>BMAU01003379.1:0-12370 GCA_019973935.1 Trichonephila clavipes | reverse complement strand
GTTCATTTAAAGTAAAGATTCAAATAGTTTTACAATGTTTTCATTAACATACATTAAAAATAAGACACTTAAATTTTGCCATTGACTATTTTTCCGGGACAAAAACGATAATCTTCGCAATTCACTGTAAAGGCCTTCAGTTGAAAACGCTATTACATCTATGAAACTATTCGCTATTAGGTTGGAAGTAGGCAAGACGTAACGCTAAATGGACGGATATTCAGGCAATGATTTAATTCCAACCCTTACTTTGGGACTGACTACCTTGACATAAATATCGGATGAATTGTAGCACAAGCACAGCCGTAGATTGGTAATATAAAAAAACTTGTAAAAAAACTTGTGAGTAAAAAGAAGTTTAACTTAAATCACACAATATTGGCAATATGTTAATTCCAATTGGTTTAAATTGTCATTTCCTTTAGTTACATTTTTCTACTTTTTTGTTACAATGGAATGTGCCAATAGAGGAAAAGGGTACTTATATATCGGCGTCACCTCAGCAAAATTTGCGATAACAAAACAATAGATTCTTACGTGTTTTATATGAAAAAGAAAAAAAATCAAACTTTTGTGAAAAAAAGTGCCACTTTGGCTGCGGTGATAAAAAATAGTTAAATATCAGGAAACGCAGTAACCTTTTTCTTTTTCAAACAAAGGAAATGTTGGTACTTGCGTTTTATCGCACCAATGTCAACATTCAAAGTAACTTGCCAAGTTAGCAGCCCTGATCTTTGCTTAGAATAAACTTGTAATTGCAAATGTTTTTAATAAAATTAATATTTTTAAGGGCTTAATTTTTAAGTTAAAATTTCCAAATTTCACTCATCGGTAACTTCTATTTTTTTAAAAAAAAGTACTGCGTTAATAAATTCTTGAAAAAAAAGGGTTTTTTATTTCAGCAATAATTTGTTTTTCTCCATTAGTTTATTATTACTATGTTCTCTTTTTGCTATACTGCTAGCTAGGATTTTCAAGTTTATTTTTACAATAAGCAAGATTTAGAGTTTGTCGTTGAACAAAGAAAAGCAACAAAGTTTTATGTAGCAGATTATTATTATGTTTGAACATAAGAATAAAAGCAAGTAAGAAGTGAATTTCACTGTCTAAAATAATCCAATAATATTTGTGTTAAAGAATAAGTAATTATTATCTGTACTTCTGTATTAACGTCCCCGCAGCCAAATTGGCGCCTTATGAATTGCACCATTTTCCTCCAAAATCTGACCGATTTTATATAAAATATGTTAGAATCTTTGTTGTTTTGGAATCAAGGTGTGATTCTCATGGAACCAATTTTCCTGTGGTGACGCTAATACATAACTACCACATTATCTAAGCTTCTGTTTACAAAAAGTTTCACACATCATTTTTTGACTTAAAAACTTGAGTAGTGACGGTATCATATAATTTAATCTACAATAAGCAAGAAAAAATTACAGTTTAGAAAATAAACAAACATAAAACTGTGTGACACTAAAATAAGAAATTTTAGTATTAATTTAATACAAAACAATTCATATCCTAAGACATGGGAAATCTAATGTTATATTTGTGTTGCAAATCCAAAAAAATGAAATTTAGAAAGAACATTTTTTGTACGACAACTTTTCCGAAAAAAGAATTTAATTCTACCACAAAGAGTTAAAAAAACATAAATAAATATATTAACAATAAAATGTGCTAAAATACCCCCCAAAACTGCTCTTAACATTAATTTTCGCAAAGTTGACTTGACACGTTTGATGACATATCTCCATTTAGCTGAAAAATCGCTTAAAAATTTCAAATGTAAAAAATTTAAACATTAATAAAATAAATAAATATGAAGTAACCTAGAATATAGTGAAATTATAGCATTAATTAAATTACATCTTAAAGTCTCTTTTATTAACTATAGATTGCGCGTGTAAGTCATGAGCACTTATACACTGTAACGAAGCGTTTCTATAAGCGCTTACAATGATTTAAAAACAATAATCGTGTATAAACGAAAAAAATTTGAGACTACATTTTTTGTGCGTGTGTCTGGATTATAGATAGATGCGGCTTTTCTAAACTACCTAATAAGAATAGTCTTTAAAAACATCAATATGCCTTGAGACTTTGCTTCTGCTGTACGAAAATCGTTATCGTTATAAATCTGTTGTGATTGATTGTTAACTAACTTCGCACGTGAAAGAAACCGGTGGTTAAATAGTCCTGAAAAAATAGCTACATAAATGATTTTAGCCCATTTATGAAACTATGTACGAAAAGTCCTATTTTCATATACGATCAAAACTGTATAAACTAGTACGAATGTCAGTTAATAATGTAATTATTTTTTATAATTAATTCTCTAACGGATGTGTTTTTTTTTGTATTTCATTGAGAAAAATCGCGTTTGAGTCAACGGAGTTAATTTTCAAATGAACAACGGAATTCAAAATAAAACTTCATGAAAGAATTAAAGTAATACTTCTATGTAAGGCAATATTCTCTATTTTTGCCATTTGATTTTCGAGTGACAAAATCTATTCAAAAGGGACACATCTACTCCAAAGTTGCTCGAGATCCCGTCATGTACCTGTATTCGAAATGATGTCACTACTAAACTAAATCGTGTGGAAATTAGGAACAGAAGACAAAAAAATCGGAGAAAAAGAGACATTTTCTTTCTGAAGGATTATTGAATGAAATAATTTCGATGTAGAAATGATTGTGTACGTTTTTGCGCAACTTAATTTTTTTTTCTCGATTCGTTGGTAAAATATTCGTGTTTTTCTTTTCTTTGTAATTCTCAATGCTCCTTTTTGGACTTAAATAAAATACAATTACTAATAGACAGTGAAAATTACTTGTGCAGCGTCCTTATAAGTATTTAGAAACGCTGAATATTTCAAAGACAAATTCTGTTACAAACGGTTTGTAAATTTAGGAACCCTTGTAGAAAGATTACCACAAACCATTATAAACATTATTGAAAAAAGGAAGAATAGTTTTGAAAAAAATTTCGATGTTGTGGTTTTAATGATGCAAGAACAAAAGAAAATGGATTTGAATGATTTTCGAACGAAAAATTTTATTTTCTATAAAGACTACTACTGTGTAGAATTTATGTGTATATTTTTATTTGGCTTTAATTATTTAGTCCCATTATTTAAAAAAATATATCCTTTACTTACCTCCCTCTTTACTGGCTTATATTTTAAACTCATGCGTCTTCGAATTGATCATTAAAATGATGTCCATGTAAAATGTGGGAACCCCCCTGGGTTCCACCCTGGACACTAAGATTAATTTGAGGCAAAGAATGACCAGACGCCATTTGTATAATAATAACTTATATTTATTCACTTGGTTCAAATATCAAAAATCTAATAACAAATAATAGGCTTTATGTCTACGTCAAAAAGGGATTTACCTTGAGTATTAACTTAAATTATGAGATAGGAAATTAACCAATAACTACGCGCAATATCAATAAGGTTTACCGGAATAGGAGGTCTGAGAAATACACGCAACTTGAATTATTAGCTTTCATTAACTTAAACTAATTCTATTAAACTAACGCTTGTGGTAAGCGGTATGAAACTAGAATATATCACCTGGTAGTACTTTGATCTCTTCAGGTATATTAACTTCCTAAGGTTCCTTCGCTGAGTACTAACAGTAATGCTCCACTATCGCAATCCAATTGAATACCATAAACTTTGTCATTACTGCTGCTGGCTCAATAGCCTTCATCCTCACTAACTTACAACGCTCTACTTAAATACCCTATCTACTTTACACATATCCCGTTTTCTCCTTTTAGAGTTGATTGGAAGTATACGCGCATTTACAATCCCCAAAGATGCCTAAGAATATTAGTGGAAAGGTTCCGTAAAGATTCATCACAAAAATATTCCTTTTTTATTACAAGAAATTTTTTAAGACATTTATTTTAAATTAAAAAGCACACTTTATACTAACGAGGAAAATGGAAACAAATGTTAGTAGTTTCGAGATCTGCAACATAAGGTTGGCAGAAAATTCCGCTGGTATCGATTTGTTTGGTGGATTAATATATTGACAGTTTATTTATACCCTACTTAGAAGTGATGGATCTCGGAAGGTTGAATTACGGGGAAAGGAAGACGTTTCTAAGAAAAATATTTTTAAAATGATTTTCTTTTAAAATGAATGTTTTTATGATCTTTTTTTTTATACAAAAAAGTTACGTCTCCTTCCTTAACTTAATGTATAATTATTACAAGTAAAAACACCCACATTCACAGGTTCTCGTCTTCAAATCTGGTTCATTTTAATGAAGCTCTCCTTCTATAATTAGTTAGCTTTGACATTGAATATTCAATGTGTGTTCGAAGTAAAAAATAAATAAATAACCTCCCCTCTCCGAATAATTTATTTAATTGCTATTTCCTTACTAATTAGATTAAGTGAGAGGAAGGTTAAAAATGGATGCTTTTATTACACGTAGCACGATTTCTTTTTTTCAATCACCATAATATTTTCACAGTGTAGTTCTGGTGACTAATTTAAACACTTTAATTGAAAGTTAGCAACTCAAGTGAAAATATTATGGAGATATCATAAAAACGCAGAGAAACACTCCCTTAGTAGCTAGGTCACTCTGATGTTTAATGTACAAATATTTTCTTCATATCCATGAAATCAATGTGATGTTCTATACAGTTACAAGAGAATTAGTTAATTTTCCTTATCAGACATTAACATTTATCTAACAATAATACTTATGCTTCTTAAATACGTAAGCTCATTAAACTGTAAAAAGAAGCACAATTAATGGAGAAGTAAAAAGGTTATACTGCTTTGGTTTAACATAACGAACATTTAGAATATGTCGTATGTAAGGTGACTAACCATCCTCCTTTAGAGAGGACACTCCTCCTTTTATAGGTTCTGTCCTTCCTCGAAAAGTGTCCTTCTTTTTGTCCTCCTTTTCAATATTTTAGAATTGATCTGTTAATCTCTAATTTCAGAGATGAACTAAACGGGTTTCCAAAATGTGGAAGAATGGTCTGAAACAAATATCACAGAAAATAACAGTTTTCAATGGTGTTTTTTGACTTCATCGCAAGTAAATTGGGCAGATATGTGACAAATCTATACGGAACTTTATCACTAACCTTCTGAGTCGACCTGTTTAGGGAAATTTAATTTCCTACCTATTTCCAATCAACTCCAAAAAGCGGACGGGATTCCTTGTTATGGAGATTAGATAAAGTATTTAAGTCAAACGAAATAGTAAAGTTAGAGCAATAGGAGATAGAGATTGAAGCAGAAAGATATAGTGAAGTTAAATTGAAGATTTCTTGTTGGAGATAATTTACTCTCAAGCGGAGTTGAGATTCCGTTGGTAATTATTGATTTATCATTAAAGTCTCATTAAAGTTTTAAGAGTGAGAATAAAGATAAATGTTCAATAGGAACATTATTAAATATAATTCTGGGATCTCTTTTCGTGGTAATCTCTGAGTGATCGTTATTTAATTGTTAATTAATTTGATCATTAATTAAGTTAATTTAATGGATATATTCTTTAAAACCTCATAATACTAGTTAGAAAAACTTGTCAATAAGTCTTTGATTCTATTTGGATAAGATAACCAAATAAAGAAAGTTGTTTATAAAAATGGCTACTGGTTCTTACATGACTCCTATTTATTCTCGTTATCAAAGTGAGGTCCTAGGAGACCTTCACAATGGCGCCCAACGTATAAATTCCGAGAATAGAGTCGGATCCAGTTTTAGAATCATTCCGGGACAATATTTTTCGGGGGTTGAGAACATTGATGATTTTTTGGAGAATAATGATCATAATCTCGCTTATTATGAGATACCAGCACAATTAGCGTGTGCTTACTTGAAGGGTCATCTCAAAGGACGGGCACTCGACTGGTTCGAAGTTCTTGGTTATAGGGTCATTGAGGATAAGACAACAGACTACGCACACTTAAAACAGGCATTGTCGGAACAATTCCCCGTGGTCAGAAACAGGTCGGAGCTAGAAACGCGATTTTATTCCTTATCGCAAAGGCGGGAACAGCAGCCTTCGGACTTTATTTATGAATTGTTGAAAATTCATAAGGTCCTTAAGTTAGAAATGTCGGAGGAAAAATTACTTGATCACGTCGTTAGTCGATTAGAACCTCAAATTTTGGATTATGTCGAAGTTAGACATCCACGAAATACTGCCAATCTCCTACAAATCGTTGATAAATACGAAGAACGTTTTATGCATAGACAGATCAGAGGTTCGAGTGAGGGATTTAGAAGTTCAGGCCCTAATGAAGGCAATCGTTTTAATACCCGGCATAGACAGGAAAATTGGAGGGAAAACATAAATAATGAGAGATACGCCAATAATAGCCGACCACAAAAAGAATTTAATCGATTCGAAAACCAAGGTTTCGCAAATAATCGCAGATTCGAGGGTAGACGCCAAGGTGGACAATCGGATCAACCATTCCACAATCAAGGCGGTCGACAAAGTGGGTCGAGAAATAGTTCATTTCGAGGTCAAAATGAACGAAGTAGAAATTTAAACTTTTAAGCGATCGATGTGAATATGGGGGTAATCGATCGCGAGGTACGGAAAATCCTCCAGTTTGGGATTATCGACCTATCAGAGTATCCTCTATAAGAATGACCCCAGTCGAATTACCGTATGTCCTTATTCTATTAAATGAAACCTTTATTACAGCACTATGGGACACGGGAGCGGAGAAATCTTTTATTTCGGAGGAGGTATACCGCAACTATTTTTCATACCGACCTCGTCAAAAGACGAAAGACAGAGTCGTGACAGCACAGGGAGCCCCGTGCAGTCATTTGGGTAGGGTCGAGTTACAAATTAGGATCAGGGAATTTCAGAAACCCTGGGAATTCCATATACTTGATAACATGCAGTATCAGTGTATTTTAGGGATCGATTTTATGAAGGCGTCACGATTAACATTAGATTTTGATCAGAAATCCTTGATCATTCCCGATAATCTGATCAAACAATTGCCTAAAGAGGAGAAACCCGTTGATATTGATCTCACAGAATCAAAACTTGATGACGAGCAACAGAGACATTTAAAAGCCTTATTTAATAATTTTAAAGGGTTATTTTCCGATCAACCGGGATTAACGCATGTTGTATATCATGAGATAGATACTGGAGACAAGGGACCGGTAGTGTCGAGACCATACAGGTACGACCGGGTCAAACAAGGCATTATTGATTATCACATAGATAAGATGTTACGGGATGGTACAATTTGTCCTATTAATTCGCCTTATGCATCTCCAGTCGTTCTAACACGAAAGAAAAATGACCTTCCTCCAAATTCTCCCGAGGCGTATCGTTTCGCGATCGATTATCGAAAACTAAATGGAATTACCAAATATCCTCGATATCCATTATCGGTGATTGATGACTTACTCACCAATATTCCTCACACCAACATTATGTCTACTCTAGATCTCAGAAGTGGCTATTTTCAGTTGGCGATCAATCCGAGACATAGAAAAAACCGCGTTTATCACTCGCAATGGCACTTTTGCGTTCCTACGCATGCTTTTGGTCTTTCTGGGGCGGCACCTAATTTCCAGCGGGCTATTCATATTATTCTCAAACCTGTTATTGGGCGTTTCGTGTTGGTGTATATGGACGATGTTATTATAACATCTCCATCGTTTAAAGACCATCTCGATCATTTAACTCAGGTTTTTACCTTATTGCGAGACGCAGGGCTAACGTTAAATAAGGAAAAATGTCACTTCGCCCGTGACAAACGCAAATATTTAGGCCTGATTATTAGTAAAGAAGGAATCGAAACTGACAATAAAAGAAAATTCGGGCAATTACGGAAATGAAACCTCCCAAAAATAATCGAGAATAAATAGGAGTCATGTAAGAACCAGTAGCCATTTTTATAAACAACTTTCTTTATTTGGTTATCTTGTCCAAATAGAATCAAAGACTTTTTAACAAATATATCTAACTAGTATTATGAGGTTTTAAAGAATATATCCTTTAAATTAACTTAATTAATGATCAAATTAATTAACAATTAAATAACGATCACTCAGAGATTACCACGAAAAGAGATCCCAGAATTATATTTAATAATGTTCCTATTGAACATTTATCTTTAATCTCACTCTTAAAACTTTAATGAGACTTTAATGATAAATCAATAATTACCAACGGAATCTCAACTCCGCTTGAGAGTAAATTATCTCCAACAAGAAATCTTCAATTTAACTTCACTATATCTTTCTGCTTCAATCTCTATCTCCTATTGCTCTAACTTTACTATTTCGTTTGACTTAAATACTTTATCTAACCTGCATAACAAGGAATCCCGTCCGCTTTTTGGAGTTGATTGGAAATAGATAGGGAATTAAATTTCCCTAAAAAGGTCGACTCAGAAGGTTAGTGATAAAGTTCCGTATAGATTTGTCACAGGTATAGAAAACTCTGTTGATTTTCTATCAAAAGAAATGCCTGATATTTTTTTTAAAAATCGTTGACAATGGTTTGTTTGATGAAATTGGAAGACTGAATGTACATTTAAATTAGTATAATAAATTGAAACAATTGGAACACATCAACATGCTTAAATTGATAAAAGTTGGGTGGAAATACTTAACCATTTCAAAAATGAACACATTGCGTATAAAAATTTAGTTATTCTTTTTGAATTTACGTTGTGCTACCCTGGAACTAATGCAGCAGTTGTAAGACTTTTTTTCAGTTGGTAATGATTTTTGTGAAGTGGCTTGAGAGAAATCACAAAATTGAATGTTAATATTTTAGCTACAGTGCTTACCGTAAAATTCAGTATGAAGAATATTTTTTACCCGAATTTTCCGATTTATTAAAAAATGATATATTGAAAAAAAATCATTCAGTGGAAAAGCACTCATTTAAGATAATAATTAAAAAGTATGTAAGCGTAATTAGCGTATTTTTGTTTGAATTAATCAAACGTTTCATACATTTAAGTTGTAATTTTTTCTTAATTTTTCGTCCTCCTTTTCATCGAACAAAAAATGGTTACCTTACGTATGTTTCCTTGGTTATGTATGGTTACCTTACGTATGTTCCATAACCAGAAGTAGCGATTTTTTTTAAAATAAGGGTCAAATTTTTTCTTTATTTTTTTAAATATTAATTGGTGGGTCATTAGTGCATTAGATAAGGGTGGGGTGGGGAGTTAAAAGGGTACTAATATTTTAGAAATTTGTTAGCAAAGAAAATATGATTGTAGACTTTATTTCTGGCTTTCATTTTTTAAAATTCTCTAAAATAATTACATTTCCTTCTTGTTTTACAGTTTTTGCAAATAAAGAATAAAAAATAAAGATCGACGTCTAAAAGTAATTTTTAGTTACTAAAAATATGAATTATCACGCTAGATGACACCTCGCACTGAGTATTTTAATGATCGCAAAATAAGGAAAAACACAAATATTATGAAGAAATTCTTTGTTAATAAACCTAAATTGCAGATTTGAGGAGAGTGAGGTGCAACTCCAGTGTCCTTTTTGTCACTTTACCGAGGCTATAAATTACGAGATCCATCGCCAAAATAGCCCTATCGTAACTTCAAAGAGGAGCGTTAATTAAAAAAGTCAAAGCAAATAACAAATATGTGCGTGCCTGATAAAATTATTGCGCTTTGATTTTTTTTTTTTTTTTTTTTTTTTTTTTTGTGTTGAGAAAACTATTTCCGTGTTTTCATTTCCAAATTTTAGTGAAAAATGTCAAATTTTGTCATAGATATTTTTTTAATATTTTTATTCATTAGTAACACAAAGACACAATTTCCTTTAAGGTTTTTAATTAAGTTCATTTCAATGCAGAATGACCGTATAGAAACATGGGATCGAATAAACCAATCGGTTTGTGAAAACTCATCAAAGATATTTTTTTTCTAATGGCATATTATGAATAGTTATAGCAGAGAATAAGTACAGAGAAAAAAGAATACAAAAAAAAAGCTGAAACGGAGTTTATTGATCTAACGTATCTCTAGCCTCCCAGTAACACTCGACGAGAAACGTCTTGTGCAGAGCAGGACAGTGTAAAACAGTACTATCTGTCGGCACTCAATAATATATAAGAAAACAAAAACAAAAAAAAAATTCTCCCAAAACGGGAAAGAGATAGTAGCAGAAAAGAGTTGTCAAGTTTTAGGGCGTAAACATTAAATTTTTCTTGATCTTTTATATATGATTATTATAATGTACTATTCGAAATAAACATACTTTAATACGAATATTGATTATTTTTGCAGCTCACCTGAAGTTAAACCTTGTTTGTCTGTCTCAAGCTAACCTTTGAGTTTGACACCCTTGTTTTAAAATGAAAAAAATGTAAAAATATTTTTCAAAAATAAACATGCAAAAAAGTAACAATAAAATAATGTTACTTATAAAACAAAAACGTGATTCATTTTTATAACAAATTTTTTTTTAATTACAGTATAGTGAAAGTTCAGTCTAATATACCATATAAAAATTCAAATTGAAAATAGGAATAAAACTACTGACTACTAACTATTTATTGCTACTTGATAACAAGGCTGCACGTTTATTACGCGTACTAAATCCTTAGGAATTTAAAAATAGTGTAAGAAACTTGACAAATTTAAACTGTACTAATAATTTGCGATAACCTCTAATATTTTTGTGTGGGATTGTTACAGCAATATACAACAAAAATGGAACCTATTTCCAAACATAAAAAAACAAAGAATGGTTTTGCTGGTTTCGTTAAAGCGGGTTTTAAATCTGATGTATATGAGCAAAATTAAAATGTTTGTATTGATATAATTACGAATTCAGTTTCGTATTAGAAAATTGTCAACTTTTAAAAACCTTTCATTGTTTAAAATTCTTTCATAGAGTTTACTATTTCTGCGAATTTTATTTAAAACATAGTGAAGCAATTATTTATCAAGTTATAATAGAATTAAATACGATTATACGGTCGTTAAAATATCCGAAGAAAATTTTTAAAACATTTTATTTTTTTATTTCTGAGATTATTGTCATTAAAGCGATAAGAAATATTCTTTCAAAATCGCAGCAATGTCATGGGAATGATTGCTAAACATGTAATACGAGAGAGAATTTGAAGTATCTTTTTAATTAAATGTTTATTCAATAAAAGACAGTATTTTTTAGAATTTATAAACTACATTTAGAGATAATGACCCAAACGATTTACCATGAAACAAAACATTGTATTAAATTTCCGTGAAAAATCCAAGAAAGTTGATTCGCCAAAACAAGCTATTATTTAATTGGTTAATTGTTATTCATCTCAATCTTGCAGACTATTTGTGTTTCTTTAGTCGCAGTTTTTGATCAATCACTTCCGTGTTTGTAAACATATTTAATATTCGTAAACTGATCTAAAATCTACATGAAATTACAAACAAAGTGATATCAAAAACATTTGCATTATCTAAAATTTTAGTTAAGCTAATTGAAGATAAACAAAAAAAAAGTTAATTTTTGTTAGTGACGCAGTATTTTTCAATAGCATAACGGGTATGTTTAAGCACGGTATGTGATATATGGCAAAATATCTTTGAATTTACTATGATCGAAATAAAATCACACGGGCGCCAGCGCATGCGCGTTTATGCCCAGATAATTTATTTTTGTAATGTTTGTGAAGTGTATTTCTTTTCTAATAAAAAAAACCCCATTTTTGTAAGAAAATATACTTTTTATTTTTTTAATCAGTTGCTTTTGAAGAAAAAAAATTACTTTGTATAAATTTTCTTTACTCTGTGAATTACTTTCCTGAACAGATTCGTATTTCATTTTAAATTTTAAAATCAATTAACTTGTTGCTTAAATTGATTAGAATCAAACTTTAGTGGCGCAGCCGGTAGGATCGAGTCTTGAGTGGAGAAAACCCCACGGGAAGAACGTTCGAAATTTCGAGTTTTCTGGATTCCCGCGTGGAAATGAATCAGGTAAGAGCTTTTACAACTCCCTGTAATGTAAGACGAGAGAAATTTATAAAATTATACTGTTTAATATCCATTTATTAAGAGAGAATTTTGATTTTATTTTTGTATACGTCAGTGTGCGTTTTTTTTGCTCTGCATATCCATGCAGTTGTAACTTGTTGAACGCCAGTTCAATTTTGAATATTATATACATCAGTATATATTTTATTAGTCTTGTTCCACATAAATGGAAAGCAAGTTTAGAACATCAGTTCTATGAATTAAGGAAAACTTCAAAATCATTAATTCTCAGTATATTATTTTATTGCATATCCATGCAGTTATAAAATTTTGAACGCCAGTTCAAATTTCAGTTATTATATATCAGTATGTTATTT
>BMAU01003378.1:0-62761 GCA_019973935.1 Trichonephila clavipes | reverse complement strand
AGCCAAAGTTCCGCATTGGTGGTTTTTTTGGTGATTTATTTTAATTTCAAATATACTCAAATTTTCTCGTGCTGCTTTATTAATGATGTGGCTTTTCTTTGAAAAAAATATGGGATTTATCTGACATTTGTTATGTCATGGCTTTGGTATATTTCCAACACGTTTCAGGCGCACTTTTTAACAAAAATAACATATTTAAACATTATAAAGGCTTTCTTTTTGACACAATACCAATAAATATTAATGTTTAACTAACAATATTTAAAAATAAATTGCCTAAATTTCACAGAAATCACAATTATAAGTGAAATTTTAGCAAATTTTTGTAAAAACTTCAAAACAATTAAAGAAAAGTAATAAACTTATATTAGTAAAAGTATTACCAAAATAATCTAGATGCATTTATCTAGACAATGTACTAAAATTTTAATGTTTTATTAAAATTTGAAAATTTTAGAGTTGATTCGAGTAAACATTATAAGAAAAATCACATTCTTTATGAGACATTATTTAAACAACAAGCCCTAACTCAAAAATATTCATACAATAAGCAATATTTTAGTACATTCTCTAGAAATTAGCATAAATATCAGGTTCAAAAAGTTTTATTGAAATACATTTGTAATATTTTGAGTAATCAGACTCACCATGATAGATTTTGAGTAATTTAAATGCCCACTTTTGTAGAGATCAAAGACCCACTCTCCGGTTTTTCTAACTTAATAAAATTGATTGTAGTTGGCCTCTAGGTAGAGTAAAACAAAATAAAATATGTTTTGTAAAGCCAAAAGATGTCTCTATTCGATAAAAGAGAAAAAACAAAAATATCTGTCTAGACCGAATTTCGTCATTTTCAACGTGTTCGATACCTTAAGTATATATATATATATACACACCTAAGAATTTGTCATTTTTATCATTTTATCTCTTTTCTTAGGGAAAGGGGATTTATATATATATATATACATATACAGTGGGCCATAAAAGTGTTCCTACACTTGCAATTTCTTATAAAATTTATTGTTTTCGGGTAATAAAATTGATATATTGGAATTGTAATTTTCTTAAGATAACTACAACTTGTTCTTAATCGAATGACATAATTAATATTTTAAAAATAGCAATTATTTTTTAAAAAAATTAGTAATCAAAAAGCTACTAAAAAATACGCCACAAAAGTCTTCATACACTTAAAAAAATCTCAACTTAGCTTTAAATATTGTATTTCTGCATCGATTTTCCTCCATTCTTCTGTGACTATTGTTTTTACTTCACATTTTGTGTTTATTTGTCATGTTTTCTTTTTTTTTTTACATCAAAACCTCACCAAATATGTTCTACAGGGCTAAATAAAGTGATTGAGGCGGTGTTTCATAATTTTAGGACAGTTATAGAGACAACAGTGGTGCACATTGAGAACAGTGCGCCTGGCGTCATTACCCTGTTAAAAAATGAAGTCGTCTCCAATATCCAAATTTCAGGCGGATAATTTAAAATTTCTCTTTAAAATATTTAAATAGAGCTCACAATTCACTATACCATAAAAAAATACTAAATTACATAATTCTAAGGCCAATTTACGCCCCCACTCCAGAACACTTTCACTTCAATACTGAAGCATGAATGTGCAGGAGTTGTTGTTCCTCATAAATTCATGGGATTAAACTCCTTATTTTTTCATTTGCAAGCTATTATAGGCCCATCAGAACCAAAAATGTGGAATTATCTGCCATCCCAATCAATTCGCTGTCAATTTTGAATTTCCTGAAACTTAATCCCAAGCATCTAGTTGGATCAATGAACTATGGAGGTGGAAGTGTTCTTTCGTGAGGGTGTAAATCGATCTCAGAATTAGGTAATTTGGTATTTTTTTATGCTATTGTGAATCATTAACTCTATTTAAATATTTTAAAGAGAAATTTTAAATTATTCGCCCAAAATTTGGATTTTATAGACGACTTCTTTTTCTAACAGGATGTACGCCGCTGGGGCCTCTATAACTGTCCCCAAATTGTAAAATACCTCTTCAATCACTTTATTTAGCCCAGTAGAACATATTTGGTGAGATTTCGATTTAAAAAAAAAAGAAAACATGACACATAAACACATAATGTGAAGTAAAAACAATAATCATAGAAGTATGGTCGAAAATCGATGCAGAAATTACAAAAAACTGATAAAATATATACCAAGACTCCTAAAAATTGTTGTGGACACTAAAAGATATCCTACTAAGTACTAAATTAAGCAAGAAATGCAATATTTAAAGCTAAGTTGAGATTTTTGTTAAGTGTACGAAGACATCGTAATTTTTAAGTAGCTTTTTGATTATTAATTTATTAAAAAAATAGTTATACTATTTTTAAAAAATTAATTATGTCATTCGATTTAATTAATTATGTCATTCGATTAAGAGAAAGTTGCAGATATCATAAAAAAATTACGATGCGTATCTTATGAAATTTTTTCTAAAAGTAATAAACAAGAAAACTTCATCGACAATTTTTTTTTTTCATTCTTCCTTTGTTTCTTTCGCAAATTGAAATAATTTTCAAAATTTTAATAAATTACGATATCAAATCTACCATATGCGTTCTGCTTCTTGAAAATCGTACAGTTGTACGAAATATTTTCCATTTTTTATAGTATTAAGCAACTTTTTTCTCTGTATTTATAAAACTCGATTTTTTAAAAGCTGCACACATATAATTCTCAACAAACTTTATTTGAAAGACAAAAATTATTGGAATAATAAGGATTAAAATATGTAATTGAAATTTTGGAAACAATAAAAAGAATGATGCTGCAGTGTTATAAACACTGCAGACTGTGAGGGCTACGTCATAAAAAAAAAAATGTGGTTTAACCAATTTTATGGCTAGCCAATCTTACCCTTTTTCTGTTTTATAACGCTGAGTGAAATCCGATTGAATGTAATGAGTAGAAGCTCTAAATTCCTTATTAATAAAAATGTTACATATTTGAAAGGTTACATACTTCCATCATGCTCAAATCAAATGACAATAAAGCAATTTAATGAAGTGACTCTATTGAATTATACTTTTGATTTTTTTTTTTTACATTTTGTAAAAAGAATTTAAGAAAGCAAAACTGTTCTTAATAATATTTGATGAAAGGAGACATGAAATGGACATTTTTCAACACAAAATATTTATTTAAACCTGTAAAATTTTGAATTGTATATTTATTGCTGTGCACACTTTATACTGGAAATTCGAACCAAGCTACCTAAGATCATAAAAAGTAAATACGTAGGAATATAAATAAAAAAGGTTATTATATTGTTTGTGGCCGAGGTAGCCGAGTGGTATAGGTATCGGACTGTGGCTTGCTTTGTCACGGGTTCGAGCCCAGTAACACTAAAGACCCGCCGTGTAGGGCAGCGATGCACGTTAAATCTGTCGAGAGCTGAAACGTCCTCCCGTTGGTGTGGTGTGGTAGTTAGGAGAGGGGGGTGCCAGCTCAGGTGTCGTCCACGTCACTTGACCATGGTTCAAAATTACGTGGTCCGTCGCCAAAAGCCCTCGTGTAGCTGAACAGTGCGACACTAATATTCAATCAATCAATATTATATTGTTTGGTTTATTTATTGTATTGTTTTGTAAGTTTATATATTGCATACTCTGTGTATTTTTCGTTTTGAATAATAGGTATACATACATAGATTGAATATGTGTTTTTACGTTCAATTTTTATAACCTATTTGAATGAAAATAGTATAAAAATTTTATAAATCTTACTCACAATTCACAATATTATAGGTAGTATTTAATAAAACGACCGAAAAATTACGTAGTAAATAATTATAGAAACAAATTTTACTTTGTTATTGTAATCAGTTACTTACAAGTAATAGCATCACAAAAGAGGAGGAAAAAATAATAATTTGCTACTTGTATTACGTTAATAAACTGTCGAGCTGCTATCTACTACTATTTCTACTACTTGATGGGATTTCGTCTAGTCCAGGGGTGGCTAACCCAAATGACCATGAGGGCCATTTCGGCAAAACGTAATCCCGCGTGCCGCAAATAGAAATATATATCTTTGTATTAGATTTTGACTCATTATTTATTGCAGTGAAAATTTAAAACAGAAAGAACTATTATTATTGTTTTCATTATTTTTCATGTATATAGATATAAAGAATCAAATGATCAAATAATGTTTAATTTATTTAAATAATTAGATATTTGTTTCTCAATACGTGAGTTTGCACATCGAAATTGATGCTACAAGTATGAGCGATATTTATATTTGATAAATTTCGTTTTCGAAAAGAACGATTCGCAGTTGTAATTTCAAAAAAAAAAAAGGTATAGAAATCAAGCGTGATGCTGCGGTTTATCGCTGAAATGCAATACTGACCAATTCTAATTACATATAAAAACAAAAGCAACCTGATAAAATAGAAACAATTATGAGATTTATTTAACACAAAACACCACACTAAAAACAAAAATATTGCACAAAATAATCGTATTTTGTAAAGTTGTAAAGAATATCGTGGGCCGCAATATTATTCAAGGCGGGCCGCGGGCTTGCCACCCCTGTGGGAATGAGAAGTCTAATTTCTTGACCAGGACTGCGGCTGAGAAAGAAATAAGCCCATGTGGGAATCTTACGTTTAGTGAATTATCTTTCCATAAGAAGATTGATCTCTCTCAATCAACTTGTAAAAGTCATTCTTGGTACAACGGAAGAAATCCAGGAGCTCATTCAAGCTTATGTCTAGGAAATACCAGACTGCCTTTTCGCACTTTGTGAGTGGTCATATAAAAACATTCACTTTTTGTCAGGAACAGAAGATGTTCCCGAAGTGCTGCTGTGTTATTCCGATCTGGTCACCCATATCTAGGCTTGTATTGGTTTTACAAAGTACGAGGCCCTTCAGAACCCACTTCTGTTTTTAGACTTTTTAGAGCTCTATGGATTTCATGGAGATTGTCTAATTGTCTTGCTAGACAATTTGGGATTGATAACAACAACAAAACTACTAAAAAAAAACCTCGTACGTAATGAATTACTAAGACATCTAGTTTTTAAATTATAAATCATTTCGAAACATTGCATTTTTAATAATTCATTTGATTAAATTACCTCACTTACGACCACAAAAACAAAATGAAAATTAGCAATATAGAAAAAATACGGACAAAAAGTTCTAAAAACTGATTCATTCAAGTAACAGATTACTTGTATTATATTTTTCACACTGTGCACAATCACAATCCGCAAACAATTGAATTCTTTTTTTGTGCTTTGTGTACAAATTTTTATACCTCTTTTATAAATGAAAAGTGTTAAAAATAGAAATCTTGACTAGTATTATATGTTAATCGGAAACAAATTTATTCGTAAGCCAAGAGGACTCTGTCTTATATAATATTCTTTAAATAAGAAATGCATTTAGTTGAACAAAAAAAAAAAATATAGTGATTAATTTGCATTGAATAGAACGTCACGTTTCGTGATCGACTATGCCTGGTAAGGAATATTCGTTAGTCTACAACGACATCTCAATTACTAAGTACATCTTTAATTCTACTTGTCAATGAAGGAATAAATGATGTCTTCATTAGATGCATGGAAAGTGTTTTTAAAGAAATAGGTTGCTTTCTTCCCATAATTCATTTGGCTTTATTAACATTATTTATAATTAATAATTCAATAAAAGAAGATTATTTTCTTCGTGAAGACAATTTATGAACAACAATAAAATATTTTCCCTTTTTTGTGCATTCACTTTGTTGACGAAAATCAGAATTGATATAAAATTAAACATTTTTTTAATCTTTTCCTGGTAAAATATTAATTTTTTAGTATATTATCTAGGAATAATTGATATATGTGTCGAATATTTCGTAGTGGTTAAAAATGGCGCCATTATTCAATATTAACGAATTAAAAGAACCGTTACTAGAAGTATACGATGAAAAATTTTATTGTTCTGTATTGTGAATAATTTTTTCCAAATAAAAACAAATACTTTTTTGAAGAAAAATTCAAAACAAGGGCAACATTTTGTTCCAATTAAACAAAATGCCTTTTTTGAAAATAAATAAATGAATAAATAAAAGGAAATAAATAAATAAAAATCTAAAAATATTAGGTTGAATGAAAAACAATTTTATTTATTCAACTTCTTTATTCAATTTATATAAATAAAACTATATTTGCTTCTCATTGTCAGTTGAAATATGTTTTTATAAAGGAAGAAAAACTGCCTGATTAAAATATATATGTTTGAATTTTATATTTTTCTAATAAACATGTTTACCTTACAAATATTGATGTTAGTTATAAGAATAAGTTTAATTTTGTAAAAATATGTCGATTTTTTTTATCTTAAAGTATGTTTTAAATATCGTGAAAAAACATACATATAGCGATGAAAACAATATACTTTTAAATTTTTGAATTTATTAACTTATTATTGCTTTGAAATTGTTCGAGTATGAATTTGTCTTATTTTTGTCTTATTTTTTTGTTGACTTGATTATTTATTTTTTAGAATTTTTAAAGTAATACTTCAAATATTATTCTAGAGAATATAAAGCTTGCATTCTTTAAAATTTTGGTTACAATTTGTTATTTACCATATAGTATATTTGTCTTAAAATTTTGAGTAAATTAAGGGGAAAAAATAATTAGTTTTAAAGAGGTTTTTTTTGTTTTGTTTTTGGTTTTGCTTTTTTGTCAACGATAAAAATACATTTAATAAGTTAAAAGGACATTCTCTCTCTTCTTCTTCAGGACATTTGCCTTTTTTCTTATTTCACCGTTTATAAAAATGTAAGCCTTCATTTTTCAGTTTCTAGAATTCTAAAAATGTGTTTTTTTTAAGGTATGGATATGTTGCTATAGGAAATATTTAACATGTTGTAAGAAATAAGAAAACATATTACGTAAGATTTTAAATGTACCATTTTTATATGATGTTCTTTAATTTCGTTTTAAAACAAATGGTTAATATATGAAACATAATAGAATGCAAATCTTTTTCAAGATGTTCGATTTTAATTTTAGGTCGTTATTCTAATTTTTTATTTTCATTACAAATTCTCTGTTTTAAATATACTTCTTTTGATATTATTAAAAAGTTGTCAGATATCATCAAATTAAACATCATTTAAAAGAAAATTACCGATTTTCAGAAAAAAATGTTTATTTTCGTAGTGATAGTTTATTTTGGAGAGAGAGAGAGAGAGAGAGAGAGAAATAATATAATCCCCAAGCGGTTTTTTCTTTTTTTAATTTTAATTTTTCAAAGAATATTATTTTATAATCTTTATTATTCGTCTTTTTCTGTATATTTACTTTTTCGTATTTGGATTCATCTATTTATAAAAGAAACAGAATCCACGGTCGAACTACAGAATGCTTTCGGAGTCTTATTGAATAGTAATTTTTAACTCAAAAATTGGTTCAACGATTAATATTTTAATCTTGGATATCGTTTGCGATTGATATTTGTCTGCGTTTTTGAAAATCTTTCAACTATAATATATTGTTTGCAAATATTCTGTAATTTATTTTTAAATAAGTACTTCTATTTTTCCATTTGTTTTCCGCATTTTTGTGTTAGTTTCCATGGCAATCGTGTGACAATTTTTCATTCTTCGTTTTCTTTGATATGTTTATAGAGCACTTTCTTCTAAAAAAGAAAGAAGAGAAGAGAAATAAACGAAATTTTTCATCGATAGTTGCAAGAATAAGGAAATCTTTTGTTCTGTCTCCATGCATAAAAGATCGTCCAAGTTCCTTTAACTTTTACATCATAATTCTAAAATATGTTATAATTTTTTAACCATGTTTGTTATCTGCAGCTTGATAAATACTTTTTAAGATAATCTTTCAGAAATGAAGACAATGTCCAGTCTTTTTTCCGAAAGAGCCGTTTCCATAATATTCATTGTTTGCTTTTATCTGATCTTTGTTAAATGCCAGATTTTGAATCGCCATTTTCTGGGCAGCCCATTATGTAATGTGTCATTCTACTCTATCGGGAGTTATTAGGGAGCCGGAGCTCGTAAAAACAAAGAGAAGACAGATTTGTTCTCACGAGAATTTGTAACCTCGACCTTCTCAGCGCGGAGATCTCACGGGAGTCATTATTAATAGCAGACGACTTTACGGTATTGTCCCCTTCTTCTGCAAGGACATTGTTCGAACACTGGTCGTGCCATTTCTTTTTCGTTATTCTTTTTTTTACTCGTCAATTACTTATCGTTTGCTTTGCTTCTGCGACGTGAAGTGAAGCAAGCTTTAGCGGGTTTTATGTTTTGCTGCTCTATTATTTTCTTTTATTTACTCGATTCTTGAGTTTTGCGTGCAAAGCATATATAATGGGTTTGAAACCAGTGTTGTCTTCTAACCTTTTTCCCTTCCGTAAATGCGGTATTTTATTTTTAAAATGCTCCTCGCTTTTTCTTACCGACTTTCACTTGCTATCACACATTCTCCTTATTTTTTTCATAACGTTCTAAATATATCCATCCTGTATTTTATTTATCTCTCTTTCATTGTTTTTACTTGTTCAGTATAAAGCTTTTTGATGCTTTTTAAAAAAAACTTTCTTTTACGAAAAACCTCTTTTTATTTAAAAGTTTAGTTTATTTTTCGAATACTTTTTTTTTACTGTAACATTGGAAAGTACAATCTTTTTCCATATTTGCATTAAAGTTGCTGATTAGAATGAAATTTGTTATAAAAAAATAATTAATATTTAAAACATTTTGAAAATGTGTTTTTAAAATTTAATTAAATATTGTTTACCCGCTTCGAATTGGAAATTTACGATTATTAAGTTTAGCTATGTTCGCGAGAATCTATACTTTTACGAATTTTAAATAGAAATTTTTTTTTTGATTAATATTGTTGAGATTTGCTCATTATTATCTTTGAATTGTATATACAAAATTGATGCTTTTTAATATTTTTTTCTGCTTACCTTTTAAATTACATCCATAGTTTTGTCTCACATATTTTTTTATATTTGGTTACTTATTTTTTAATTTAATTTTACCTATTTTTGTTGTTTTTCGATGAAGTTAAAAGGACTAAAGATTTGAAACACCTTTTAGAACAAAATTTAAATAGATATTGAATTCCAGTTATTAAGAATATACCACAGATTATTACTTTCCTCGCTTTGCGGATACTAAGTAGCTAAAATAAAAGCCAGTTAATGATACAGATATTTTACTAATTATGAAAAAAATATATTTAGTATAATTAAAAAAAAGTTTTTTTTTTTTTTTTTTTCACCTTATAAATACTTGCATTCCAGAGCATTCAAAAGAGTTTTATAATTAGAAGTTAAAAAATCCTATTTTGAGTAAATTTGAATGGATATTTAATCGTTTGGCTTGTAGCTTTAAACTAGTATTTTAACATTAAATTTATATTGATATTTTATTTTTATTTTTTTAAAAAAAAAACTGACTTACAGGCATAAATAATAAAGAAATCATTTCTAACGCATTTTAATATAGAACATTTGTTTTTAAAATTGCATTCATTATTTACAAACATGAATTTAAAATTAGCTGTGTTCGAATAATTTTTAAAAGTAATTCGAAATTAAAGATTTCAAGGTTGATTTCAGTATTGAAATCATATTTCTTTCTAGTATCACATTTTAGCGTTGTCATTTTCAAGGCTGAGTAAAATTTTTTGCTTTGGCTCCATATTAGTGTTACTTGCCAACTATGTACATAATTTAAGTTAACGCAGTGATTCTATATTACAGCCTAAAAATAAGCAATGTGAAGTTTTGGTTGAAAAAAAAATCACGTTCAGGTATACGCAATATATTTTCTTTCTTTTTGTTTGTTTTGTTTTGTTTGTAATCTGTTTTGGATCCTTTACGAAGGAGACACGTGCGTTTTGTTATTAAAGAGAAATAAAATAATAAAACACTGAATAATCTTTAAAAAATGCATAATTTTATTTTTTGAAAAAAGAAAGTCATATTACTAGTTTGATTTTTTAAAAATCATAACATTGTAATAAATAAACGGAATAGCTATTTTTTGAAGTTTGTATAGTTATTTTAAGAAATAAGGTGATAACAAAAAAATAATATTGTTGGAGGTAAACGCATAAAATAACATAAAAGATATCAAATAAAATTTCAAATTGTTGCTATACTTATGAATTTAATCCAAACTTTCATTCGAAAAATGCTATTTCGGAAGTTAACATAAATCACATATTTCTTGTTCAAAATTATATATATATTTAAAAATTTACTAACTTTAAATATACTTTTCAAAGTATTTTAAATACTTTTTCCCTAAGATTTTCTTTTCTTTTTCCTTTTATGACTAATATTAATTGTTTATGTCATGTACTTGAGACTTGGTAATCTGATTGTTTCAAAATATTTTTTTATATATACAGTTGGATCCCGATTTAACGAATTTTTCTCTTTCCCTGATTAAAATGAAGGCTACCCCCTCCCCCCATTTATCGAATAATAAATCCCGAATGAATAAATTATTTCAACAGCTGAAAAAAAAATAGGTTTCTGTTTGAAAAATAATGGATTTTTCTCAAACGGCGTCATTTTTGTCCGGAACAGAAAAAGATTTCTTTTGAAAGCAACAAATTTAAACGGAAAAGAACCATTATTTGACTTTACAGATGCAGTTGAGTCATGAGTGTAACCTATCGTGTGAGTCTTGAGTAGGATAAGAAATTTCTTTCTTGTATCGTCCCAGTCCACAAAGCAATATATATATTGTAAGATCCTCACGATGATGATGTATTTGAAACGGACTGCCTATTTGTGCAAGTGAAGTAGAGGTATTTGTTGATTTGTTGAAACCAGCGAATAGCGATTCTAACTCTTATATTGATAATGAAACCCCTATCAAAACTTACATTTTCTAACGTTTTATATTATTTGGAAACTGTGGAAAAAATACCTCTCTCATGCAACAGCATGTAAATGATGCTATATTTTCCTCTCTGTATAATATAGTTAAAGAATTCTTTCGAGTCAGAAATAAAAAAAAAAAACTGTCAAATATCTATTCGTCTGTATTTTAAAATGCCCAATTAATTGGCTGCGAATAATTCACTAATAGTACTTTTAGCTGTTGAATATTAATAAAAAAAATGTATAATTTCTCGAACTATATAGATATTTTTTGTGTAGTTGCTTACAGAATATCCAAATGGTTAGTGAAAAAAATTTATATTTTGTTTGGACCCCGATATAACGAATAGCCCCGAATCAACGAACAAAATGTTCGCTCCTAATGACTACGTTAAATCGGGGCTCGACTGTATTTATAACCCAAGCAACTGCAAAAAGTGTCAGTTTTCTTTCTTCCAAATTTTAAACAAATAAAATCGAATACTGCGTAGCCGTCATATGTATCCACGCTCTGAAATTTTGACGAAAATATAATCTTATCATTATTGACAAAAAAAAAGTTTTCTCCTTTGGATACTTAGTTCTAAAAATCCGCTCCTGTAAAATTAGCACAAATGAATATTCCTAAATTCAGGGTGTATTAATTTAATTTAAATTAATTTGATATCTAGAGGTAAAGAGGATAGAGAAAGATATCAACATTGTGATTACTTTCAAAAGACTCTGAAATCTTTGAATTTTATTTTCTTAATTTGAATGAAATATAGAAAGCCCATCGGAATAATAATCAGTTTTTACCAATTACCGTTATTGGCGTAAAGATAAGGAAAGGTTCGACCTTGGATTTATTTCATCTTTTGACGTGGGAACATGGTGAATCAAATACCTCGCATAACTAGGTGGTCCATTTCCTGTCTGTTTGACGTATGTATAATTAATTGAGAGGTTGTGCGAGTTCGTTAAAGGTGCAGAATCTTATTTTTTAGTGCCCTTTTCTCTTTGGAAGCAAGATTGGAACATGAGAAGTATTAATGGTTTTCCTGTAGCTTCTTTAAGCGTATTCCTGGCGCGAAGTAACTTAAGATTTTTTTATAGTCTTTATAGCAGATGTTCAATATATTCAAACGATTCTTTTGTGAAAATTAACAATTTCGTTTACAGAAATTTCAGGATCTGTGGAATTTTAGCTGATTTGTGCTTGTGGGATTTTAGAATATATTTAGCAAATTTTTATGACTGAATGTTTTATGTTTATATTTTGGAATTTTTCTTTTTAAAAAATTATATTTTCCCATGTATAACTATAACATAATCAATCGGCTAAATTCATGACAGTTTCGTGATGAATAAAATCACATGTTTTCCATTGAATTTAAAAGTGACTTTAGACTTGTATTTGCAGTTCTACGTGTAAAATTTAGATACAATTTCAGATTTGATAATTGGGTAAAGATATTTAAATACTAAAATTCTTCGAAAAGTTTTTCAAATTTTAAAAAAAATCGTATATTATTAAACGTGTATTCTTAAATCAAGTACCTTTTTTTACCTATGTGCGTTATTATTGTTGACAAATATGTACTTTATAAAAGAAAGTTTCTGCAAAAAACAAAAGTTGGCAACAGCGAAGTGCATGAACTAATTGGCTAGATTACATTTACGTGTCACTATGACGTCATATGAATTTAACTCATTCTACTTCTCTGAAATGTATTAAATAGGTTCGCAGAACGTACAATTTGAAATGGTTCTCTTACAAGCATATTTTTTCAAAAATTAGAATGTGAAATGAAATTGAATAATTGAATTATAAACATTTTTTTTTTTCGAAATTTTGTAAAATTTTGCGGATATTATTTTGGATTGAATATTTGTTCATATTTTTCATTGAAGGTTAATTTTTTATTTTGACATCACATTTTTTAAACAATTCGAAATGTTTCTTTGTTTCATCTATTACAGTTTGCTTTGAAATTGAATTTTACATTTATTTCTTGAAATTCAGTGGATAACAAAAATATTTCTAATGCATGTTTTTCCTCGGAAACTTAGTTTTGTTTCCCCCGTAGTGGAAGTTGCAGAATATTTAATAGGTAGACATTATTATACTGTGCTTCTTTCTTTATAATTTCGATTTATAATATATTTTGAATAGAATTAATAATGTCGGGGAATCCCTGAAGGAAAATTGCAGTTGTCCTGGAATTCCGGAATAAATAATTTCAGGAATTGAGAGCTGTAGTAGGAATGTCGTAAAGTTTAATTTATTATTCTTAAATAGATTCCTTTCTGCGTAATCTGTTTTCCCAAGATTCTTAATACTCATAAAATTTAAATCTTATAATTTAATTAATCCAAAACTTAGACTTTTTTTAAACTACCTTCATTATGTTTAACAGATTATTAATTAACATCACACTTCGAAGCTATACGATAGTTATTGCCGACGAACATCGTGATATTGAATCAAGGTCTAGTGTCGAAGTCAACATCTGAACTGGCACCCTAATATCTCCAATATGAGGGATTTGAAGTCTTGACATATTTAACGAGCATTAGCGTTTATATGTGATGAGTTATTAATGGTGTCAGGACTCAAACTTACGACTCGACAGAAACATCACCGACTATGACCATGACCACTAGGCTATCATGCCTTCTAGTAAAGTCAGGAAAAATAATTTCGATCGCTTTGTATAGGAAATATATTATTTTACGTTTTATTATAATCAAATTCCTTCTTCAATGGCTCGACGACCTTGGATGGTCCCTGGCCTTCTCTAGAAATTTTCTTCTTTGGCACCTCTACTTTTGGCAACTGTTTTCCAATTTTTGACCTTTAAAATATTTAGATCTTTTTCGACACAGTCAATCCATCTTAGCGAGGTCTGCCCCGAGGTCTATTTACCATGGGCTTTGCCAGAAAGACTTTCTTACTGCAACAATCTTCATTCATTCTAGCCAGATGACCAACCCATTTAAGTCTATGTTATTTGTTAAATTTTACAATATTAGGTTGTTTGTAAATTTTGTAGAGCTCTAACTTAGATCTTCTTTTCCATAATCCATTCACTTGGATCCCTCCAAGAATGCAACATAAGATCTTTCTCTCGAAAATTCCCAAAGCTTCTTCATCACGTTAAGTCAATACCCAAGTCTCTGATGCATGAGTCAGAACCCAATCAAATTCATTTTCCAACATTTTATAAAAAATGTGGTTCTTAATAACTACATAAATATGAATCCCATTTGTGGCTAAAACTGTCACTCTTACTTGTTACATATCACTTTACAACCAGTTGTCACCCTTTAATACTACTCACCACCCACATTGTACATCTGCCTTCAAGTGCTAACTATTGTATCACCAATTTTTTCCAGTCACTGCTGGTAAGACTTAATCCTCCTCACTAGGGAGAATATAATAAGGTTTACCGCTTCCACGGTGACAAAGTCGATAAAAAAAAATACCACTTCATTAAAAAGCAATTGTGCGTCCTCCCCCTCAATTGTCATTCAATCGGCGTGTCTTGCAAAAACTTTTTCCAGTAGTGACAGAGTAATAGTGATGCGGGGGGGTGGAGAGACGAGGGGATTTTTCGCACCTGGCACGTGCGTAGATCGATAAATCTGAAACCAAACTTTGACTCACTCCTTCGCGCAGCTCTATGTACTTTTGGCGGTTTATTCAGAAACGTGCGATTGGGGAGGCACTTGAGGACTCGACGACGTGCAGAGTGTTTCAGGAATCGTACGCTCTCCCCCCCCCACACACACCTTAAAATTTTTAAAATGTGTATTTGCATAGGATATGCTTAATGAATGGGTTTGGAAAATTTATGGAAGTAAAAAGTACTGATTTTTATTGGAAAACGAATCCGAAATACAGTTGCCATGGAAACATATTTATAAAAAACAGTGTCAGAAACGAAAAGAAAAATTAAATAATTTTATATTTTTGATTAAGTTATGAAATAAAGGGAAACGAGATGTATTGTGTGGACAGCTAGATTTTTAAGACGAAATGAATGAATAAAAATCGAATTGATTTTAAAGATAAAAGTCATTACCGTAAAATACGTCGTATAACGCGCACGTTTAACACACACACACACAAAAGTAAATAAAATCGAAATTTTAGGGTGCACGTTATACACCGGGTAAAATAAAAAAAAATGACCGTAGAAAAAACAGGATAACATATATGGAAATACTATTTATTCAAAAGAAATTACATTCCTTATAAACTTAAGGGATGTAGTTCTAGAAATTTCCTAGTTTTTTAAAGTCTGGGATAATACCTTGAAAAAATGACTTCAAAAGATAAGAACATTGCATACACATACATTACAGGTTTCTTCGTAAAAAAAAAGCTTATACAGCGAGCATACCTAAAAATTAAAAATTGCAGCTTGAAAGTATAGGTGCGCATTATACGCCTGATTTTACGGTACTTAATTTTCATGATTACATAATTTTCTCTTTCTCAAAAAAAACTAGCCATCAACCCCTTGGCTACCAGATAACGCTTTC
Source organism: Trichonephila clavipes (assembly GCA_019973935.1). Classification (NCBI taxonomy): domain Eukaryota; kingdom Metazoa; phylum Arthropoda; class Arachnida; order Araneae; family Nephilidae; genus Trichonephila; species Trichonephila clavipes. The sequence goes on along the minus strand of BMAU01003378.1, from coordinate 47,319 downwards.
TAGCACACACGCAAATCCCAGATTTCTGGAGGTAAGACACATATTTCCTTCTGACGCTGACCGAGACGCTTGTTCGTTAGTGTTTCGTTTTCCTTTCTAAAGTTTGTATAACTATTTTTTTGTTACTTATTTTAACTCTTTCTTGCCAATATGGCATCATCGTCGGCTTTCGACGAAAGTGACCCTGAATTAGAATATTTGTCGGGAACCGATGAGTATGCAAGTGACTCTGATTCGGATTTATCTATTTGTGATGAAGAGGATAAAGAAATGGATCAAAAATGACGTTACATACATGCAACGCACGTGGAAGAGCTTTTTGTTCCAAGAAACATTTCAAGCAATATCACAAAAATTTGGAATTTTAATTCTAATTTTCCTATTTTTATAAAGGGTGTTTTTTTGAGAGGTATAGAACTTTAAATTGCAATAAAACAACGATGTATTATTCGATTGACATGAATTTTTTTTATTCGAAAGATAATCTTGTGGCATTACATTTTAAATATGATTTCTGGCATAGGACTGCCACGGCTGGCTCGGATGTAGTCCAATCTGGACGTCCAATTTTCGATGACTTTTTCCAACATTTGTGGCCGTATATTGGCAATAACACGGCGAATGTTGTCTTCCAAATGGTCAAGCGTTTGTGGCTTATCCGCATAAACCAATGACTTTACATAGCCCCACAAAAAATAGTCTAGCGGTGTTAAATCACAAGATCTTGGAGGCCAATTCACAGGTCCAAAACGGGAAATTAGGCGGTCACCAAACGTGTCTTTCAATAAATCGATTGTGGCACGAGCTGTGTGACACGTTGCGCCGTCTTGTTGGAACCACAGCTCCTGGACATCATGATTGTTCAATTCAGGAATGAAAAAGTTAGTAGTCATGGCTCTACACCGATCACCATTGACTGTAACGTTGTGGCCTTCATCGTTTTTGAAGAAGGATTCCACCAGCCCATAAAACGCGCACCAAACAGTCAGTTTTTCTGGTTGTAACGGTGTTTCGACATACACTTGTGGATTAGCTTGACTCCAAATGCGGCAGTTTTGTTTGTTGACGTAGCCATTCAACCAGAAGTGCGCTTCATCGCTAAACAAAATTCGCTTATGAAAATCGACCATTATTTTCGAAATAAAATTTCACAATTTGAAAGCGTTGTTCAGGCGTGAGTCTATTCATGATGAATTGCCTAACCAAACTGAGAATAAATCACTTGACAGCTGTTAAATCGGTCGCCATCTTGGAAAGTAATGCCAACTTAAATTTCTATACCTGGAAAAAAAATCACTCTGAAATCTTCCTTATAATGTTTCCTGTACTGGTTACCCTGGCTATACGCCTAAGTCATGTATCGACATGTTATAATGGGATTTTGCCCTGTACATGACATCTATACACTAGTGGTCAAGGGGTTAAAAAGCCGTAGAACATGTTTGATGTCTTTTGTTTTACAAAAATCGATTTCTCCCTCTATTTTCAGAAACAAAAAAAATTTAAGTGTCTTGAAAGTTATTTTTAATATTAAAGAAAGTAAAAATTGTTCTAACTCTTTAAATTAGTTCATAATTTACCCACAACTTTTGGATGGTGTATTTTTTCCTTCATTAAATTGCATAAAATTTTCTGCCGGCTATTTATACCCAATTTTTTACATAATTTTTTAACAATAATATGAATTTTTATTTTTGTAAAATTTATTTGAATATTATGCTTTATAAAAGCGCGGTATTTGTAATTATATTAAATTATTAATGGAATCGGTTTCATCAAATACTTTTAGTACACATATTTTTTGGGAAATAATTTATGTAATTATTTAATATCTCATTATATCAGTGGCGTGCACAAGGGGGGCTGGGAATCCGGACCCCCAAAGCACTCGATTTTTTTCCGATTGATTATAATTCTTAGTATATAGTACGTAAAATTTAATGAAGTATTTGTTATATATATATATATTAATGTGATTAATTTTATTAATTAATGCTAATTATTTATTCAATAATTAGTTTTTTACTGTGTTTTGTTCCCGAAAATCGACAAAATCAAAAGGATCATGATACAAGAATGGTGAACTTTCGACCCCGACCCCCTCCTGAAAAATTCCTCTATGCGCTACTGCATTATATACAAATTAATTATTATTTTAATTTGCATTATTAGTGCGTGTTAAATAATGTGCGTTATATTTGAACATGCCTCAACATAATATTTTTTTATCGATTTACCCATTTATTGGAATTAGAATAAATTCGTCTTTATTTAGGCTTATCAGTTTTTTTTTTTTTTTTTTTTTTTTTTGTTAAATAAAATAGTTTTTGTTTATGCCAAATATTTTTTGACGTGTATTTTATTGATATATTGAAAATGATACTAGAATGAAGTACATTAAAATTATATGATAAACACACTCTTGATAATCTTTGGACGAACAATTTTGATATAAGGGGGAATTTTAAAATGCTTAGGATAGCTAGTAACAATACTAATTTTTTAAACGCACAAAGAAGATATTTGGAATTTGTTATGAATTATATAATTCGCTGTTTCGAGTTTTTTTTAAAAAGGATATTCTGAAGATTTGAAGAATGGAAACGAGACGACTTTATTCATAAGTTTCGATAGTAAATATTGCTTTGAAAATCATGGACAAATTTATACCTTCTTCCTTTAAAGCAGTGATCCGCAACCCCCGGTCCGTTGATCAAATGGTGCCGAGCCGCCTAAAGAACATTAAACTGTTGCCATTTTATTTAAAGTGGTGCATTTCTCTCGGATTTGCGCAACTTTCCACGGAAATCACTTTATAATCCACGTTAAATCACTTTTATTCATTTTTGGTGTAACTATTTTATCCTGAACGCATATTTAAATGTAACTAAATTAAAATTGTTAAATCAAAACAATCTAAAATATAAACAATCAACATGTCATACCCTCAGCGAGCCGTGGTGAAATTATCAAACGTTGACCGGTCCGCAGCGATAAGAAGGTTGCGGAGCACTGCTTTAAGGTATCTTTAAGGCTACGTTCGGAAGCTTTATTTTAAAAAAAGCACATAAATGGTAATATTTATCATATTTAGTGTCACTTAAATTAGAATACATGTATAAAATTGTTTTAAGGATATTTTGACAAAAAAAAAAAAAAAAAAAAAAAAAAACGTATTTAAATACAATATTTTGGCAAAAAATTAACTTAGAATAACCTTTCTTCAAAATGTTCTCCTTTTATAAAAAATGCTTCTAAAATAATAATATTTTACTTGTATAAAGTAAAGACTTTTCCAGAGAGTCTGAACTATGATTTTTGAAAAACTCACATTATTTTCAGAGTTACAACCCATTGAAATAATTACCGGCGTTTATTTCTTAAAATGTCTCCCCTCTGTTGTCGTAAAACATGGATAAACCCGCTTCTAAGTTATATATTTCAAAAATTCTAGTTGAGCCTCTGCACGGAGGTCTGCTCTATATATACAGGCAAAATATTATTATAAAAGATCAGATTATTATAGAAGAAGATATTATTATAGATATTTCAGATCATATTATTATAGAAGGTATATCATTCTATGTGTGTGTGTTCATTTTAAGTCAAAATATTGTACTTAAATAATTTTTTATTGTAATACTATTCTTAAAACAATTTTATATACATTTTCTAATCTAAATGACTCTAAATATCATAAATATTATCCATTTATACGCTTTTGCAAAATCACGGTTCCGAACGTAGTCGGATACCTTAAAGAAGTGGTTGTGGTCAGGGATGTCTTAAGGCATGGGCTAACTGGGCCCGGGGCCTCGGCCACTATAGGGGCCTGGTCTCATTCTCAACTCATCCTTAATAAAATCACGATTCGAATATTTTCAACGCGTTCAAATGTTTTTTTCCGGTTGTATTCTTCGAAAAACTGAGTATTTTGGATATGTCAACTGGCTGCATGTGATGACCGTCGTCCATATTAAGGCCTATCACCAAACACCATCATTACTCATTCAATCAAAAGGCAGCAATCGTTCCTACCGGTTTGTACTATTGTAAGTCATGTACATTCAGGGCCGGCTCTATCAGTTTTGCCGCCCCGGACAAAAATGGAAAATGCCACCCCTCTCTCCAAAGCAAAAAATTATAATTAAAAAAAAGATAAATTGTTGGCATAGAGATACACTCCTATAAAACGAATAATTCTTGCGTATAAAAAAGCAATTTAACAATATAAAGGGTGTTTTTTTTAGAGGTATAGAACTTTAAATTGCAATAAAACAACGATGTATTATTCGATTGACATAAATTTTTTTTTATTCGAAAGATAATCTTGTGGCATTACATTTTAAATATGATTTCTGGTATAGGACTGCCACGCCTGGCTCGGATGTAGTCCAATCTGGACGTCCAATTTTCGATGACTTTTTCCAACGTTTGTGGCCGTATATCGGCAATAACACGGCGAATGTTGTCTTCCAAATGGTCAAGCGTTTGTGGCTTATCCGCATAGACCAATGACTTTACATAGCCCCACAGAAAATAGTCTAGCGGTGTTAAATCACAAGATCTTGGAGGCCAATTCACAGGTCCAAAACGTGAAATTAAGCGGTCACCCAACGTGTCTTTCAATAAATCGATTGTGGCACTAGCTGTGTGACATGTTGCGCCGTCTTGTTGGAACCACAGCTCCTGGACATCATGATTGTTCAATTCAGGAATGAAAAAGTTAGTAATCATGGCTCTATACCGATCACCATTGACTGTAACGTTGTGGCCTTCATCGTTTTTGAAGAAGTACGGACCAATGATTCCACCAGCCCATAAAGCGTACCAAACAGTCAGTTTTTCTGGATGTAACGGTGTTTCGACATACACTTGTGGATTAGCTTCACTCCAAATGCGGCAGTTTTGTTTGTTGACGTAGCCATTCAACCAGAAGTGCGCTTCATCGCTAAACAAAAAAAATTCGCTTATGAAAATCGACCATTATTTTCGAAATAAAATTTCACAATTTGAAAGCGTTGTTCAGGCGTGTGTCTTATTCATGATGAATTGCCAAACCAAACTGAGGATAAATCACTTGACAGCTGTTAAATCGGTCGCCATCTTAGAAAGTAATGCCAACTAAAACTTCTATACCTGAAAAAAAAACACTCTGTACATTCAGGGCCGGCTCTATAAGTTTCGCCGCCCCGGACAAAAATGGAAAATGCCACCCCTCCCGCCAAAGCAAAAAATTATAATTAAAAAAAAAAGATAAATTGTTCGCATAGAGATACACACCTATAAAACGAATAATTCTTGCGAATAAAAAAGCAATTTAACAATATATATGCACACACACACAAATATTTCAAGTCTTAAAAAATTCGAAATTAAGCACACACACATAATTACCTGTTATTATTTCAAACAAGTAAAATGTAAGAGAAAAGAAATAGCCCTTTTTCGTCAGGCCAATTTGTTCGAAAAAGATGATGGGAATCATTTTAACTTATAGTAAATACGCTCAAGACTAGTAGCGCACATAGAAATTTTTCAAGGGGGGGGGGGCGAAAGTTAACTATTCTTGTATCATGCTCCTTTTGATTTTGTCGATTTTCGGGAACAAAACACAGTAAAAAACTAACTTTTGAATAAATAATTAGCATTAATTAATCATTAATAATAAATAATTAAATTTTTCGTACTATACACTTAAAATTGTAATCAATCGGGAAAAATCAAGGGCTTTTTTTGGGGGGGCGGGGTACGGACCCCCAGGACCCGCCCCTTGTGTGCGCCACTGCTCAAGACTAAAATAAATCATCTCCTGTGGCTCTCTATGTACTAAAAACTCTTATTACCTTTCTGTTCCCTTTTTTATAGCTAACAGAAGGAGTGAAAGGAATGTCCGTTGTGACCTCACTCCTGGATGAGGAGAACGTTACTATTGAAATATGTTTAAATATATCCAATTTCATGATTTAAGATATACTCCCTCCTCGAACCCTTCAAGTTTCAATATATATATATATATATATATATATATATATATATATATATATATATATATATATAACTGGCATTAAACATGTAAGTACAAATTAAAGAAATAAGATACATTAAATGAAAAACCAAATTCATACCCAATAATACTTTAGAAAATATATCAATTTTTTTTGTAACATAAAAAATATTTTCCAATTTCGATCCAAATGACGCCCTTAAAATTTGCCACAGGGGTCCGGTCTGTCCGGCCTTGGAGCCGCCCCGTGTACATTTATTGCTTCGGGTTGTCGTTTACATTAGTTTTTGACGAAATATGCTTTATTGTCTACTTTTAAGGATTATAGATGGGACCTACATTTGTGTAGGGGCCCAGGGCCACAAGAAGTCTTAAAACGTCCATGTACGTGGTAGCCGAGTGGTCATGGTCATGAACTCGTGATCGCCCAGTGGAGAGTTTGAGTCCTGATGCCACTGAAGGACATGTAGAGAAACTGACACATATTAAATTTGTCGTGGTTCAAAGCCCTCATATTGTAGAAATTTGGAGGATGAGGTGTCGTCCTCGTCACTCGACAGAGGTTCTCTAAAAATTACGATAACCGTCGTATTGTCTTAGGGTGCGACGCCAATAAAAGATCAAGTCAATCCTTTGGGAAAAAAAAAAAAAAGTTTTTTTTTTTAAATTTACGAGTGATGATAGTTGATATTTAAAAAATTAGAAATAGATCCTATCTATTTGCTGTAAAATATTTTGATTTGCGATTTCTGAGTCTTTTGAATATAGTTTTCATGGATCTTTAAAATCAGTTTAAAGAAGAAAAAAAAACAGGGTTTTTTTTTTGTTTTCTTTTGTAATTTCCATAACAATTTTTTTTCAAAAACCTAAGAATATATATTTTTGCAAAAAGAAAAGAAAAACCACTGCACGATAAATATTTATAAAGATTCAACCTATAAGAAATATTCACGCTTATTAAATAAGTTAAATATATAAATGTATCTTCTTAAGGAATATCTTCGAATTGAAGACCGTAACATATTGTGTCATTTTTTTTTTTTTTTTGTACTGGTAAAGGAGGAAAATATAATGTCAATAGATTTAAAAAAGAAATTTTAGAATGCCATCATTTTTGTATGCATGTGTGTGGAAGAGGGGTATTTGATGGAGGATATTATATTTTCTTCTTAAATATGTATTCAGAAAAAAAATTTCTTTTGTACTAACCTCAGGAAAACCCAAAGGATAAAAAAGGATTTTTTTCTCTGTTATTTAAATAATTAATGCAGTCAGATGTTTCTTTTCTCACACAGAAATAATTCTATGAATTTCTGCAGCGATTTTTATCTCGTGAAGATTTTTTTTTTATTTTCTTCCATGATATATGTGACTATAAAAATAAATGTAATTTCAGTTGTAAAAGTTGATTCAATGTTTTTATTATAGCTTAGATTTTTTTTAACTCTGGATTTGAACATTAAATTAAACTGAAATTAATGTACTTTTAAAAAATATCCTTTCTGAGATTTAAATGTATATTAATTTTACCTTTTACATAAATTTATGTTTTTTAACTTGAATTCATATTAGAAAAATGAATATCTTTATTAATATTTGACTCAAGCTGTATTATATAGATCGCCTGCTCATTTAAATAAATCTAATTGGCTAATTTTAAATCTTCATCTGTTTTAAATTTCAAGTTTTTACTAAAAGGTAAATAAGCCTTAAAGTAATGTTTAAAAATTTATTTTAACCTGTTTTTATTATCATTAAATATACTTATCAAAACTTTTAATTATTTAAATAATTTATTTTTCTAGGTTTTTACTTTTTTTATCCGTTGTATTATGATAGAGAAAAGAAACATATTTACACTCGAGATAACGAATGCAAGAAACATTTAAATTAAAATATCACATGCATTCCTTAAATGTAATAAATTTTTCTTTCGTATTTGAATAACCATACGGCGTCATTATATTTTAAAATAGGTTTTCCGTTGTAGAAAGATTGAAATTGTGAGATGAAATGTAATCATCACACATTCGCCACGATAACATATTTTAAAACGGCAAAAGTACTTAAAATGCCAAAAATAAATAAATAAATGAAAAAATAAATTTAAGTACTTTATAGTTTAAAAATTTGATGTAAACGAAACACAATGAGATAAATATTATAAAACTGATTAATAGCAGGTGCAAATATTTGATTTATATTTTTTTTGAAAAGCAATGGTATTAAAAATATAATTTTTTTTCCTTTTTGACCAGTTTTTTTTAGAATATATGAAATATGCACCTTTAGTATTTGTTCTTGATTTTTTTTAATTTAACTTTTTTTTATTTGTAGAGTACAAACAATTCTTGTGTACATTTCAATATTTATTTATTTATGTATTTTTAAATGGGTTGAAAATTTTAAACTTATAAATATAAATTTGTATCATGAACTTTTGAGCGATATTGTGCCTGATTCTGAAATTCGCCTTTGACAGCTCAGGAGAGCACCCTTTGGAATCACATGCAAAGAACCAGAAAAGCCCCGCGTGATATGATAGCAGTTAAAAGGCGGGGTCGAGAGAGGGGTCAGAACCCCCTGTGAGTGGCTATTGTTCTCACGTTCCTGTTGGCCGGTGGCGGTTCCCACGGAAGCTTTAGCCTAAGGCCACATTTCCATTCGATGAACGAAACAGTTAGTTACCGGTTCTAATTCTGCTCTGCCACTCTGTCAATCTTGTTTACTTGTTTTTAGAATGAGACGATTCATTTTTTTATTTGCTGCATAAAAGAAATTTTGGATTTCGCTTTACGTTCGATCATGGTCTTTTAAATATCGATTAAAACTCGCGTATCGTATCGTTATCGTTTGGCGCTCGAGTGTTATTTGATTATGAAGTTTTGTTTGTTTGGGATGGCGGGGAGTATAATAGTTTAAGTTTTCGTGAAGTTTTCAAAAAAGTTTTAAAGAAGAATTTTTTCGAAAGTTATGACTGATATCTACATGCTAGAGGTATGTACAATGTGCTGTTCTTGAAAAAATCTTTTTATGAAATTCTGAGAAAGTTAGAAAGACTTTGTTTTTGTCACAGAACTTTTGTTAATCTATCAGATGATCATGTTCTTTAATTTAATTAAGCAAATATTTTATAAATGGGAATAAGTTTAAAGGTTATAAATTTCTGTTTCTTTTGATTTTTTTCATTTATAAAATGGAAATGTACCGTCAAGTGTTTCGGAAAATAAAACTTTGTTTTAGAATTTTTTAAAAATCGTAAACAACAGGTTGATTTTTTTTTAAGAAAAAGAATGTGTGTTTTAAAGATAACGCATGGTAATGTATCTCTAAATTTATGTAATATAATTTTATCTATCCGAGCACAAATGTAACTTATAATCATGTGTTATATAGACTTAAAAATGAGATAAACATGAATTAAAATTTTTTAAATGTCTCAATGAATTATATTTTTCTGAGATTGATTCTCTTATGCTGTTATACTCCTATTTTGTCTATTTTGTTTTATTTCTTAAAATTGGGGATTAATTGGCTTTTACTGGTGGATTAAAAATATTTATTTATATATCTAAAATGTTATGTTTTTAGTTCTAATGTATAACTCATATAAAAGTAATTTTGTTTACTTTTTATTTTAATTTATACTTTAATGTATGCTAAATATTTAGTATTGATAGAATCTGATAATCTATAACAACTTTTAACTCTTCTATTAAAATTTTTACTGGAACTATTGAATTTCTCGAAATTGATTTTTCTTTCTATATTTATATAATCTAGATCATATTTTTCTTATTTGAATAGTATAATTTATCATTATCAATTTAATTTAAAATGTTAATAACATAATTCTAATTCGATAAAACTTATTTGAATAATTCTGAATAAATTGCTAACTAAGAAAATTGAATTTTTATATGTCAATTTGTATTTGTTTCCATTTTGAATGAATTCAGAATAAAAAGAAATTATTAATACCTACAAAATTGAATAAATGGTACTCCCCTGTTATTGTAACCTATTGCCGACATTATAATTGGCTGATATTATTTTAACAATTAATTATTAAACAATTTTAATTCATTATTAAAGTGTTTTATTTTTCTTGGATATGTGTATGAACGTTTTAAAAAAAATTCAAGCAAAATAAATATTTCACTCAAAAAATTTATGAGCTTTCACATTCATACAATAAAAATGAAAAATGTGTTAAAACTTGTGTGGATTTCTAAAAAGGTACTTGCATGTTATGTAGTTGGCTAATTCATCAAATTAAAAGATGTAGGCAAGTGCCAGGATTTTCAATCAACAGTAAAAAAGTGTTCCTACACATGTACAAACACATTCTTGTTTGCATGTATGATGACAACATTCGACAATGTCTTTTGATATAGAAATATCGTTTTTTTAATTTGGGGAAATTAGTCAATGATATATTATGTAAGTATAAAAAAATTAAGTTATTTTAAAATTAATGGTGCTAATTAATTTCTTATTAATTTTTAATATAATTATTACAAGACTTTCTTTAAAAATATTTCATAAATTTGTTTCATATGTGAAATTTTACAAGAAACACTTGTCTTTCATTATATGGATTAATTGAAAATTGACCATTTAAAAAAAATTGAAGGTATTACGTGTAATTGTGCTTATTGAAAAATAATTATGTTGAGTAACATTTGTCATTCACTATAGTCATTTGATATTTAATCATAAAAAATGAAATTGAAAATCTGTTATAAGTAGTGAGTACATTAATGTGTGCAGCAATTTTTTATATCAATTTCAAAAAGTAGAATTATATTATACCATTTATTGTTCATATTTTCTGTGCCTTAATTATAGTTTTTTTGTGTCAAATTAAAAGACTATAAAGTGTTTAATAATGAAATTATTTTAAGGTAAACTATGGCTTTCCACCTGAAACAAACTATTCACTGGTTGATGATCAAAGTTTTGTGACAGCCACTATGTCTCTGGCTCCTTTTTCCGTCTCTTACAGTACCACAAGTAGTACAGCCACTCAAAATGCATCCTTTACAACTACTAGTCAAGTGAGTTATTTATATAATTATTTCTGTGTTTGTGTATGAAAATGTTTTCGGTATTTACGTATTGGTGTCAACGCAGCAGAATTTGCCCCACCGAATTTCGCCATGATATGAAGTTTATTGCATGATTTATTTGAAGATTAACAATTCTTGTGGCACAATTTTGGTTGCGGTAACACTAATAAGTAAGTACTGTCTTTTCCATTCATGCATGTTGAAGACTTTTTTTATACATACATATTAACAACACCACAGTGAAAATTGACACCCCACATTATGGAAAGAGAGAGAAAAAAGATTCTTAATCATATATGTTTTACTTGAAAATAAAATATGCGATTTTTCTGGGAAATGGCATGATTTATGTGGTGTAAATTTGGTTGCAGTGACATTAATATGTAAATTTCTTTTTTCTTTTTATTGATGTATAAATCAGATCCAGAATATTTTATATATTATAACATATAAATAGTAATGTATGGGTACTGATTATACAAAACAAAAGTATATAAAATCCAATTTCATGATTTCATAGTTATCAATTCTTAAATTTTTGTTTCTTTGAACTGATTTGTTTTATCAAATAAAATAGTGTACTCCACCAAACATAAGTATATCCATAAGTAATGATTTGATTAAAGTAATTTCTTGATGAATGTGGATGTATTGTTGATATAATAAAATATTTTTATCTCCTTAACTGCCACCAGTGTATATAAACACCTCAGTCACAATCACAGTGCGCTAACTGCCCCTGGCCTATAATACTTTACGAAATACAATCCTTTTCTTTAAACTGCTATCAGTTAAGCTATTCTGAAGGCTTTGGAATGCAATGCAATGAAATAAGCTTGACAGTGTTTGCGAATGATTTACTTATTTCAAAGAAAAATTTACTTGTTTGTGCCTTTTCTTTTTTCCCCAATACACCACATATATGCAACTTTTTTGCTGTGTAAAAAAATGGTCACACTGGGAAGTGAATCCTGTAACTTTTAATTGGCAGTTAGGGGGTTAATTAATTAAATTAAATTTTTTTAAAAGTATCATTTGATTAGATGATTGGTTTGGTAATTGAGTAAGAAATAATAAAACTGATCCCCCCCAAATTATATATATTTGTCTATCTTATGAGTAGGCATGCTGATGTTTTATTTTTCCAAAGGAAAGAAAAAAAATATTCAGAATTAAATTATTTGGTACTTGCATGATAATCTCATGCCATTGGTGACCTTTTGGTGGATATCAATAAGTTTTTTGTTCATGCCAGAAAATATTTAGCAATTGTCCTTAGGATAATATGAAATAGATTGCCATCATTGGTATTTAATACTTGGCATGAGGTTTACATGTATGTTAGTAATTATTTAATTACTAACTTATGCAGCAGCTAAATAACTATGATTATTTGATTTGAGATTGCATTAAAGGTTTGTCATATATGTATATAGTCTGATGTCCATATATTAAATATGTTACAGCTCAAAGCTGTTACAATGCCATTAGGAGAATTTGGTGCCAGCTAATATGTCATTTTTATCTCTTGTGTGTTCAAAATTAAGAAGTCTACTGCCAATAGCATTTTGTTAATTATAATATATTAAATAAACAAATGCCTTTTTTGTGCTTTAGATAGGTTATCTTTCATTTGCAATAAAAAAATATAGATTTTGAAAATCCAATCAATAATTTTGCTAGTTTAAGCTTAAGATTTTTTGGCAGGTTGCTTAACCCTCTGGCTGGAACATCAATTTTTTTGCTGTTGTGAGGAACATCCGTGTTATTTTCGTGTACGCAATTTTTTTGAGTTTTATTATCTTAAGAACTGTTTTAAATGTCGTGATTGCTCATGAAATTGAGTATGGCTCAAATAAGATGTGTGGGTTAAATCAAGCACAACTTTTTTCAAGATATATACATTAGACAATTTAATTAAAAACGTGAAACATATAAATGAAAATACAATTTTTAAAATTTAAGTCTTTGAGGCACACTATATTAATATATTTTTATCACTAGAATTGTGACTAGTATTTTTATAAAAACTGATTAGAAATTATTTATATTCATGTAAAAGTAATTAAAAATAATAATACCAAAAATGAAAAAAAATTTTAGGAACAGTAGACATAACATTTTTATAGAATACAAATATCGCATGGTTCTTTTTGTGTGTGCTCCAAGGAAATAGGAGTTCCACATTTGACACATTATTTGACGTCATTATATATTCTTTTTTTGTAGGGACAAAATTAGCAATTCCTTTTTTCAATAATCATAAATAATTTTAAAAAATGCAAATTATAAAATATTATAAAATAAATATTGTCAATAATGAGGAACATTCGTCTGCAGGGGGGACACTAAAACATACCTACATACAGAGGAATATTAGTCTAATAGATATTGATAGATGAGAAAAATCGCATATACCACAAGTTGAAAAAAATCACCAAGTACCACCACATGATCCTCTCACTTGGTAGAGTCCAACTGAAGATGTCAAGGCAGCCCACCCCCAAAATCACCACAGTGTTATCTACAGGCATCAAAACAAATCATTCCCATCTGAGAGACAGATGTTCCGGTCAGAGGGTTAATGGCTACCAGGTTGGTTATAGTTGCTTGGTTAGTTACTTAACATCAAGATTTGTAGCATCTGGTTGATTTTGTTTAATACTAATGGGTTTTTTTTTTTACAATTTTAAACTTTTTGTTAGGCTAGTGAAAAAACTTATAAAAATGTTTGTTACTGCACCATTTACTCTTCTAATATATTACTGAACATTATGGACTATATTCTTTGTTTACTAATATTTATAAGTATAAATATTTCAGTAAACTGTTACTTGAATTTTCAACGTGTTATTTCCAATTAGCTCTCTTGTTGAGGTAGTGGTAGCCTGGTTCAATGGAATAATTAGACTGACAACTAAAAGGTAGTCAAGGACTGTCTTATAGCAGGTTTGATGCAACATAAGTTTATGTGAGCACAAAATCCTTGTGTTGGACCTAGGATACAGCCTCAATACCGTCCTTGACATTTACCTGTCACTCAAAATTATGAAGTGCATCAGTCACATGTTGCTTTAGATGCAGTATTAATAAATTATCTATCGTCATGTTATCATGCTTTAGAGTTAGTTAACACACAGTTTAGGTAACTTAATATTTCTTTCCTTTGCAGCATTTATTATTATTAATAATTTAAATATGTGTTTCAAATGTGCCAATTGTCATGATTAATTGTTCAAAATGTTGTGCAGTTCTAGTCTTACATTGATTGAATTAAATCCAATCAAAATCATTATTTAAATTGTTTAGCTTTTGTTAAAAACATTATACAGTAATGTCTTGTTTATATGTGAAAATAAGCACTTTATATGCTTTTAAATAAGCCAAAACTAAACTCAGTGGCACAACAGCCCATTTAGGACCAAGGCCTACTGCGTTCATTTTGGTTTTCATGACCTTGGGCACTGAAGTGCATGAGCAGATGTTCCGGCCAGGTGGTCAGTTGGATGTAAAACCCCCTGAGTTTAGTTCCCAAGCAACCTTGGTACTTTATCAAACTACTGAAAGGATGAAAGGCTGAGTTGACCTTGCCCAGCCTGGGAAACCGTGAACCTGTGGCATGGAAGTGCAAAGCATTATTCCTTAGCCACTATGCTTTTAAATATGCTTGAAAATTTTTAAAATTTGGGATACACCCGGATAGTATAGTTGTAGTTATAAGAAAAACTGTCATAACTGTGTTATTTTGCATGCCTCACTAAGGTTTTTTTCTTTGCATGTTTAGATTACTAAAAATATTGATATTTTAATAAGTCTAGTAAATAAACACCACCTACTGGTAAAGAATAAAACTTTTGTATGTTTCTATTGCATAGAAGAAAATATTTATAAAATTTTTAATTATTCCTATAAAACAAGTATTATATATATATATATTTATGTTTTATTTGTTTTGGTATGTTTAATTAAATGTTACTTTTAAATAGCTTCTACTTTTTATTAAAGTAATTTGAATACTAGGACAGAAAATCATATGGATTTTGTTATTTTTTTAGTCAAATCATCAGAACAGCAACCCTTTTACAGACCTTAATGTTAATAACAGAGCTCATCATCAACAACTTGGCCATGTTCAGTTGAATGAAGTAAATCGCAATGGCCTACAGAACTCTCATGCCCGTTCTCCCACTTGTCGCGACCGTCCACCTGACAGTGTCATTGATAGTCATCCTGTTGACCTGTCTAGTCCTAAGCCTCCAAACAGATATGGACAGATGGGTTACATGAATGTTTCAAGAGACAATAGTGGAGCTTTTGCTGGGTATAATCGTTCAGGAGCTAATTTTGAAAATGAAATGGATACCAGTCGACCTGATTATGCTTCTAATCGAGGTATGTTTAATTATTTTAAAAAAGAGTGAATACATGTTTATTATTCTAAAACATTCCTTATTTTAGGATTCATTCACTAACAATAACTTTACAAACTTAGGCTTGCATATGTGTTTGAATTCATGAGGATAAAAGTACCTTTGGAATTATTTTTTTCTAGTGATTAAAAATAAGAATTGTCATTTCTTAATGCATACAAAACATTTAAAATGTTGAGAAAAATTCAATTTATTGAAAGACATTGATAAAGTTCTTAATGAAACTGATCTACTTGAAACTTTATTGTACTTGATCTAAATGAAATTACCTCCCTAAGTATTAAAAATTTCTTTGCAGCATAATCCTCTTCAAAATTATCACTTGAATTATTTTTGTAACGTATTTATTGTAGTTTTAAAGGGTAAGAACTGTTATGCTTTAAAACTCCTTTATGCTTCAAAATGTGAGAAATTTGTGCTTTTTAAATAGGAAGAATAAAGGGAGATAAAATAGGAAGCATTTTTCTTTGTATTGTAAAAAGTTATAATATTTGAGAACTTAAACACACGCATGAATACTTTACAGTAATCTGAAAAATCATCTGTTATCTATTTTACTTTGTGAAAATTATGTAAAAAAGTAGAATGAACACTGTATTTTTAGTAATATGAATTAACATTTTTTTTTGTACTAAAGTAAATCAGTTTGGTTTATTTTTTTTAGTTCAAGATTCTTTGAATATTTCTAAATAAGCTCTTGAGATTCTTTAAAACATTATGATATCAAAAGAATATACGAGGCATCAGTATTTAATATTCATTTGTTTATCTTTCAAATTTCCAGAATATTTAAATTTAGGGAAAATATAGGAGAAAAAAATGCAACTGTGATAGGTGACTATATTGATTCCAATCTTAGATCTGGAATTGGAAAATTAGTTGTAATAATAGGGCAAGATTAATCAAACTCATTGGAAGGAGTATTTTACTGAAGAACATAAAAGATTTAATCATTTGTTTATGATAGATTGCTTAAAATAGCTATTAGTTTTAATGCATGGAAATTTAACATGTTACTGTTTTGATCTTAATGTTAAAACAAGTAACAAAACCATTAAGTTATAAATTATCTCAGAGAAACTTCTACTTTATCCTTGTGGTTTTCACTGTCTTTATATAAGTGCAGGAGAAAAGTTTACCTGTGATTTCCCCCCCTCTTCCCATAAAATTTATTACTAACTATATATAATGAAGTATTTGACAAGTTTCGTATCAACTACCATACTTTAAAAGCAAAACAAAGAAAACGTTTCCCATTATACTCCATATCAGAACCCCAAGTAAATTATTTTTGCCAAAATGAATCTAAAAGTCTGAACAGAGCAATCATTGATTTTAGTGGCTGGCAGCAAGAAGCATGCAAGGGGGCAGCAGTTACAACATCTGTGAAATTCCCATGGATTTCCCCTCCCATTTTGTGGCTGTAAATACAGAACCTAATCCTCCCCCTCTATGAAGGGAATGCATGCATGTGTATGTGAATAATCATACGGCCCAATCCAATGCTATGCTTTCCAGCCGCATAGTGCCAGAGATTGATCTGTGAGAAATTCAGGTGGGTTCTACAGGTGTCTTCCCATAATTAATTGGAAACTCTTTGGAGATTGTATGTACCTTTCGAAAAGACCTGTGCTGGGTGGGTGTGTTCTGCAAGAGAGGGACTCTGCTATAGTTCCCTCCCTCTCTTCGTATTGCCATAGGAGCTTTGCGATTGGCGAGCTGCCATCAGTCGATAAAGACCGAAACCTCTCGGAGCTGTAGCTTCTGGGCTTCGGCTTTTGAGGGAAAGCAGATCGTCTCCTGCTGTCGTCTGCAGTGGTTCTCTTCCACTGCTGCTCTTCGGTCCCATGGCCCAACACCTGGATTTTGCCTTCGACGATTGTGGTATTCCTTTTTTAGAGCCTGGTTACCACATTCCATATGGTTATCCTGGTAAGAAATTCTACATCTTGTTTTTATTCTTATTACAGAAAAAGGGTTGCATGACACTGAATATTGTCATCTGTTGGTCTTTCGTGGAACTTCTGTCATGTGGTAGTGTCAGATGTTTGTGAGGATTTGTTTTTTGTGGGAATGTACCAGATTGGAGGGATGCAGAATAGTTCATTACCATGTTATTTATTCATTGATTTGAGTTTTTATCAAATAAACAGAAATGTTTCCTTTCTTTTTTGTAAAGATATATTTAATATAACAAATGATGTTGAAACTTCACAGATATTTAAAATTGTTGCACAAGTTTGTTATACATATATTATTTTGAATAACTTCTCCTTTGAAAGTGTTCCTTTTATTTTGAAATAAAACAGATTTGTTTTTAGAATTTATAATGTTGCTAACCTAAAAAACGATTTGCTATGATATCATTACATTGAGGATAACAATATTTGAATTTTTTTTTTAATGAAATTCCAACTATGAGTAGATAAGTATTCATTTAAAATAGTTTTTCTTTTTTATATTTATTTTGAGGCATAAATGTATAACTCCACATTTAGATATGACTGAACATATAAAATGTGAAGTAAATATTAAATTTGCATGCTCTATTAATCCTTCATTTTTTTAATGATTGTCGAACATTTCTCATTATTTTTCTCCTTAAGTTTTCTTTTGTATTACAAAATTTTCAAAAGGATTTTAAATGCTATATTGATTTAAGTTTTTCAAAAATATAATTACCATTAATTTAATAATGTTTAATTGATTTGTTTTAATGTTTTATTTAAAGTATATATTTGTTACACAGATTATAGTTGTTTTTACTGTAATTGCTTTTTATCTTTCTTTGGAAACACTGTATACAAATTTTGTTTGTCTATTTAAATAATTTCATCTTTTTAAAATGTAATCAGTAATTATTTTTCCTTTGGTTTTGATGCATTTTTTTCACATTGATTAATACTGATAGCAGTGCATTAAAATTATGTAGGTTAATTTATTAAATTGATATTTCATGGAAGTTTTCTGTTTCATAATTTAACTCAATCAAATAAGAATTTTGCAAAAAAATTATAAATTTTGTTTAAAACCCTTCATTAAAATCTTTGTGAAGAAAAACGCATCATTGATGTAATTTTTAGATATCATTTTCACTGTTAAAAGTAAAACATTGAAAAAAAGTTAAATTAATTTAACTTAGCAGGAAAGTTAAAGTAATTTAACTTTAGTTTTATGAAGCTTTAATTTTTGATATATCATTTTACCTTGAAAGGGAGGGACATATATACTCCTACAATTTTATCCTTTTTTCCATTGCTATTTGTGTATGTTGGTGTTTATTTTTCATGATGATTACTTTTGATTTCATTTTTTTCTGATTCATTTATCTGATTTCATAATCAAGATCTATCATTTCAATGTAATATTCTTGTGAAGAAAGTTCACTAGTATTAACGATAGAAACTTGCTGTTTAAATACTTTCATTGATAACATCAGGAAATAAACCAGAGTATTGAAGGTTGTTAAATGTCCATAAAGATAAGTTTTTATTTTGAAAATATATTAAGTATTCATTAGAGATGCACAGTTTGATAAACCATTTATTCCATTTGTTTAAATTTAATTATTTTAATTACAAAATCAAATTGCAGAAATTTTACCATATCAATGTGTTAATTCCTCAACATGTTTCGTAGTTGAGCTTCTTTATTAGGTATTCTGATAAGATCCATTTATGGAGACAATTTTGAAGGACTTCTATTACATATTAATATGACTTGATATCATTTCTAATTCTGTAAAATTCTGGAATTGAGTTGAAAAATTTCTTACTGTGTATTTTTCAAGATAAAATTAAGCATTAATGTTTTTTTTTTTGTATGTATGTAATTACTAAACATACTATTCTGTACTGGTTTTCATTTTATTTCAGCTCTGCTTAAAACATATTTCAAAAAGTGTGCTTTGTAAAAAAAAAATTGAAACAAAACATATATAAGATTATGTGAAACCATATTAAGGGGGTGTTTTTCTGAACATTGGTTACATGTTCGGAAAAGGCTATTTGTTTTGCTTCATATTAGTTTTTTTTTAAAAAAATTAATTTTTGAATTTATTAACTTATTTAAGTTAGATTTTTTTTCATTTTTTAATTTTTTTTCAAAGTAAGCTTTGATTTTATAGACTAATGAATACTTTGACAACAGCTTTTTATTGTTAAGTCTTCAATTTGTGTGTTTCTACTGCTTAGAGAAATAAAAATTTAACTTAAACTTGTAAATTAAATCTTTTGCAATCTCTTGGGCTCCCTTAATTAGTTATCCTTTTCTTTCATATTAAATTTTAATTACCGTAAAATCCAGTGTATGATGCACACTTTCAACACAAAAAATATGATCAAAATATACGGGTGTTCATTATACACAGGGTATAAAAAAGAGAGCTTTAAAAATAAAAAATAGATGAACACACACAAGAAATGGCATTCCATACTAAAGGATTGTAGTTTTATTTTTTCTAAAGCTTTTGGGATAATACCTTGAATAAATGACTTCAAAACATAAAAGCATTGCACATGTACATTTCAGGATTCTTCCTAAAAAAGGGGTGTGCGTCATATGATGAATGTACCTAAGAATTAAAAAATGTAACTTGAAAGTATAGGTGTTCGTTATATATATATATATTTGCTGAATTTTATGGTATCTTAAAACTCTATTTCTCTTTTATATATAATTATAACATTTTACGATATTACCAAAGAGGGCAGTGTTTGAAAAGTATAGGAAAAAACTAACTGAGCACTTTATTCAATTAATATCCTTATAAAATGGGAAAAATATTAAGTTTTTAAATACATCCTAAAAATATTTCCTATAACAAACATTAACACCTATTAGATGTAAAAGAAGAAAAGCTTTTTTTTTTTGACAGAAATCTATTATCTTTTTTTTAAAAAAATTCATTGGGTGCTTAAAAATGTTTTTGCAATTTGAATTGTTTTCATTTGTTTCATAGCTGCAATTTCATTCTAGAAAAATTACAGGCTTAAAATTTGATTCTATCGAAGACCATACTTTAAAATAGAACTTACTACTTTTGAAAACTACAATTATGAGTGGCTGGTGTTATCTTCATTATTATTTGTAACACTTAATTTTTTTTCTACCATAAATTGGCATACAGGCTTAATGCATTATTAGTAATGCTAAAAGTTAATTGTATGGTGATTTTTAAACTCTTTTAGTAAATTAAGTATTGCTAAAGAATTTTTTTCATTCTTATTTTCTCATGAGACATGGGGAGGGGGATGTCTTAAAGACTCACAGCTATTAGTTTAATTATGGATGGACTTTTGTTTCCTGTAATAAATATCCAACCTGTATTTTTTCTGTCAGTTTAATGATACAATTTAATGTGGAATTTAATATGGTCTTGGAGGGTTTTAAAAAACTTTTTAACTTCATTGAAACAATATATAATATGTTCCAATTTTGTCTGGAAAAAATCAAAGTATTTTGTTAAGATTTTATTAAAATATCCTTGTGTATTGAAATTATTTTGCTATAACTTTTTTCAACTGTATTCTTTTTTTAGACTTATATTTTCATTACTATTTTTATTTTCTTTTTGAAGAAAGCTCTGGGCAGTTTATGTTAAAATATTTTAATTTAAAGTAAAAGTTTTGATTTGATAGTAAAAGTTTCGAGCGTATGTAGGCACACAATCCAAACTTCTAATTATAAACATCATTAATCATATTTTATAGCTATAATATCTATTTTAAGTAAGGTGACCAACCGTCCTCCTCTAGGGAGGACAGTCCTCCTTTTATAGGTTCTGTCCTTACTCGAAAAGTATCCTCCTACTTTTGCCCTCCTTTTCAATATTTTAAAATTGATCTGTTAATCTCTGTTCAGAGATGAACCAAACATGTTTCCAATATGTCGAAGAATGGTCTGAAACAAATATCACAGGAAATAACAGTTTTCAATGGTGTTTTTTGACCATCGCAAGTATATTGGGCAGATATACAAAATTCGGTTGTTTTTTCCGAATGAAATGCCTGATATTAAAATTGATGACAATTGACTGAATAAATTAAAGACTGAATGTATATTTAAATTCCAATAAATTGGAATAACTTGTAAATATCAGCATGCTGAAATTGATAAAAAATGGGTGGAAATACTTAACCATTTAAAAAATGAACACTTTCCATATGATAATTTAGTTATTCTTGTTGGATTTACATTGTGCTGCCCTGGAACAAATGCAGAAATTGAAAGAGTTTTTCAGTTGGTAATGATTTTTGGACAAGTGAGAAATCAAGATTGAATGTTGATACTTTAGCTGTAGCCCTTATGTAGAGTTCAATATAAAAGATATTTTTTACTTTGAAATTTCCGATGTATTAGAAAATGATATATTGACAAAAGAAATTTATTCAAAGGGAAAATACTCATTTAAGTAAATAATTAAAAGGAATGTAAGCATAATTATCATATTATTATTTGAATTAATAAAATGTTTCATATGTTTACGTTGTAACATTTTCTTAAATTTTTCGCTGGCGTCCTCCTTTTCCTTGTAAAAAAACTGATTGCCTTATTTTAAATAAACAGTAGCTTAAAACTGTTTATTTTATATAATACGTACTTTTACAACTATCCTGTTTCCCTAAAAATTGAGGGCCAGCTCTCGATATAAACTCTATCCCAAAATAAACCTTTGTCAGTCAGCCAAATTATGTACCAGACATTTCTGAATCAATTAAAGTTCAAATACAACACACAGGCACATTTGATAAAAGCAAACCTGGCTGCAACTGTTTAGAATGTTCAATATTTAATATTGGTGTGTGTTGCAGTTAATGATCAACTCTTGATTGAGAAATAAATTGAAATGGGGAATAGTATATTAATTCTCATATATAAAGATAAATGTAAAAGGAAAGTATGTGTTGAATATAAGAAAATAGTTGTAGAAAATTGTAGAAGTCGAGTGAGTTTTATTATTTTTTTATATGTATAAATTAATCTTTGTTAAAGCATATTTTAAGGATTAATTTAATTAAAGTCGAAGTCTCCATATTACAAACCTCTATATTGCAAATTTTTGGTTGAATATTGAATACAAGAAAAGAATAGTGTATTATTCTTGGGGTTCCATAGAATACTGGAAAAGAACTGTTAATGATCCCAAGAGTTTGAATTGCTAATCTTTCTGCAAAGGGAATGTTTCAAAAATGGTAGTCAGAGTGTTATGTTGTTAGAGTTGATGCTAAGAAGCGTTAATGTAGTTTAGTATTTGGCAACCATTATTTCCTGAATTAGAAAACATATTTTGTGAATGGATTGTTTGATTGATGAGCAAAGAGTGTGATTGTTTGCTAGGGTGGTATGAAAGTATTTGGTTTTTAAAATAGAATCACAGACTAATCATCAAAACATTTTGTTACTGAATGGACGATGTTTCAGAAAGTGACATATGAATAAATATAAATCATTATGCATGGAAAGTTAGACATCTGCTGAAAAATAAACATGTCTTTTCCTGGAAAAAATGAGGCCATTTCTTATTTTTCAGGAAAATGTACTACATATACACTTTAGTTATAGATCGGATTAACATTTCATGAAAACTGTTTTAACAATAAAATTAGTGCTACAGTCAGATTAAACATGAATAGATTTTATTCAAAAATTTACCCAAAATAAGTTCTTAGCATAGTAATGTATTTTCAAACTGATTTAAAAATGAAAACAGATATAAAATTTTGTTCATGTGTTTTAAAGGGTTGTCTATTTTTAAGGAATGTCATTTATAAAAATAAGAATTTTGTTCTTGAATAAGACTTAGTTGCTGATTCTTTTCCATTTATGCAATTGAATTTTCTTAAGTTACAGGAAAATTAATTTTATAATGTTTTAATATATATATAATACTAGAGGACCCGACAGACCTTGTCCTGTACAGACATCTTAAATTCAAAATAAAAGATTTTTGAATATTTGATACTGCGATTGTAGCGCAGTCTGCCGGATCCAATGTAAAACATTCCAAGATGAACAATTTATAAATAAAGAATTAATTAAATATTTCTAAACTGAATTATAAATCTAAACCATTCTCGAGTCCACTGGAACAGACAAAAACTTTCATCAAAATCGGTCCAGCCGTTTAGGAGGAGTTCAGTTACATACACGCATGCACAGAAGAATTACACATATAAAGATTATTTGAAAAGATATGAATTAAAAATGCTAAAAAGCGTGAATCGTCTGCATTTTTGTAAGAATAAATACCAGGTTTGGCCAGTTTGGCTGAAAAAACAATTTTCGACGCCAACTTACGTCTCTTTCAATTCCTACTATTAGCTCACGATCTCTATACATATTTTATTTGTTTGTTTATTTATTTATTTATCTTGGTGGAATTTTCAATCATTAATAAAATACATTTTAAAGTGCTCAATTGAGCTGAAGTGTAATGTACATGATTATTTTGGATGACAATACAATAATTTAATTATAATTAATAAAAATTAATTGATTAAAACTAATTATTTAAAAAATTACAAATACAGCCACGTTGGCGACTTAGCGACCCTTTTGGCAACTTATGTCAAAATTTGTAAAGGTTTTTTTCTCACGTTTTAAAGCATTCAGTTGAAAGGAAATTTTATTTTATAATAATAGCGTTGTTACAACAATGAAGGTGAATGCTGAGTTGTATTTTTTAAATGTTTTTAATTAATATCTTCTTAACTAATTGCGATATATTGGACCGAATTGTGAATCGGAACCACTCTCGAATTTACTTGAACCCACACAAAAAATTTCATCGAAATCGGTCCAGCTGTTTAGGAGGAGTTTTGTGACAAACACACGCACATAAGATTTTTATATATAAAGATGTGATTTTGATTTCCTTGATTCACTTTAAAACTTTGCAATCTAGTTGGTTGATTCATTCAATGTTCAAGTGTAAATACTTTTGTTGTTTTAAAATTTCCATTTTATATTTTTTGAAAGTATAAGGTTATGTTTGATTATAAGTTGGCATGATACCCATTGTCCAAACATAATTATGTTGTTCAAAGTATTGACTTTGTATATTTCCAAAAGTTAAGTATACCTCATATTAAAAATTTATTTTTTAATAAATTATGTAGTGTAGACACATCATTTTATGTTAATTGACTGCAAAAGAATTGTTTTTGCTACAATAAAATTTCAAAGTATAAAATTTATCTCATTCTTTTCTCATTTCTCAAAAATTCTAATTTGGGAAAAATTGTATAACATTATTTTGGATGAAAAATAACTTTTTTAGAAAAATAAAAATATTATTTTTAGTAAAAATAAAATTATTTTTACTAAAATAGACCTCTTGTAAAATAGTTTTTAAAAAGTCTATATTCAAGTAAATTTTTTTTGTTTTAATTATGAGTATAAAACAAGACATACTATATTTAAAAATACATACAATAATTTGTTTCTATGCTTAACATGTGGAAATACAATTTTTTTTTTTAAAAAAATATTTTTAAAATAAATTTATGAAGTAAAACAAAAAAAAAAAAAAAAAACTTTCTAGCAGTGTTTCTTTCTCGAGTATGATATAAGGGACTAGCAACAATTATCAGATATTAAGAGTTAAGAAAAAAAGTTTAAAATGAGCACACACATGAATATCTGATCATTGATCTTGTTAAAAGATGATTTTTTAAAAATGCTATGTGCATTTAATTTATAAATCATATATCTCCTATTTATGCAAACCAATTTGTGTACAAATGAAATAACATATTTAAGGCATAATATTTTGCTGTAGTAATTAAATAAATATTTTGTAACTGAATATTTCTAAAAATATTTTTTAAAACAGTTGTAAAATATCCCACCTTTTCTTGTAATCATGTTTATATTAATATTTCCTTTTTAACAAATTTCTTTTAAATGTTAATGTTGCAATTCTTGAAAAAAAAATAACAGCAAAACAGTTCATTGTTTTCTTAATTTTTTTTTAAAGGTTCAAATAAAATTGTAAAATATTCTCAATCTTTACTTGCAAGAGCATTTTTATATTGGCATGTAATTTGCTAGGAAATTATTCTTGAATCTTATTCAAATTTGAACATGCATTATATTTAAAACTTCAGAATCTTGACCTTCTCTGTAATCAAGTTTTTGTGAACCATTAAAATCTTGTATATATCTTATGAAAATTACTACAATTTAGCTGTTGATTTATGTTTGTTTCAATTCTGTCTTATATACATTGAAATTTATTTTGACATGTAAATTACATGGCCAACATATTTAATTCTGAGTTTTGAAGTGAAAGAGGAACTCATATTCATTATAAACACACCATCGAAATATTCTATTCTTTATAAACTCACCATTGAAATATTCTATTCTTTGAGTGATTTTTTTTTAACTTTGTATATTTCATTGTTTCATATGTTACATTTTCAAATTTGTAATTTTCTAGGCTGATTTAAAAACTGTATTTTTTGTTGTTTAAGTTCATTTAAAAAAGCTCAAAATTATTCTTAAAATTTTCTTTTAACTTTACTCAATGATTTACTTTCAGGTAATATTAAAAAATAAAATAAAACCATTGTGCATTTTAAATAATTCTCAAGAGTTAACTGCACAGTCCCATTTATTTATCTAACATAAAATTAACATTCATTAAAAAACATATCAAAATCCTGAAAATTACATACTACTCCTAACCTAAAAGTTTCATGCAACAAAATCCTTGCTTAACCTAATGCTCAAATGTAATGGAGAGAGAAAATATCTACACTGGCAGCTGACTACTGCCGCAGCTGCAGAGCGAATTACTTTTCACAGGAATGTGCTGCGCCTGTTTTTGAAGCAGTCTGCAGATTAAAGCCGAGACTCACCAGGGAACGAAAGTGGATGCTTCCCTGCTGAAGCATGGGAATTTCCAGAGTTAGACCAGCTGCACTAGCGCTGCGGCTCTCTCGCTTAATGGCAAGCACTCAGCTACATTGATCGGCCCCTTCCCCATCGTTCCTCAGCAATGGGAAAATCGCTGATGTACTTTTTAGAAATACACTGCAGCTCAGTTCCTTTGCCTCGAAAACTAATGATGTTACAATTTGATCATTTAATGTCTTTAAAAGCTAAGCACGTGTACATTTTTTTCTCCTTCCCCATATTTCATTTGAGTTATGTTTTTTGAGGAAGGAAAAAGAATTTCTCTTTATTTCATATTTGATGAATACAGAAATTTAGAGATTGAGGTTTATTATTTTTGTTATTAGAGAAAGCATTTTTTTTAAAAAATATAATTTGATTTGATTTTTTTTATAGAGTTCATGATAGACTTTTGGTTTTTGTCTGAGCTACATAGTTTATATTCTGTATGTTTCCATTTGTACTTTTTTCATTATTTTGTTGCTGTTTATTTGCAAATGCTGTATCAATAGAAGTTGTTTCTGTGAAACATTTTGATTCAAGGCTATCTATATATAGTTTCTGACTTCATTTGGATTCAAATTATATTGAAGATTCAATTTTTTTTTATACAAATTTCATGTCAAGAATAAATAGATATCTTGTAATGTGTGGAATTTTGTATGTTAATCTTGTTTTTGCAATTCAGTGAAATAAATTTTGTCAAAATTTCACTTTTTTTTATTCAAATAAAAAGGCAATAAACTGTCTTTAAACTTAAAATATATTACTTTGATACATCTCTTGGAGATAAATGATTGTGCCAAGATTTTTGAATATGCATGTGTTTAAGAATAAAAACTTATTTAATAATCTTGTCTGGTTCAATTTTTTACTATACAGTGACTTAGAAAGTAGCAAAGTATAA
This sequence comes from Trichonephila clavipes, assembly GCA_019973935.1. Taxonomy (NCBI): domain Eukaryota; kingdom Metazoa; phylum Arthropoda; class Arachnida; order Araneae; family Nephilidae; genus Trichonephila; species Trichonephila clavipes. Next base: position 20,001 of record BMAU01003378.1, on the reverse strand, counting down.
ATTTGGTTTAGGCATATCAATTAAGCTCTAGGTAATTTTTGAAATATATCCAAATATATTAGCTTACAATTTTTGGAGTGAAGTTTGTCATATCTTTTTAAAAAATTTTTTTGAAAATATGACCTTAAAGTTATGCAGTAAACATTTTTAGTTACATGTGATGAATTTATTAAAAAATTAGTCTTGAGGTTTTTCACCCCAACTATGCTTTTTAAGGTTTCTTTTTGCTATAACAATAAAGCTATTTTCTGGATATTTTTCAATTCAATTGAAAATTTTTAATGTTTCATTTATTATTATTTCAGCTGCACACTATTCTAAATTATTTTCCTATCAATTTATACATATATTAATTAGTAAGAAAGAATATGCTTTAAAGAAAAAATATCTAACTTACCTAGCAATTTAGAATATGAAAGCCAACTATTATAATTATTATATGAAGCTATAAAATATATATTGGATGGGAAGAAAGATGGATTGATAAAATTAACAAATTATTTAATCTCCTCTTAAAATTGAAAATTTAAAAAAGTTTCCAAATGCAATTTTTTTTCAATTAAGACTAAAAAAGCATAGTATGTAAATTTTTTTATAAATCAACTGTGACAATAAATTTAAATGTTCATAATCTTTAATTATTGCTTTTTTATACATGAAAACTTTAAAAATTAAATATGCTGAAAACTCATTAGCACAATGTTTAAAATTTAGATAAATGGAACTGAAGAAAGTTTCTCTAGATTGAAAAGCAGTGGCATAACGGAGATGATTAGGGGCCCCCTGCAAAGTCACGTTTTGGGCCCCAAACCGGATCTTACAAGGAGTGTAATACTTGGCATCAGTTAGAATTTAGGTCCCCTAGAGCTCTGTGTGTACATTACGCCACTGTTGAAAAGATAAACATGATAAGCCTCACTAAATAAAACTCGCTAAAATATTCAAAAATAATGATGAGTCTTGTACATAATGTCTTATAAATTCCCCATATATTTCTTTTACAAAATCTTAAATAGTTACTTAACTCTGACCTCTTTTTGCTTCATTCTTCATAATTTTATTGTTATTTTAGCTTTGAACCATTGTATATTAGTATGATCTTTTTATTTCTTTAAATATTTTTTAATTTAATGTTTTAATTTCAGTGAATGGTGAACAGCAGCAACAGCAGTCCCATCATCCCCTCGTAGCTCATGGTGCTCTTAGTCTTCCTATACTTACACAGGGAAGGGGCCATGCACCCCCAAGTCCAATGGCTACTCCCTCTCCTCCTGTCGATGACAGGCATAGAAGCAAGTAAGTTTGACTAGAGAAATTATCATTTGTAGACCTTTTTACCATCTATTACTTATGTATTTAATGTGAAATAATTTTTTTCCCCTTGAAAATTTTAAAATTATTAAAGCATTCAGTTTTTATTTGCATTTCAACATCAAATATTTTTATGATTACTATTCATAAATATAAACCTGTGCATAATTTTTTAAAATTCAGATTTCATATTTAAATATATCTGGAAATTAAACTTATGAGAATTTTTAAATAGCCGGCAATATTGCTCTAATTAAACTCCCAGATTTTATAGATACAGAAGCCCCAGTGGCTTCTTTGGCAAATGAACAGAGTGATGAGTTATAGGTTCAAGGCATATTTCTTCCAAAGTTGATTGAGGGAAATAATATAAACTGAATTTCAATTTTTGCATTTGCAAAATTTAGGAGATAGCTGTGTTAACTGAATTATAACTTTATTTGGCCGCCCATGTTTCAAATTAACAAAATTTTGTGCCTTTTTTTATCGCTAGTGCAACAAATGTTAAAATTCAATAAGGTACTTGTGATTTATATAAAATGTTTTAATACTATGCTGAAATACACACTGCTTATCTTATCACATCTTTTGGGAATTTTGAAGCTGCTTGTTGTCTTTAAAAAAATTTATTTTTATGCATCTTAATTTTAAATTGTGTTCTTATAAGCTGAAAGCGGGAGGGGGAGGGTACTCTACAAATGTTGTAATGAATTTACAAATGCAATAATGTCTTCAAAGTTAGTACTAAGTAACTGATTTTCATAATTTTCACATGTACTATTGAAAACTTGTCCATTTCTATAATGATGTAAGCAACTTAATGATTAACAACTTAAATTGACAAGTGAAAGAGTTTATATTAATATGGTGGCATGTTGATTTAATTTTTAATTTGACAATTTGAGCTGGCCTCTACACAAGCAGGTTGAGTGTTTGGGTATTAATGCTAAATCATTCTCTTTTCCTGTAGTCTCATGTTGGATAAAATCTAACATTATTTTTGCCATTAATTTGAAGATTTCCTCCTCAGTGAAAAAGATGGTCTGAATTGTAGTCCTATCCGTAATTACTGAAAACATGTACAATGGAAGAAAAAAAAGTTGAAAAGCACAAAATTATCCCAAAAATATATTTTAAAGGAAAATACCACCATTACAATAATACAGGGAAAAATGATATACTGAAGAGAAAAAAGTTTGCAATTATTGAGTGTGTTAGTTCATAATTTTTTCCTTTTCAGCCTAGAGTCAATATAATGTAATTTATTTTAATCCCTAAATTATTAAATATTAGTGAAGTATAAATTAGAGCTTTTGATTTCCCGTTTTTTTTCCATTTCCTGGAACATATCAGTCATTCGCGAAAGTCCCAAAAATGCATCAAAATTTCGAAAAATTTAAAAACAAACTATTTTAATTTACATGAATAAAAATTATATAAGAAAGGATACATATGAATTCCAAAGTATATTCTCAATTATATATTCTGAAAAAAATATAAAAGATATTACTTATTGCTCTTTCAAGTGTGATTTGAGCAAACATAAATAATCTATGCTTTTATCACTCACCTTGGCCCTTAGCTTTGTTATCCTTGCATCAGGAAATGCTCTCTCAATTTTAGCTGATGTCTGAGGAATGGTTTTCAAAGCCCCATCCTGTTTTGTGTTTGAGAATTGATTTTCAATTATTTTTAATCAATTCTGAATCAATTATTTTTTAAAATTTCCTACTAAGAGATAAGTATTAACATTTACTTGAAAATTTATTTGTTGCTAGAGTAGCCATCACATATGTTAAAAATATTAATTCTTGTTTCTAAGATATTTTATTTGTGTAGCTGATATCTTGTTTATGAAATTTCTGCATTTTTGTTACATAAAAATATCTAAATATTAATGTAAAAATCTCACATAAAATTGGGTTAAAAAAAGTAATAAATAAGAAAAGTTGCGAGATTTTATAAAAATTTCCTCACTTAAACAGTTTGGGGGTTCATTCCCTTCTTCAAACTGCTGGATCAATTAAAGAGTTTATAATGAAGACAAAAGTCCTTTAAAAAATTACATAATAAATTAAATAAATAACTTTTAAATACTTATGTCATTAAAGTAAATAAGTTATCAAAATAGTCCTGCTAATAGACTTCGAAATGATGCTCCTTTAAAAACTACATACTTTTAGAAAACGAAACAATGTTTGACAGACAGGAACAAATCTGGACAAGTAGTTTCATATGTTTACTCATTTCTACAACAAGCTGCAAAAATTATCCCCAACCCTATATGGGCATTACTCTTTTTCTTATTACAATCTTACACCACTTTTGGGGCTCAAACATACATTTCTCCCTCCTAGGAATTTGGGGTGAACGATCACAAATTACTACAGTGGGAGCAACTAAAATTTATATTGGAGATTGGCGAAGTCAAAACCAGCTACTTCAGATTATTTCAGCCCCATTTCATTCCCAGGAATACAAATGTGTGGAAATCTTATGATTTCCCAGGTTCCTGGGAAAGAAATCCTAGTATAAATACAATGAAATTGAATCTTGTTATACACTTCAAGTGGCTTATTTCCTTTGGGTGATCAATCAACTGAAAAGTTCTGTTATTTTACACACACACACACACACACATTATTAAAGACAAAGTGCATTATTTTAAAGAATTACGCAGTGAATAGAATCAAATAATTGTTTCTTTAATTTTAAAAATAAGTAATTAAATATTTATAATGCCTGTAATTTCAAATAAGTTATTGTAAAAAAAAATTTATGATTTATTTTTCTTTCAGGCGAAAGGATCAGAGGCTTACTAGGTAATTATTTTTAATTTCCGAATTCATAAATAGTTTTAAATAAAATTGTTTTTAATATTTGTTGATGTTAATTCCATTTTATTTGGTCAAATTAAGACTATCAGAATTTTTGCAAAATATATTAGTGCTCATATTATATTTCATTGTAAGCAATTGTATGGTAATGTAAGTATTTGTTTATATTATGTGAAAGTAAGTTTAAATTGCAAAATTTAAAGCTGTATTATATCCTCTTCCTCCCCAATCCCCCTTTATTCTATTTATTTATTTGAAGACAATAATATTGAAAGTATTAACGAGTTTTTTTCCCAGACAATGTTATTCAATTGATTTTGTAGAAAAAGAATTTTAATAATTTTTTGTAGCTAAAAATGAAAAAGCATTAAATTTCTAAAATATTACATATATTATACTTAAATGTTATTAAAAAAACTAACCAGAACTTTCTCATCTAAATCCATACTTTTTTTAGTGCACATATAGAAAAATATCAAGGTTGTATTTTCTTTAAAGTCTTAAAATATTACCTTATCAAAAATGAAAAATGCTTTTAAATTTGTTGAGGCATAGGTTTTAAGACTGTCAACACAGAGAAAATTACAAATATCTTGAACTAATTACAAATCATTTAAAATTTAGAGCTCAGTCAGATGTGCTACCATTAATAATATTAAAACTGTTTTCTTTTATTTCTTGAAAATAAATATGCATTTCTGTGTTTTTCAAATGTATGCCCAGAAATAGAAAATATTGTATACAATGATATATTATTTCTAAATCAATCATTTATAATGTATCCTTAATTTATTTAAAGTATTAACTTTGTAAAGCAAGATAGCAATTTATTACATTAAACCATAATTTATCAATTAGTATTTATACAATAATCATGTTTATTTTTAATGTTAAAATTTGATTCTGTTTAAAAGTTTTAAAATCCTGACTTAATTGGTTTTCTATATTTTTAGGGATTGTATGAAAAAGTATCTTAGGGAAAGAGGAGATATGGTGCTAGTAATATTACATGCTAAAGTTGCTCAAAAATCATATGGAAATGAGAAAAGGTTAATTGCTTTATATTATTTTGAAAGATTTTTCTATGCAGTGTTTTTATGTTCTGAATTATAGTGTATAGATTTTTTGATAAAAGATAATTATAACATGCATATATTTATTAGAAATTGTTGAAAATAATTGGAAATAGATAGTTTAAATTAATAATTAAATAAATGATTATTATAATTCTTTAATAAGAAATATTTCTAAATTCTAATTAATATAATTATCTTCCTTTTTAAAAATTTATTGGGAATTTTTTTAATTTTCTCTTGCCCTTTCCTTGAAATTTTGACATTTTTTTACAAAAAAATTGCTACATTATTTGTTAGCAATGTTTAAGCAAATTGTATCATCAAATACAAATTTGCATTCTTAAAAAAAATCCATTTTAATACTAAAGGAATTCTTCCTTAGTATTATATTCATTTCAATCATTTGTGTGTATGCATTATCAACAAGAAATGAAAGTAAAAAAGGATAGTTATGTGCAATATAATATTTTATTGTATACAGAGAAAAAGGGAATATTTTTTTCTGATGCAGTGGCTAGTGTCTCATGAGTTCGAGCCTTGTACCACTGAAGACTCACCGTGCACAGGCTGATGCATGTTAAATATGTCGAAGCTCAAATATCCAACCATTGGTCTGGTGTGGAAGTTTGGAGAGGGGATTGCAAGCTCTGGTGTTGTCCTCACCACTTGATCATGGTTTAAAATTATGAGGTCCGTCGCCAAATTCCCTCGAGTAGCTGAATAGTGCGACATTAACGTTCACTCACTCATTCACTATAATGCATAAATTTTTAAAGAATTAAAATATGCACTAACTTTTAAATGATATTTTGTTCTTATAGCAAAACGTTGAAGATGGATTTTACTAATTTGATAGTACTTTGTATGCATAATTATGTAACAACATATCCCCCCTCTCATTTTAGAAATCTTCCTTCATATGCTGCTATAATAAACTTTTCAGTTTAGATTTTTTTTTATATATCATGCATGATTAAAAAAAAATTAATCGTACATAAATGCAAGTATAAAATATTTAATAAAATTAATTTTTAGGTTCTTTTGCCCACCTCCTTGTATATATTTACTTGGAGATGGATGGCGTAAAAAGCAAGAACAAATGGTGCATGATGGAGAAAGTGAACAAGGCTCACAGTTGTGTGCTTTCATTGGAATAGGAAATTCAGATCAAGAAATGCAGCAGTTGGACTTCAATGGAAAAGTGAGTGTAAGGAAATTTTATTTATTTACTTAGTTTCTAAGCATTGTGCAAAAGCATTTTCATTTAATCTTATGCTGTGTTAAAAATGTAATGTTATTTTTATCTGAAAATGTAGTATGATTTGATTAAAATATCCACTTTTCTAGAATAATATCCTTAATTACTGTAAGACATGTTTTTTACATGTGCTGGTTGTTTAAAACTTTGTGCACTAATTATTTTATTGGATACGGAAATCAGTAATTTAACATTACAAAATAAATTCACCAAATCTGACATTTATTTAGTTTGTGTGTACCTCAAAAATTTTAAGAATGTTTATTTTGTTATTAAATTTAACATTGTCTTGGTATCTCTAAAACTGAATGCTATGTAATTTTTCTGAATTTTTTGTAAATTAATTAATGATATGAAATAAACTTATATTGTAAGTAATTTGTTATTTTGCTTTCTGAATATTGAGCTAAAAATGCAATCTAATTTGTTGTAGAAAAATCTTTAAAAAATTTTGTCACTATAGCTGGGAAGGAGAAGAGGTCATTAAAATATATTGTTGGCCTAATTATCAGAATGTATTAATATTGAAATAAGACTTTTAAGACCATCTAGTGGAGTATTTTGAAGCCTATCTATTGAATTACTTCGTATGCCCAACAAAAACATCGCTATTTCATAATTGCATTGAAGTGATACCTGTGCATAGTAAAAATAAACAGTTTTTACTTGCTCCTGTAAAGTTCATCCAAAAGGAGTTACACATTCTGATGATTAGGCCGACGATATGCTGTAATTTCTGCTGTGTGAAATTGCATTGCTTTGAATACTAAAATTGAGATATTTTTATTTAAATTTAATTTTTTATTTATATACAAAATATATAAACTACAAAATTTACAAACATATATTGTGCTCAATAAAATTATCTTAAAATATGTTTCTGAAAGAAAGGTAGGTAACAGAGTTGATTGTTTTATTTAAGTTTATTTTCTCACAAATATGTTTTCTCTTTGGATAATAAAAATAAACCCTTTGTTGATCTTTATTTTGAGTTTCTTTTTCTGCTCTGCTTGCATTCTATCGAGTTATACATTTTCAATTTATGTCTTATACTTTTGAAATAATTATGTGTGGATTGTTTTTTGTCTTGCATGAAAATTTTTAAAAATATGAAAATTATTTTTAAGATTTTGACCTTTTTAGAATAAATACATTTTTATTTATGCTGTTATAAAACAGTATTTCAAATTTTAAATATTTTTTTTCTGTAAGAGAAATATTTTTATAGATCAAATTTTGATTTCATTTCTTATTTCTGCCCCATTTTGTATAACTGCTTAAGCACTTATGATAAAAGTGATTCTTCAGTATATTATTCTTGTTTTAGTTTTTAATTGCAATTTTTAAAGTTTTGTATTATAATAAAAGAATATAAATCATTTGTAGCTTTTTTGTTTTATGATGTGAGTATTTTTGCAATTTGCCCCCTTTTTTATTCATTAATGTGATATGAAAATGGCAACATGTTAGGCATAAGTATCATTTTAATATAAAGGATATTCATGTCTGTTCAAACATATATATGAGTTTAACCCCTTGCTTGTGATGCTCATACTCAGTTAAGGCAACAGAAATGCATCAAATTTGGAATGTAGGACCCGAGTTCGGGCAAGAGAATAATTGGTGTTTCAATTCTGTGAAGTCCAAACACAGTTCATCCAACACATAACATGCAATTTACCATTTTCCTAGTAGTTAACAATACTTTACTGTGAAATGTTTGGAAGCTTAACTCCATTTGTCGGATTTTTGTAGTTTTGCAGTTTATATGTACCATACCGTAAAGGATGGGGGAATTCAGAAGAATCTGAGGGACATGAAATTCGTGACAGCTCATATAAATACTAGTATTGTTGTCTTAGTTATATTTATCTTGAAAATAATGTCATTTGATTCATTTTGATATAATTTGAACAAATTACTGTAATTCCGTAACGTTCCCTATGTATACAAAAATATTAAATAATAATTTCATTTTAAATTATTTTGTTTCTTTTATAAAATATTCTATTTCTAACTTTTTGAGGATATAATGAACAAAATTAAAGACAATCCCCCCTCCTTCCATTTTTGGCATGATTTTCTTGAATATGTTTCACAGGCAAAGGGGGGAAAAGGACATTCATTATTTATTTCCATTTGCAATATTTAATAAGTTTTTGTGCTAAAATTCATATTTTAATTAATTTTATATTCTATTTGATAAGCAGAATTTATAAAAGCTTTCATTCTTATTTTCTGCATAATTTTTAATGTCTTAAAAAATATATATATATATAATTCTAAGGTGAAAATTTAAAACCATATTTATTAAATATTTTTTCTTTCATCTTTTACAGAGCTATTGCGCTGCCAAAACTTTGTATATTAGTGATTCTGATAAAAGAAAACATTTTATGCTTTCTGTAAAGATGTTTTATGGAAATGGGGAAGATATTGGTGTGTTTCATAGCAAAAGAATCAAAGTTATTTCTAAGCCTTCCAAAAAGAAGCAATCTATTAAAAATGCTGATTGTAAGTTATACAAAAAAAATCTCACTTCTGAATGAATTTTTTAATTCTAAGTTAAAATAAATAAGCTAATATCATAAGTAACTAAAGAGAAAGATAAACCCATATTCTTCAATTTGAGCCACTATTGTTTATAATATTTTAATTTATTTCAAAAATTTATTTTTAGTATGCATAGCATCTGGATCAAGAATTGCATTATTCAATCGATTGCGTTCACAGACTGTGAGTACTAGGTATCTTCATGTTGAAAGTGGAAATTTTCATGCAAGTTCTACTCAGTGGGGAGCTTTTACAATTCATCTATGTAAGTTTTTGGTTTCATTGTATATTTAGTGTGCCAAAATTTTTGTTTGACTAGTTGGTTTTTCATTCTAATGTCACTGTGTGTCTCATCAGAAATCATAATTAGACTTTGTATAAGTTTTAATTTTACAAAAAACAGGAAACTGTAATCTGTTATTTTGTATTGCAAACTAGATAAAACTTAAAAATATCATTTCTTTAACTAAGTTATCAAATATTTTTTAAAACAAATTGTTCAAAGAGTAAATAAGTAAAAATATTTCAGTGGATGATACAGAATCAGAATCTGAAGAATTCACTGTCCGTGATGGCTATATTCATTATGGTTCAACAATAAAGTTAGTTTGTTCAGTGACTGGTATGGCTCTGCCAAGATTGGTAAGTAGTTTTATGTTCTATATTAACATATTTTTAAGATATAATTTAAAAAAGGGATAGTTATTTTGAATATAAATTAAATCTTATTATACAGAAAATAATATACTTGTTAGCATTCGATTTAGTATTGTGAGTTGTATTGTTGGTACTTTTTCATTTAATGTTATATTCCTTTAATAACTTATTAAAAAAATTTATGTGTAGAGAAGTTACTCAAGTGTACATACAAGAGGCTTGAAAAACAAATTTTATTTTGATATTAAAAATATTGGTACTTGCATATTAGCATCAAAGCAACCAAAATTGTGCCACGAGAATAAATTTTCTTCAACTAAAACATGCAAGACTGTTTGTTGTTTTGATATCACGGCACGATTTGTGTTGCACAAATTTTGCCGCAGTGATACTGATTCATAAGTACCATAGTATTTAACAACATAACTTTTAACCACTTGACATACAAATGAAACAGAATTTGATGGACACTTTCCCTTTCACTGGGAATATGGATTTCAGGTACCATCAAGAATAGTGGAAAATCTTGAGCATTTAAAACAAAACAGAGAATCATCATGTGATTCTCTATCTGAGACAGTCAAAGTGTGTAATTACACATTAATGAATGCTATATAATTGTCTTGTAGATATATATTGCATGTCAAGAAGTTAAAATAAATTTTTATTAAGGATATATTTTTGTATGTATGTGCTGTTTATAAAACTGAAAAGAGTAAAATAACTTTTTAGTTATAGTTTTTCAACTATTATGTAAAAAAAAGGCAGTAAAAGTGCTTTTCAAGTGTATTGTTCCAAAGATTATTTTTTAGAAAAATTTACTAACAATAGTAAATTTAAATTTATTTCATTAATTAATATAATCTTGATATAAATTTATTTTTTCCATTAGTTGACAATTAATTTGGGGATTTATTAAAAGAAAAAAACAGATGTTATTTCTTAAACAATATTGCTAACCTGCATTTAATTTTCTCTCTTTTTTTAATTGATACTGAATATTAATGTGTTGATGTTAATGATCAGCAAAATATATTAATTTCAAGCATTATGTTTTTTTCTTTTCAACCCCTTAACTGCTGCTGGCGTATATATGTGCCTTACGCTACCGATGCGTTCACTGCTGCCGGTGTGTATATACATCTTTCTGAAGTAGGATCCTTTGCATTACACTGCTATAAAGAAAACTGGAAGGCCTTGGAATGCCATAAAATGACCTTGACAATGTTTGAAAAGGATTTTCTTATTTCCGAGAAGATGGATAGCTTATTGGTAAAGGGGATGTTTCTGAAACGGTGAGGGGCTGCGGTAGTTCAGTGGTTAAGGTATCCAACCATGGCAGGCATGTCATAAGTTCGATCCCAGTACCACCAAAGACCCGCCGTGTAGGGTAGCGATGCACGTTAAATCTGTCGAGAGCTGAAACGTCCTTCCGTTGGTGTGGTGTGGTAGTTAGGAGAGGGGGGTGCCAGCTCAGGTGTCGTCCACGTCACTTGACCATAGTTCAAAATTACGTGGTCCGTCGCCAAAAGCCCTCGTGTAGCTGAACAGTGCGACGTTAATATTAACTAACTAACTAATCTGAAATGGTGAAAGTCATAGCTGTGAAGTTTTTACTTCTGTTTCTGTAGGCCGTGCTTTTTTTATTCTTCTTTTGCTTCCATTTTCGTTTATTGTACAAAATAGAAGATCTTTTTATGAAAATGTCTGACAGTGACGCGAGTGAATTAGATGACTATTTTCCATCATCATGTTTCAGGATATATCCACAGGACCAGTGGTGCACACAAGGGGGGTGTCCTAGGGGTCTGCCCCCCCCTCAAAGCCCTTGATTTTTTTTCCAATTGATTATAATTCCAAGTATATAGTACATAAAATTTAATTAAGCATTTGTTATTAATGATTAACTTTATTAATTAATGTTAATTATTTATTCAATAATTAGTTTTTTACTGTTTTTTGTTCCCGAAAATCGACAAAATCAAAAGGAGCATGATACAAGAATGCTGGACTTCTGACCCTGGACTCCCTTGAAAAATTCCTGTATGCACTACTGCACAGGACAGATAATTTTTATTTTTTATTATATTGTAATGCTAGAGATTTTTTAAAATTTTAATTTTATTATTTTATTCTTTCTTTTCTAAAGAAAAAGTAAGTTTTTAGGAGGAAAAACACTCCTTTGCTTTTCCCTCAACAAAACGTTGGCACTGGAGGATGAATTTTGTAACTTTTCCACAGCAGTTAAGGGGTTAAAGACTCATTTCCTTTTTTTAAATTGTTTTTCTCTTTGTTGCAAATCCGTTAGCTCTCTTTCTCCAAAAAATTTTTTTTATGGTATTATCATTGCAGATTATCCGTAAAGTAGATAAGCAGACAGCTCTGTTAGATGCTGATGATCCTGTTTCTCAACTTCATAAATGTGCATTTTACATGAAAGACACAGAAAGAATGTATCTGTGTTTATCACAAGAGAGAATCATTCAATTTCAGGTAAATATTTTCATTTTGTAAGAGAATTTTTTTTTTATTTATGATGTATATGCTGTTGATATTTTTGCAGTTCAAAATAATTTGTTTTCATCCATCAATTTATTTGAAATTCATTGTTAGCTAAGATTTTTGACACATTATTAATTTACATGTTTTATTACATTTAAATTGAACAAAAATAAAGTGATTTGTGAATTTTTTAACAATAAGTAAATTTTAAATGAATTATAATTTGAATGTAAATTTGCATTTATTCATTTTGTTCATCTATTTTCTGCCCTTTTGACAATGAAGTTTTTTGAGGAATAGAGAATTTAATTCAATTTCTTTACAATTGCATATGTTAAAAATTATTTAAAGGATTAAGTTCTTTTTTTTAGTGATTTTTATAGCTAATTTTTTAGAAATTCATTTAATGTCTTAACAGTAATATATCAATATTGGAAAAGTGTTTAAATTTTTAAATAATTAAAATGAATTTTATAAAATATATAATACATCAGTTTCTAAATTTCTTTCCTACGTCTTTTTAGGCAACTCCATGTCCTAAGGAGCCTAATAAAGAAATGATAAATGATGGAGCATCTTGGACAATCATTAGTACAGATAAAGCAGAATACACATTTTATGAAGGCATGGGACCTGTACGAACTACAGTAACTCCAGTACCAGTTGTACATAGTCTTCATGTGAGTTATGTGAAAATAGAAACAAAGTACTCTTGAATTTTATTGCATGGTTGTTATTTTTTTTCATTTCAGTTTCAGAGGAAAATTTTACAATATAAATTTCAAATGTTATTTAAAATTTTATCTTGAAATTTAAGTTTGATGTCCAGTTTCATATAATTTGAATTTTTTTTTTTAGTTATGAAATATTTATTAAAAAAAAGAGCATCCGTGTTATTATCTTTAAAGTGCATATGTTTTTTCTTTTTTGTAAAAATATCAAAAAATTTTATAGAAACTTTTAAAATATTATGTTGTATGGATTGATTACAAAATATTTATTGAAAATTAATTCAATTTTTGGGTTCATGTAGGATATTTTTAGCCAACAAGGAACTTTTGTTTTAGCTATCAATAAGTTGTTGAATCTGACCACTTTTCAAATTAAATTAGTACATAGTATTTTAACACTCATTTGTAAAGATTTATTTCTGCATGCTGGCATCACTGTCTAACCAATTGATGTAAAAAAAAGTTAAATATTTATAGAAGTATTAGTGTTACATAATTTTAAGTACGTACATACATTTACATATGTGGATCAGCATTACCTCTAAATGTTGATACTGTTTTTTCCAATGCTTTGCATTTGACTGTTTTTTTTTTAAAAAATCATTTCTTCTAAATTTGCATAAGTTATGGATTGTATATTGTGATGATTTTGTACCTGTTTGTCATTTTCAACAGTAACTTAGTATATTTATTCTGGTTCTTAAAAATGTTGTGAAGATATTTTTAAGCAAATATTTTTGTGTGTAAATATTTAACATACTTTTTTCAAAAATATTTACTGATAAAACCACACTCAGTTTTATAAGTAATGATATTTGAGAGTAGAGGAATCAGTTGAGTTTTCCTTATAGTATTTTAAGTTTCAGTATTAAAGGCATTTTGTTAACTCTTTCACAAATGACATGCATGAATTCATAAAATTGAATGAACATTTCAGTGTATTCAGGTAGGCATATAAGTAATTGAATCTTATCCTGTTGCTTCCCATGTTAAAGTACTTGTATATCATTATTAAAAAGCTTGTAATGAATTTCAATTATAACTTTAATACATTAAGGCTGTTTTCGTCAATGTTAAAGGATAGGGATGAAACGGCAAAGACATTTGTGGGCAGGAAAAAAGCTCCAATGATAATAAAATTTTTTATGGATATAAAGAAAATAATTGTTTAAAGGATAGTGTTTTTTGAATTTTGATTTTTTGGAAAATTACACAGTTTTCAGCATTTTTGCAAAATGAAATTTGACTTTTCTATGTTAAAGCATAGGAGGTGGAAACGCAAAAAAGACATTTTAACAGAAAAACATTTTTTTAGAGTAGAATTAAATAGTATATAAGAAAGCAAGCTTCCCTTTTGGACTAGTGTAGCCAGAATTAAGTTTTATGTTTTTCTTAATTAACTTTTTTAAATTTTAAGTTCATTCTGAATTATTTTTGGCGAGTTGGGACTATCTCAAACAGATGGCACCACCATCGTTTGAAAAGTTTAATTATTCTTGGCTACTTAATACTTATTTTTTGGCGATATCTTCTGAAATATAGTCGCCAGCTGAAATTATGGTAACTTGCAAATTGTTACAAATAGTGGACAATGGAAAAGATTTATGATGTACAGAGATTTAACATCTCAAATCTGATCTAACTTTCCGATTTAGAAAGTTTTAAATATTTTCTGCATGGTGTGTGCTTTAAAAAAATCGTTTATAATTATACAGCTTAGATTTTTTTTTTTTGTCTGTTATTGAAGGAATGTCTGTAAGAATATTTAAATTCTGCGAAATGACTTAACGAAGAATGAAAGTATACTTACTTTATACTTGATCGAAAGTTGTGAATTAACTCTAAAGAACACAAATTACTACTCCCTTGCTCACAAATTAAAGTTTTAATCTAATTATTGTAATGCAATTATTATTATATTATTATTTTTTTTAACTAACAAAAATTTTTTCCCATCGATTTTATATTTGACGTAAAACTTTATCATAAACCATTGGAACAATTATTAACACAAAATATTGTTTTCAATTTAATTAACAGAAACTTATTTTTTCAATTAATTATGTTCAGATTCTAAGCCGCACCCCAAATTCTCTCAGCACATTTTTGTGAAAAAAATAGTGTAAAATATATTATTGATATATGATATATTTACGGAATGAAAAGTGGCTGCGATACCTTAGTGGTCAAGGTAACGTACTCGTGGCTGGCGTGTCATGAGTTCGAGCCTAGTACCGCTGAAGTTCTGTCGTGTAGGGAGCGATGAACGTTAAATCTGAGAGCTAAAACGTCCTCATTGGTGTGGTAGTTAGAGATGGGAGGTGCAAGCTCAGGTGTCGCCCCTACTTGACTATGGTTCAAAGTTACGAGGTCCGGGAATAAAAAAAGCCCCTCGTAGCTGATCAATATGACATTTATATTCAATCACTAACTAAACGAAATAAAAAATAATAAAGGCGAATTAATAAAAAGTGAATAATTAATTTACTTTTACCAGCATTAAAACTTTTTTTTCAGTCTCGAATCTAAGCTGCACCAGAATTTTTGTAGCCTAAGTATCGCAGGAAAAAAGTGGGCTTAGATTCAATAAATTCAAGAAAATGTGTAATGAATGTTCGCTTACGTCTAAAGACATGTGCCAGTACAGATATACGATAATTTAATGGAAAACCATCTTTCAAAATTAAAGGTACAAAAAATATCTATGATTTAGAGAGCAAAACTAGGGGGCAAGCATCTTCTGAACGATGGAGATATGAGAGATCAAGTCGAGACTCTCATCTTCTTTTTTCAAAGAAATTGCTTGCAGAAAAAAATCTACTCCGTGTTCGAAGCTTGTGATGCGATTGTGTATGGCCATTGTGTATGACTTATGCAATGCAGCAATGAAATATGGATTGGCAAACTAAGAGACGCCGGAAGCAGTATGAGAGGGAATATTCAACTGAAGTAAAAATATGGGCTTATTTGTGGACAAAGATAAACCCTTTTTGTGTGCTTCACCCGATGGATTGGTTGGTGATGATGGACTCATAGAAATTAAATGCCCTTATTTTAGATTTGAATCAAATCTGCTGGAATTTTTAATTACAAAAAATAGTCTAGGTTTCAAATTTTCCAATGAAAGGGGAATCTATTTACCATTAAATCATAAATTTTACTTTCAAATACAAGGTCAGTTATTTATTACAATAAACGGAAATGGTGTGATCTGTATTTATGGTGCAAAAAAGGGATTCGTTAACTCCCCATGATAGAGGTAAAACGAAGAGTTTTGGAAAGAAATTATTCCAAAACTATAGAAAAGTTTTATTTTAAATGTGTTCTTCCTGAAATTTTGGATGGAAGAGCACCACGAAATATGCCTTCGAGGGAGCCATATATGTAGAGGAATCTAGTAGAAGCAAAAACAGAAAATGATTGATATAGTTAGAAATGAAACCTATATATTATCGAACGATTATTTGATTAACGCTGTTTTGAAGCTTCACTGGGACTATCGCGACTGCCGTATTTTGGATCAAGTGATCTAGGACGAAATCAGAGAGCTGGAACCCAAATTCCCAAAATTTCCACCATTAGCAACATATAGTATCATCTACTTCAAACATCTGCTTTGAGGTTCAGCTTCTACATAGCGGACGGCTGCAGTAGCCGAGTGGTATAGGTATCGACCGTGGCTTGCCTTGCCACGAGCTCCGTCTCAATACCATTAAAGACCCGCCAAAGTGTAGGGGCAGCTGATGCACGTTAAATCTGTCGAGCTGAAACGCCTTCCGCTGGTGCAGGGTGGGGAGTTAGGAGGGGGTGCCAGCTCAGGTGTCGTCCACGTCACTTGACCATGGTTCAAAATTACGTGGTCCGTCGCTGCTTCCCTCGCTGGTGGCTGTTGAATAATATGCGACGTTAATATTCAACATTCAATCAATCAACTTACATAGCGGATCTTCAAAGAGGTGTGGAATAATTCAGAATTCAAACCGACGATGCAACACCACGGCCGATCACCGAAGTTCGTAACCATGAACTCCTTGCCTACTGTGGTATCTTCTATTATATCTTCTCGAACAGGATACCGTAAAACTGTCCGTGACATATATATTTTTATACTATGCATATATTTTACTTAGCCATTTATTTGGATTCCTACATAGAATGAAACTAAGCATATTTGTTACCAAATATGCCCAAAAAATTAAAACAACAACGTAATTTTCTTTTGATTTAAATATAATGTTAACTTCCAAATTGAAAAAAAACAGCATATTATATATTCATTAAATAAACATAAATTTCTTAGAAAAATAAAAGCAATGTTTATATATTATATGCTTGATTAATTGTGCTTGATAATTAATTGCCAGCCTATTTTTCTCTCCCTTATAATGATATTTTAATCGTTCTCTAAAGTTACAAAAGTAATTTAATTTCAAAATATCTCTTTTCTTCTTTCCCTTTTTTTTTGCTGAACATGAACTACTAATTTTGTAATGCTTATTTTCATTTACGCACTATTTCACTTATATAAAATTTTTTGAATTTAAAAAATTATTTTACAAACATACGTAAAATAAATGGTCAAAACCATAACAAACTAGTTTTTTAATGAAATAGCTGCATACTATCTTTAGAAAATACTATCAAAAATTGATAACCTTTTAACCTTTAACATTTAAAACTACTTTTTAAAGAAAAAAACTCTATTCAAAATTGTTTCCTTAAACCTTTAATAATGTAATACAGGTGTAAGTGTATACCTAATTGGAAATTTCTGAAACATTTATTTTTTGTACATAAGAACTTTATTTTGTAATACTTTTAGAAACATTTATTATTCCATTATAAAGAATATTAAATCGTTTTTCTTTATATGTAGTGCCTACTAGATTTGAATATTCCATTGTTTATCAGACCGGACCAACAAAACAAATTTATTCACGTTAATACATTGTTTTTGCAAACTAAATCGTTTTGTAATGGAAAATGAACTTTTTTTTTATTTGTGGATAAAAACACCTATAATCAAGGAGAGCGAACAATCCTTATTGACATTTTAAAAGACATTTGACGGTAAAAATCTATATTAAAACAAGAACAGCTCCTAAAATTTAGATTGCAAAATACATAGGATTTTTTCCATAAAGTTAGAAACCAATAAAGCATTCATAACAAATTATCAGAATCCATGAGTCAAAAAAGTAAGAAAGCCATTTTAGATCTCTCTCATGGTCAAAGATTCAACACTATTTTACTCCCCCGCCCCGCTTCCCAAAAGAACAAGTATTTCTCGCTTCACAGTCGTGAAAGCCCCTCTTCCCCCTGCAGAGAAAGGGGAGGATTCTATTGAAGGAAGTGCGCTACACACACAGAGAGAGAATTTTTTTTTTTTTCCTTGCCTTTTTCGAAATCAACCAAAAGCTGAGAGCAGAGTGCACGCGATCTTCTCTTTTCAAACAATTAAATCTCACCAGCAATGACATCCAAATAATTCACAAAATAGCTGTAAATTTATGTTTCGAGATATCTCTCTTTCCCGATTTTTTTCAAATTTCCTGCAATTGTCCATAATTTTGGAGATCTTCGTATAATAAGGACCATTATAAATTTATCATCTTCCATCCTCTCAAAATTGACACATTTGTTGAGTAATCTGTGAGAGTACCACTGAGAATTGTACCTCTCGTGAAATAGGTTGCCAACCCCAGTTCTATTGTATAAAAGTAAAATTGTATCATACTGTTTGTTCATTAAAAACGCGTGAAATTTAATTTTTCATTGCTTAAATCCACCTAATTTCTTCCTTTAAAAAATCATTTGTTCAGGAAAATTAAAACAGTTTCGTTTCTGTACATATCATTTATCTAGAGAGAATTGATCGGCAAACTGTGTTCCACGAGTCCCAATAAAAAAAAAAAAAATGGGAAAGAAAAATTACAAATATGTATGCAAAATGGATTTATGTTCTCATGAAATTCGTTTAGACACAATTATCTAAAGATCATAGACTAAAATTAAAAATTTTATTTATACATAATTTGATAATTTTTTAAAAACTTTTATTGTAATATAATAAATGAATTTTAAAACTTATTTTATGGTAGATTGTGAATATACTATTGTTTGCCATCCCGTGTTCCACCTAAGTAATTTTATACTAGTTAGTACAATGTTTTGAAACCTTTACATTTTGTGGGGAAACACCTATAATGAAGAAGATAAAAAAAAATTTATCGACATATGAACAGATTCGATGCTAAAATTTAAATTTAAGCTAGAAGACCTATATCTTAGGTTACCAATTCATGCTATATATGCAGAATTTCTCACACAGCTATGAACATTTTCATGCCATTCACAAAAAATGTATTTAGAAAGTGAAAATATTTTAACGCGATTGGCAACAAAAACAAAATACAAAAACGAATTGAACACGGAATATGAAATGCTACTGCAGATAATTTCAAAAAGCTTATACGTCGATAGTTTGTGTAAAAATTGTGAACACATATCTCAGTTACTAAGTATAATGCATGCGTAGGTGACATTTGGATCACAAATTTATATTATCAATGAGTAAATAACATTAAAATTACATCATAAAAAGTTTTTTAATAAAAATAAAAAATATTTTTTTTAAAATTGTCTTTACATAATATCAAAAATAATATGTTTATCTATATATACTTTAAATATTATTTTAAGATATATTCCCTTCAGCGAAGAAGGGGTTTCTCGAAAACATGTTACAGTTCTAAGGGGTCCAAGAGTTGAAAAGTTTGATGATTGACCAATGTCCAGACATGAGAAATCTTTCATGGTCAAGATTCACTCTGCTGCTTTAACCCCCTCGCCCCGAAAGAAAGAGCTAACATTTATTTACTAGTTTGGACGACCATCACCCTCACTTAGCCCCCGTTCTCGCTGAAGGGGAGAATTTCATTGAAAGGTTACCGAGAGAGAAATTTATTGCCCATCTTGGGAATCTTAACACAAATATTTGTGCAAAAATTTCGAATAGCCAACGCCATCTAGATGTCATGTAAGGTGTTAAACTAATGGGCCCGCCATCACCTTAA
>BMAU01003376.1:0-84943 GCA_019973935.1 Trichonephila clavipes | reverse complement strand
TATATATTGTAAAATATTTATTTTGCTATTTGCATTTCAGACAGACATCAAACAAAATTTTAAAAATTGTCAAAAACAGATAAAAAAAAACATATTTAAGAAAAATACCACTGATTAATTTTGCCAAAGACATCGCAATGTGCAAAAAAAATATTTGCAGTACATAATAACAAAAAAAATTTAAGTAATAATATATATATATATATATATATATATATATTGAATTACGTAAAGGATTACTGGAGGGAAAGATGAAACAGGCTAAGATAATACTCATAATATTAATTTCATATTGGTTGGCTACTCATTTTTGGCATGATTTTGAAATCACGCTGAATTGGTATGTTGCGGCCAGTCTAATGTTATAGTAATGTACAGAATTAAAGGTACTTACGTATTATTGCAACCTATTGGTGACATTATAAAAAATGAAGCACATGATTGCCAATTCAACGCATACAAAGTTGGGAATGCCAAAGTGGCGAGTAGTCTTGAACGTTGGCGACTGTGCAAAAATACGCAAGTACTAAAAAATTATCCGAAGTATATATATCCCGATCATAAAAATAAATTGAAAAATGAAGTACAATAGTAACATTAACTGACATAAAAAGAACTGAACTAACTTTATCAATGCAAAAGCATAATTTGAAAAAATAAGGTATTTACATATAACCCCAACCTTTTGGCGACATTATACGAAACAAAGCACATGAATAGGCGTTGAATAGGCGTTTTCTTTTGGGCGTCTGGACTGTAAACAGTCCTCAATCCCATATCGTGAGAGTCTATGATGCTGGGCATGGCAAAAGTGGTGTTTTCCATTCTGCTGAGTGGCATGATGGCGATTGGTCGAGCGATGGAATCCGGGAGGCGTGGCTATGGTTCTTCATCTGGGTGGAAAGTTTTTTTGGCTTGGCTGAGAGCTAAGAGATTGCTCTCGGATTGGGTGCTGGGTACAGTGAACATTGATTCCGATTGGCTGCCCCGGGGGCTGAGATTTAAATTATGGGGAGGAGCATGTCCAGTGGGGAGAGCAGGAGAAAAATATTGACAAAAATAAAGTGAAATTTTAGAAATTACGGTGTGCAATAAAAATTGCACGAGAAAATAGAATTACGGGGGATTATAGGAGTCAAGAAGAATTCTTCTCGGTCTCTTTGTTTTGTCATTAGGGGTATATTGTGATAAATTTTGCATATTGATATTATTGGTTGCTTCTAAATCGTTAAAAAAGTTAATTGCAATATTCTGAATATGAGATTTGAAACTGTTAATTTTAAGAGCATTACGTATGTCGTCATTACGCATATATCTTATGGCTTTGACGATCATACGTATTAAAGAATTTTGCAGGGTATCAAGTATATTAATATTTGTTTTAGCGGCATAACCCCAAACTGGACATGCATAAGCTAAGATGGGACGCATAACGGCTGTATAGAGAAGCACTTTGTTTTCTATACTTAAATATGAATTCCGGCCAATTAGGGGGTAAAGTTTAAACATTATTTTCCGGAATTTGTCGCGAACGTAATAAATGTGTTGTTTCCAAGTTAGGTGTGTATCAAAAATATAATTCCAAGGTATTTGGCTTCCTGAGACCAGGGGATTTGTTTGTTGTACATGATAATAGGTGGTGGGAGTGACTGTTTTTTCGTGAAAATAATGGCAGTAGATTTTTCAACATTAATACTTATTTTCCATTTGTCGTAGAAATTTTGCAAGAGTAGAAGGTGTTTGTTTAAAGCAAAGGAAATTGTTTCTAGTTTTTTATACGTGGCGTGAATGGCAGTATCCTCAGCGTAAAGGTTAATTTTAGTGAGTGAATAGTCAGGGATATCGTTGATGTAGAGGTTAAATAGCAAGGGACCGAGCAAGGAACCTTGGGGACACTCTGCAGAAACAGAGTGTTCATTGGAAAGGGTCTCATTAATTCTGATTCTGAAGGAGCGATTAGTGAGGTATGAGTGAATAAGATGAATCAGTGGATGTGGAATTTTAAAGGTAATTAGCTTAAAAGAGAGAGTGAGTCCATTAATCCAAACACTGTCGAAGGCTTTCTGGATGTCCAGAAAAACTGCTCCCGTGCTTTTCTTTTTCTGGAAACCTTCAGAGATATTTTCAGTTAGTCTTAAAAGAGGGTGAAGGGTAGAGAGCTTGTTAGTGAAACCATACTGATTGGGATTGAGGATGTTATTTTCATTGATAAAATTTTTCAGTCTGTGAAGAATAATAGATTCGGTTAGTTTACCGATAGTGGAAAGGAGAGATATTGGTCTGTAACTGGATGCGAGATGAGGGTCCTTGCCAGGTTTGTTAATGGGGAAAATAATGGCTTCTTTCCAGTTATTTGGAAAGTGATTGAATTTGAGGATTTTGTTAATTAGGATTGTTAAAATTAGGATTAGTTTAATGGGAAAGTTTTTTAACATGCGGTTAGTTATAGAGTCTTTACCAGGGACTTTTTTGGCATTGACATGTTTAATGTAGTGGATAATTTCATCCGGGAGAGCAGGTTCGATGAATGAATTGGGGGGTAGAAAGGAAATTATTTACGGTAGTATTTATTAATTCATCATTTTGATTATAACTATCATCTTCGCGATCGTTTTCAACAAAATTATTTTTTATGTTAGTTGCAAGAAGGTTAGCTTTTTGCTGATCAGTGACTGCCGTACCTGTAGCACAGTTAAGAGGTGGAATTTTTGGTCTTTTATTTTTTAAACATTTTTGCGTGCGCCAAAGGCTGTTGTCTGCGGTGTTAAGAGCTTCGAGTCTTTTTTGCCAAATGATATCATTATATTTTTTAAGTTCTTTTTTAAAATCAGATTGAGCTCTGTTATAATGTGATTTGAAAATGGGATTGAGGGTTTGATGATAACGTTTTCTGAAGTAATTTTTGATTTTAATCAGCTGGTTAATGTTATGTGGAGTGAAGTTCCTTCGGTCTGATTCTATTGGTCGGGAGGCGTGGCTATGAGTATCAATGACTGCTTCGGTGAACTCTGTGATTTTTTGTTCTAGGTCGTTAGTGTTGTTAATATTATTAGGATGGAAATCAAAGAGAGAAAGATTTTTATTTAGATTTATTTTGAATTGATTGATTGATTGATTGAATATTAACGTCGCACTGTTCAGCTACACGAGGGCTTTTGGCGACGGACCACGTAATTTTGAACCGTGGTCAAGTGACGTGGACGACCCCTGAGCTGGCACCCCCTCTCCTAACTACCACACCACACCAACGGGAGGACGTTTCAGCTCTCGACAGATTTAACGTGCATCGCTGCCCTACACGGCGGGTCTTTAGTGGTACAGGGTTCGAACCCGTGACAAAGCAAGCCACGGTCCGATACCTATACCACTCGGCTACCGCGGCCTCAGATTTATTTTGAAAGCTTTCCAGTCTGTGGAGACCGCTCTGGGATTTGGGGGTGCTTCTGCGAGTTTGAAGTTAAAATTTAAGAAAACCGGATTATGGTCTGAGGAAAGATCGTCGATGGAGTTAATTGTAAAGGGGTAGTAGAAGTTTTTAATTAGTGCGATGTCAATGGTGTTAGCGGAATTGTGACCAAATGTAGTAGGAGTTGAGGGAAAGGCGATATTTAAGTTAAGCATATTAGCGAAATTAAAGAGGTGTCTTCCTCTGGTAGTATTATTTTTACAATTCCAAGCGTTATGAGTGGCGTTGAAATCTCCGAAGAGAATACAATTACTAGCTGTTTGAATAAAGTGCTCGATGTCAATAGTAAATAAATTTTCATCGGAAGAGGGAGGAATATAAACAAATGTAATAGAAATGGGATCATTTTTGGGGGAAGTTAGTATTATATTAGTTGCTTCAAGAGCTCGAAGAGGAGGGGTGGGGAGACAGTAGTGTTTGAGAGAGTTTTTAACTAGGATCAGAGTTCCACCAGCGGTCCATCGGAGATTCTGTCGTTTCTGTGACAGGTGTAATTCGCTATATTAAAGTTGTGTAAAGGTCTCAGGTGAGTTTCTTGTATGAGAAAAATATCCGAGGAGTGCTTCTCTATAAAAATACGTAGTTCAGCAATTTTTCTTAGTAAGCCGTTTGCGTTCCATGAACACAAACTGAGACCAATCGGGGAGGAACTATACATTATTAATATTGTTTCACGATGCCTCTATTTGGGCGTACATCTAATTGGGATTTAATTGTTGGTTTGTATTTAAGTTATTGCTGTTACAAAGAATTTGGGATAGCTGCATAAGACAATGCATTGTCATTTGCAGCGTTGTTTGGATATTAAAATTATTGTTATTATTCATGTTATTAAAGTTAAAATTGTTATTTCTGCGATTAAAATTGGGGAAGTGATTATTATTATATCTGTTATTGGGGGGATTTGGTTTGTTGGTCTCAGTTTGTGCCGAAGACCCAGGTTCGCGTGTCGCCATCTGAGGGGTGTTTTTTGAATTAATAGTTCCGGTTGTCGCTTGTGCGTAGGAGATATTTGGTCTAACTAAGCTATTGTAAATGTTGGTGTAAGAATTTCTGTTGTTTTTCGCGGCTCCTTTTGGGGGTTTGGGGAATGAGGAGCAAACTCTGTAGTTTGCCATATGACCGTAGATGTTGCAATTTATGCAGTAAGGCGTTTCAAGTTTTTGTTTAATGGGGCAATCTCGGGTGAGGTGGTTTTCACCACATTTTAGGCATCTTGGGTTTAGGTGGCAGTTTTCAGAGCTATGGTTGAAATTGTTGCAGGTGTAACATTGAGTTACACCCCTACCATCATAACCCTCAACTCTGATGCTGAGGTAATTTAGGGTTTTAAGATCGAATATTTTAAGATTGTCAAGATTACGGGGGAGGGTGATTAAAAAGATTGGGAGGGGGCGTTTGTTTTTTCTTCCAATTAATTGAATAACTCTATCTGGGGTGTATCCTAGGATTTCCAAATCCTGTTTAATTTCTTCATGGTTTGTGTTTCTGGGGAGGCCTTTGATAACTACTTTAATGGGGCATTCGGCTTTTGATTTTATAGTATAAAATTGAAATTTAAGTAATTTAAGGTGTTGTACGGCCATGCGTCTTTCTTCGGCGCTGTCAGTGTACAGTTTTAGAAATTCACCCGTTAGGCGGGATCTTATTTTGGGGAATGCTTTTGTTATTGCTGCCATTTGGGCTTTGTAGTTTTTTTCGACAAAAAGCATGTGGGTGGTGGGAGTTGATTTTGTGGAGCATTTTGACTGGCCGAATTGTTCGAGCCATTGGGGTTGTTTCCGTTGGCGACAGGACCTGAGTTTTCGAGGTTGTTTAAGTGAGCGCCTTGTGGCAGTTCAAATTTATTTTGGGACATATTTATTTCTTCATTATCAGTATTTTCAAGAATTACTTTTCTTGCCGTTTTTCTTTGGGTGGGGGATATACAAAGTTGGAAATTTCTTTCCTTTTTCCAGAGTAGTTAGTATCAGGGGTCGATTTTAAAGGGGAATTTTGTGGAGTTTTTTCATGGTAGGGGCAGCCAGGGATAATGCAGGGTTCGAAGGAGTTAATGTCACTTACCGCCAGTGCCATGGCTTCTTCGATGTCTTGCAGCTCAGTGAGTGCTTTGACGTAGAAGGGTTCATCAGGGTGGTGGTCGGGCATCATCATCAGTGCGTCGACGCAGGCCTGCTTGCATCTGCGGAAAGTTTCCATTTTGGCAAGTTGAGCTTTATTATATTTCAACTGCTCACATGGTGTAAGCTGAGGCGAGGGTGTCCTTGTAGCGTTCCGTTGCGATTCAGCTAGTTCCAGTTCCATGTCGGTTGGTAGGTTGGCCATTTCCAAGTCGTAATCGGTTTTTTAGAAGGGTAGAAAGAGTAAAGGTTAGCTCTGTCGCAAGAGCCCTGAAAAGGGCTGTGGGAATCAGAAAAGTTCGTGCTCAGTCCGTGGCTTCCGAAACCTAAAGCTTTTTCTTAATGACTAAACAAAGCACATGACTCACAATTCAGCATATATGACATGCTAAATCAGGGTTGCCAACTTGGCAAGTTACTTTGAATGTTGGCGATTGTTAGGATAGTACATAGGTGCCAAAAATAATTTATCTTACCACTACCTGCTTCCTCAACATACTCATTTTTGGCATGATTCTGAAATCATGCCAAATTGGTATGTTGCGGCCAGTCTTATAGTAATGTACAGAATTAGAGGTACTTATGTATTATCGCAAACTATTGGTGACATTATACAAAATGAAGCATATGATTGCTAATTCAACTTACACAAAGTTGGAATTGCCAAAGTGGCGAGTTGTCTTGAACGTTGGGGATTGTGCAATAATACGCAAGTACTACAAAAATTATCCAAAGTATATATATCCTGAGCATAAAAATAAATTGAAAAATGAAGTACAATACTAACATTAACCGACATAAAAAGAACTGAACTAACTTTATCCATGCAAAAGCATAATTTGAAAAAATAAGGTACTTACATATAACCGCAACCTATTGGCGATATATGAAACGAAGCATGACTCAAAATTCAACATATATATATGACATGTAAAATCGGGGTTGCCAACTTGGCAAGTTATTTTGAATGTTGGCGATTGTCAGGATAGTACATAAGTTCCAAAAATAATTTATCTTACGACCACCTGCTTCCTCAACAGGTATTTAAGCCATTTGTCTGTTTTGCTCATTCTCTGATGCCTATTCCAGTTTGATATGTAATTACTACCAACACTGCTTTTGCTTGGGCAGTATGATTACCCAAGTATGATTTTCTGCATGGCAATTTTATGCACTGAGAAGCCAATAGTATTCCCAAAATATAGCCTTAAAGGTTAAAATAAAGACACATGAAATTGCAACGAACCATATTATTCGATCAAGTGTAGTTTAGGGGGCTACTTGGCGCAGTCCTTTATTTTGGTTACTAAAAGTGGTCTCCAAGGTACTTTTTTCGGTATTATTTATTTTAGAATGAATTCGATATCTCACCATGACATTTAGATAAAAATCGAAAAATCGCCAAATCCAAAGTGCTCCCCTCCCCTCTATACTACATTTGAACGGAACTGAAATATAACCCTTATCAATGAGAAGTTTTAGTTTATCAAAATTATAATCTTCGCATTCTAAAGAAATAAATAAATAAGTTGTAATTTGCAAGCAAAATCACACACATAAACATCCCGCGATAATACCTAAATGTTGCCAAAACAACAAAACAAAACTTTAGTTGTTAAAGAATAATCCTTAAAAAAATGATTTATTCGAAAAGTAATCCTAATTAAATATCAAAGAATAGAAAAATTGAATAAATATTCCAACCGATAAACATATCTACAGCAAAAATATGTAATAATCTTGAAAAACCGCATGTAAAGTATAAATTGTCCACTTAGTGAGAAACGTGACTACATATGACATCATAACACTGGAAAATCACTTAAAAATTAAATTTTAAAAAATTTGGAAGGAATTATGAACGCCAAACCTATTTAAGAACCTTTCTCGTGTAATTTTGTGTACGTGTACCAAGTTTCACGTCATTTGGGTGTCTAGATCTCGAGTTATGAGGGAACACAGAAAACAAATGCGTCTTATATATATAGATTACGGGAAAACCGTTTAGAATCAAAACTTGTTGTTCATCCCAGATGTTAATTAATACGCTACAAGAGGATACAATGTACCTTTTAGATTTACAGGTAAACGGGAGGGGGCCGTCCATCCGTACTCTGCCCGTTGTTTGGTTAGGAAGAGTGAGCCGATACCCGTACCCTCGTATTAAATGTATTAAGTATAGGAATTTGAACCAGGTGACGCGAGCCGAGATTTATCTTTTGTTAAAAAGGGAAAGTTTTGTAAGAAAGAACAACGCGGCATCGTGGATCAACAAATTGACTTTGTATTAAAATGGTTGAGTAGGGTTGGGTCGGAAGTCGGACCGACTAAGGGTAAATTAGAGCCATGGGCAAGTTTGTTCGAAGTACATAATGTAGATATAGTGAAATCTCATTTCATGAGCTAACGAGGTATATTAATTATATTCCCAATTAAATTGTCTAATTTTCCTCAATAACTAACGTAATGGGAGACAATACCATGAATTGTGAATAACCTGTTATAATGGTTGTGAGACTGCTTGTGCTGATAGCTATAACTTAATTAAATTTAAAAGTCTTTAGTTTAAACTTCTTAATCTAAAAAAAAGTTAATGTTGTTTGCAAAGCTTAGAATTTATAGGTGTTTATTTAATATCGTTGGGAACACCGTTGGAATAAGTAGATGGGAATGAGCAATTCTTAGGATTTGTGCTAGGTGTGGAGAGAGCATTTAGCCCGCTAGGGCTTTGATCTCTTATCTGGTGAATTTGAAAAAAAAAACATGATAACTTGATTACATTGCCCTTTTTATTGTAGAGGTTTAAAAATTTAAAAGATATAATAAAAAAGAAGTTAAAAAATTAAAGTTAAGAGTAAAATATTTCATAAATTTTAAGTTTAAATATCTGAATAAATAGTTAAAGAATTACTTTTACTGTATTGAGAAAAAATGCATTAGGGTGAATTTCCTTCGGCCAATGGGGGCCTCAGGATGGCTGATCGCCTGTCCAATGCGGAGGCAGCTTTTCATGTTTGCGTTGGGTGTGAGACTTGAGTATGATTGCTCTCTCCCGCGTTGCGAGAGGGAGCTTCCTGATTGGTCGTTGTGTTAATGTAGTGACTTCGGTCCCGGTGATGGTACCGTCGCCGTGTACGGGATCGGAGGCTTCCAGAGTCCGTACTGGTCAATGGGGCTCTCCGATTGGTAGTTGGGTTTCATGGTGTTTGACTGTGAATTTTTGTGTTCAATTTTAGAAAAGTGGTGTTTTTAATAAAAAGACGGGAATTTTGGGTGTTAATCAAAATAATTAATTAATTAGTATGTTTCTGGGTCTGTGTGTGAGTCTCGATGGAGTGTATTTCTCTATCTTTTGGATCGAGATATTGTCTGAATGATCTATTTTTGTGAAGAACCTTTTTGCTACTTTTTTCATGAAATCTTTAATTGTCTTGAAATTAATGGCTTTCCTGAGAGCAGAGTTTCTCATGTACCATTCGGCACGTAGAATCTGTCTCAGGGTTTTGTTTTGTAATACTTCGAGTTTTTGTGTGTTTTAGCTGCGAAACTCCACACTGGAGAGGCATAGGTTATGATTGGTCTTAGAAGTAGAAAATAAATAAGTAATTTATTTGATCTACTTAGTTTAGATCTTTTGCTAAAATTAGGTGGGATAACGTGTGAGCTTTCTTGATGAAGTTTTCACGTATGCGTGTTATATGTTGTTTAAAAGTGAGTTTGTTATCTAACACGTAACACCAAGATATTTGGTGTTCTGAGACCAAGGAATTTTTTCATTATGTAGGAAAATGTCTGGGTATATTAGGCGTGTTTTTCTAGTGAAGAAGACTGCTTCCGTTTTTGCCACATTAAGGGCAATTTTCCATTTGGAGAACCAGTCCTCTAAAACTAGAAGGTGTCTGTTGATTGCTCTGGCCACGAGTTTGGGTTCAGTGTGGGATGCCAAAATTGCTGTGTCGTCTGCGAACACGCTATAAAGTTGTGTTGTCGTGAGTCGGAATGTCGTTCACGTAGATGTTAAATAAGAGGGGGGAAATCAAAGTTCCCTGCGCCACGCCCAATTCCGTGGGTCTGTGGCTTGAGTAGGTATCATTGATTCTGACAGAAAAATTTCTGTCAGCTAGATACGAAGATATTAGTTTGATTAGTGGGGATGGGAAATCATACTTAATTTAAAAATGAGACCTTCTCGCCAGACGCGGTCGAAGGCTTTTTGAATATCGAGGAAAACCGCACCAGTCGATTTTTTATTTTTGAGTCCTGACTTTATTGTTTCCACAACTCTTAAGAGTTGGTGGGTGGTCGATAAGTCAGGTCGGAATCCATGTTGTTCCGGAATTAGGATGTTATTTGTTTCCACATGGTGGTACAGTCTGTTTAGTATGATTTTCTCGGCTACTTTGCCGAGAATGGAGAGGAGTGCGATCGAGCGAAAACTTTCCGCCCGCGTCGGGTCCTTTCCTGGTTTCAGAATTGGGATGACTGTTGCGGTTTTCCATGCGATCGGGAAGTAACCAATTTTAATTATGTTATGGATAATATTTGTTAGTTCAAAGATGGGGATTAGCGGGAGATGCTTTAGCATGCGGTTAGTAAAGCGGTCAATACCCGCTGCTTTATTAGACTTTACTTTATCGATATGCTCGATAATTTCGCTTGGTAGTGGGGGTGTTATTCAGATAGGTGTGAACGACATGTGTTATTGCCCTATCCGTGTCATTTGAGATATTATTTAATTTAAATTGGTCTTGGAGTGAGTCAGCTATGATCTCACTTTTTTCTGCGTCACTATATGCAATTTTGGCAGGGCCTTTAAGGGCCGGTATTGGGGGAGCCTTTTTCCTGGAATCTCGGGCGGCTTTCCAAATAGTGGCCGTCCTCGGCTTCCAAACAAGCAAGACTCGTCCCATTGTCTTTGTTCGTATTTTGTAATGATTTTCTTAATTTGCTTTTGCAATTTATTTAATATATTCTTATCGGCAGAGCTTCTCGTGTAGTGCCAGGTTTTCCTGGCCCTATTTCTTTCTTAGAAGAGTTGGTTGAGATCCCTGCTGATGTAAAAGGTGTCATTGTGTTTCAGTGGTTTGGATGCATTTGTGTATGCGTGGTGAAATCGGTCAGTAAAGGCGGCGATCTGCTCGTCAATGTCTTCTGGCGTGTTTGCATCTGGAAGTGTAAAATTATCTGGAACGTTTAAGTTTTTTGTGTGAATTTCCCCCAATTTGTTTTCATGTGCGTGTATCTTTTATTCGGGGGAGGAAAGAAATGTGTTGTTGTAGTGAACTCGAACGTGACTGGATTGTGATCGGAGCTTAGCTCCGATCTGGATGTGACAGTGCACGGCCAATCAACGTTCGTTGTGATGGCGAGGTCGAGAGTGAAGGCGGAGTTATGTCCGTACCTCGTAGAAGTGGGTGGGGCTAGGATGCGGTAGCCCGATCTTTGAATGTGAATATTTAATGTGATTCCTCTTCTCGTATCAACATCGCATCCCCAGGAGCTATGCTTAGCATTAAAATCTCCCATGTGATTGTAGAGGGAAAAACCTTGATCCATTAATGTGTCTATGGTTTGGTTGAGGTTATTTATATTTAATTGTGGTGGATTATAAAGTGAGATTAATAGAGTGTTTGTTCACCTCTCTCTGGGGTGAGAGCGACCATGGTTGCTTCTACCCCGTTCAGATTGGGTGTTGGAATGTGTGTATGTTTCATGGATTTTTTAATCATAATTGCAGTACCGCCGCCCGTCCTGGCCGTGTATGCATTGTGTGTTGTTTGATTTCTATCATTTCGATAGATTTTGTAGTTTGCCAGAGCAATTGTGAGGCTTGGTCTCAGCCATGTTTCCTGTAGGGAAATAACGTCCGGGTAATACTTATTTACAAAATCTCGCAGCTCCCACATGCGAGATCGAAGACCGTTTGCATTCCAGGTCACCATCAAGAGTCTTTGTAAAGTGTTCATTTTGGGGCCTTATTAAAGGAGCGCGCGACGCCCGTAAGAAAAATATTTAACTTATTAATGTCGTTCGTTTCCTTCGACATATCTTCGAGTGCCTGAAATATATCAGGGAATTTTGCTGTGATATTTTGTAGTTCCGCAATGTACATTGCGAAACTTCCAAAATTTACACCCGAATCATTAGTTGGGGAAGCCCCTTCACTTTGGGTGGTAAGGCCTCTTGATTCTTTGGAGCAGTAATCTCCCCTGGTGTCGCCATCTGTTGGTTTACTTTCCCGCTACAAACATTCGCGAAGCTAACATTCGCTTCGACTGGTCTAGTAGCGGGAATATTATTGGTGGTATTTTTAGTTTTGTTGTTGTTATTTTGGGTCGATTCGCCCTTTTTTGGCTTAATTTTTGGGAAGGCCGTGCAGCTTAATGAAGCTACGTGTCCTTCCTGGTTGCAGTTGATACAACGCGGTTTTTCAATCTTTCCCGCGATCGTGCAATCACCTGTGCGGTGGTTTTTTCCGCACTTTAGGCATCTTGCAGTTTTTGCTGGAGTGATTGAAAAAGTTGCAATTATAGCATTGCGTCGCTCCAGGCTTTTTTCTGAATGGATCGATGGTTACACAAAGGTAACAAATATTCTTGACATCATGGATGAGCTCCGCCGTTTCAGTACGGCGAACCTCTACCATGAAGATTGGTAAGGGCTCTTTGGTGGAAAATTTGCGCAACCTTTTCCACCGCAAAGCCCTTTGAAACGAGGCCGGCTTCAATATCCGCCACATCGGTTTTCACCGGTAGTCCCTTGATGACTACCTTGATGGGCCAATCGGCGAGCCGTTAAATGATGTAATGCTCTGCTCGAATATTTTCGAGCAGAGTCGTGATGATCGTCCGGGGTTGCCGGCTGGATTTTGATGTAATTTCCAGCCATCTTATTGATGGTTCCTGGAAATTTTCTATTTACGTCCTGGACTATTAGATTATAGCCGTCGACTATCCTGAGCATGATGGGTTTCACCGCGGGGGTATGACTGCTTTTCCCTGGAGGTACTTCCTCCACTTCTAAGACCGAGAATTTATTCCCGGGAGTGCAGACTACCTGTTTGATAGGTATTTCTTTTATGGTACGCGCGGCCTTTTTTGGGAGTTTAAACTCCTCTTCGCCGGCCCTTTTTAGTTGCTTAGATTTACCTTTATCTTTAATTATAATTCCGAATCTTTTTTAGGGTTATCACTAGTTGTGTTCTTATTATTATTAATTTTAGGGTGATGAATTAGACAAGTTTGAATAGGGCAAGTAATCAAAGCTATCTCACCATATGTAGACTTGAGCTCCGCATCGAGTTTCTTTTCGTCATCCTTCATTTTGCTTATATCCTCATCAGAATAGTGCTCTCTTTGCGTGTAGGTCAAGCTCAATTTTAACGCATCTGAGCTTGTTCTCTTTAGATCGTGCTAAATGGAACAGGAACTGCAAATTCTCGCATGCCTGGTCGGGCGTGATAGTGCTTTGTTCATGACCATTCTGGCTTTGGTTCATGACTTCCTCATTGGATTCAACAATATTGGTTTGCTTGGTACGTGCCATAGCGAAATGAAGTTGAGTGTTGGTGTGTGTGTAAGGTGGAAGGAAATTATGTGTAATGGTAAATCTTTTGTGTTTCTTAGTACTGTGTACGCTCACAGATGTTTAACACAATTGAATGAGTGATTTGATGTATTATAATTTGATTTATTTCTTTAAACCCCTAAATTTTAAAGTGTGATGTGACTTTAAGAAATGAAAAAAAAAAATCCAAGATTCGGAATTCAAGTTTTTATTGTAAAGTGTACGTCTTATAGAATTTTGGATTTATTTGGTTGTTTTACTTGTGATTGTATATGTTACTTGGATTGCTGTCCTGATTGGTCTCATTGATAAGACAACCCTTTGGTGTGAAATGTTACGAACTGAACCAAACTGAGGCCAGAGAAGTCCAGTGAAATGGACCTTTTCAGGGGGAAGGAGTTGTGACATCGTCGATTGCTATGAATCCCCCATCTTTCGATTCATGATAAGTTTTATAGTTTCACCAGCTGTTAAGGGACAAGTACGACGTCTTCGATTGTTGTGAACTCGCACCTATCGATTGTCCCTGAATTTTTAAGATCCACCAGCTGTAAAATGACCAGTGCACGTGGCCATTGTTTATTGTCTGCGCTCGGGGAGTAACGACAGCCAGACGGGTCACCATAATGGTAAAGGAGAGCCGGCACCCCATTGACAATAGGCGAAACCTGTCTTAAAAGAATCATGTAGTCTTTTCTGGTGTTGAGATAGGGATAATAGAAACAGGTGGCGTGATGGACAAGTGTGTCCAGATGTTCGACAAGGAATTATGGCGCCTTGGGCCAGACGGCCCGGGTGTGTTATTCGCAAATAGGACGAGGGAGGCCGAGACTTTTGTGACCTGCCAATAAGAAGGGACGAGGGGCGTTGTGAACACCCCCCTGGTGTTTAAAAGGGTTCTTTTTCAGGAGACGGAAAAAGAGACGAGAGAGAGAGCCTTGGTTGGAACGGACGGGAAGAGAGCGCGAAAGAAAAGGGCTTAGTCCGAGATTGGAAAGACGATGAACGCATATAAAATTTTTAATTCATTAATGTATTAGAAAACCATTTTTAAATACATAATCAAAAAACTAGTTGCTATATGCAACAAAAGCTGTAGAATATAAACATTAGATATATTACTTGTAAAAGTAATTGCGTTTTTGTTACACAATACATATTTATTACTACTTTTCCGACTCTTATTACATTTGATAATAACCGGCAAAATGTAAAAAAAATAAAACCTCATATTTTTGGTTTTATATTTCAACTTCAAAATAAATGAAAATACAGTTGTGAAATTAATAGCTTGAAACGTTAATTGTCTTAAAACATTAAAACAGCATCCATCTTCGACAACAACTCATGGAAGAATGATTGACCCGTGGCGATGTGAAGGCAAATCTCTGTTCATTCCGAATCGCTGTGAATTGGAAAGACTGCTATAGACTCGGAATCGTTTGGTGTGAATGGAGCCTAACTTTTGACTATTCATGACATCAGGGTACAAAAAATTTAAAATTTTTGCACTTAACTTTTGGAAGTTCCTTAATAAGCACAAGACACCAATATTCATAGTTGAAAAAATTACACACTTTTTGCTTAGCAACTAAATATACTATTTGTGAATTATTATCTACCAGTTAATTGGAAATTTTAAAATAATGTTCGACAGTCTTTCAGATTCCTGACACGAAACAGAAGAAAATACTGCAGCATTTACATTCTGTTATGACGTTCATTGAGGTATGTTTTCAGTTCCAACATAACGTAAAGCAAAAGAAAAAATATAAGAGTTTTGATAGTAGATCCTTATCCTGTCCTATTCAAAACTCATATGACATTTTACATTCATGATTCTCCTGCACCTGTAAAGTTTAATGCTTCCCCTCTCCTGTTGAGATTTGATGCTTTCAAGAAAAGTCTTTTCCCCGTTCCATATCAAAATACATTGTTTGTGAATAGAAGTTCAATTTTTTAAATACAAACTAGAAAATAATTTTTTTTGGCTGCTGAAATAACTCAGTAATTCAAGGTTTATCAATTATGAAATTGAGGCTTTTTGCCTTCATTTTAATTGGGGTAAAGCACAATTTGCGAAAATCATGTTCCGTAAATCACAAGCCGACTGTGTGTATAAGACAGGAACCATTATGCACCTTCATTTTGAAATAACACCTTCGAAAAACCAATTTTAGAAGTAGAGAAGAACCACACAATAATCAAAACTACATTTAATTTTCATCTAATGCTACATGAGAATATTCAATATAAATTTACAAGTTTAATTAAAAATATAGCAATATTTTACTTTTTTTATTTCAAAATATACAAGACATAATCAAATTAAAAAATATGCTTCTTGTCATGATCATCTTTAAAACAAGAACATAAAAATGTCTTTCTTAAAATATTGGGAGTAAAGTTAAAAATTATATCAATAAAGCCTTTCTGGAAGACCTTTCATATGTATGATTTTCTACGTTATAAAAGCATAACTTGTTATTCAAGTGATAATTTTTTTTTCAATGTTCTACACTTGATATTTTTATTTGGTAAGATGTATTGAGGGAACGCAATGTCGCATATTTCACTAACATGAGGCTTTTCCATTAAACAAATATGTAAATGGGCTTTAAATGACCAGTTTCTGGAAACACATAATACAACAGTTCAAAAATTTAAAGTCTTTGCCTTAGTATGTATCCATAAATGTCTTTTTAAATGGTCGATTCGAGAGAAACCCTTGTTGCATGTTTCACAAATATAAGACTTTTCCTTTGTATGAATCCGTAAATGTGCTTTTAAAAGACTAATTTGAGAAAAACCTTTCATGCATATTTCACAAGCCTAGGGCTTTTCCTTGGTATGAATCTGTAGATGTTTTTTCAAATCAGTAGTGTAAGAAAAACCCGTGTTGCACACTTCACAAACATAAGGCTTTTCCTTGGTATGAATTCGCAAATGTCTTTTTAAATTTCCACGTTCAGTAAAAGCCTTGTTGCATGCTTCACAAACATACGGCTTTTCCTTTGTATGGATCACTAAATGTGCTTTTAAATGATTAGATCGAGAAAAGCCCCTGTCGCACACTTCACATACATAAGGTTTTTCCTTGGCATGAATTCGTAAATGTACTTTAAATAGATTACTGTGAGAAAAACCCTTGTTGCACACTTCACAAACATAAGGCTTTTCCTTTATATGAATCAGTAAATGTTCTTTTAAAAGACTATATGTAGAAAAAGTTTTGTTGCATGTTTCACAAATGTAAGGAACTTCATTGTTATGAATCCGTAAATGTGCTTTAAAATGACTACTGTGAGAAAAACGCTTGCTGCATGTTTCACAAACATAAGGCTTTATACCAGACATAACAGGTAAATGATGACTTGAGTTGTCATTCAGTGCAAAAGCCATTTCATTAATTGTAAATATGAAAGTTCTTTTTTTTACAGATATGACTCCATAAATCTGTACTTAAAAAGTACAATGAAGAAAACGAGTTGTACAGAATATCAGCACATTAGCATCCTTCTGCAAAAGAAAAAAAAATTCTTCAATATAATGTTAAATATACAAGCATAAAATTTACATTATATTATTCTATATATTATACAACTATATTCTTCATTATAATTTGTGAAGAAAATAAATTCAGCTTGCTATCACAGATTAAAAAGTATCCACTAAGAAATTCTTTGTTGTATATGACCAGTGCCAATTTATACTCATTTGGGACCCTGGGCACAGAAGATCTACAGGCCCTCTCGGCACTGGAGGATCAAAACTTATGACAAGACTTTCTGGTCATGTCCTCAATTGCCCAACGGATAAACCGGCACTGTATATGAAGGAATCAGTTGCGGTTAAATAGCATTTTTATTGATTCAATCAAAATATAAATTAAATATCAGTTACTAAATATTTTCTTAGGTAATTCTTTAAAATTACAATCAGGTTAACATATAGGAAATATTGCCGCACGCATAATTTGCTACAAGTCCCGATAGCCGAGTTGGCTGAGCGTTGGACTGAACTTCCTCAGGTCTCGGGTTCGACCATGGCATCCCGGCCCCGGCAGCGTTTATCCAAAGACTGGAATTTTGTTCTCGTTTTTAATGTATTGTTTCTCTAGGTTCTAGATGAATCCAG
Source organism: Trichonephila clavipes (assembly GCA_019973935.1). Classification (NCBI taxonomy): domain Eukaryota; kingdom Metazoa; phylum Arthropoda; class Arachnida; order Araneae; family Nephilidae; genus Trichonephila; species Trichonephila clavipes. The sequence continues at coordinate 67,654 of BMAU01003376.1, read as the reverse complement.
ATCATTCTTTAGAGTGCATACTGGGTATTTCTCGAATATTCCGAAGTGTATAAAAGCAGAGTTCATCGCCAGTTGGGCATGTTCTCAGTCCAGTGTTGTATCGAGCTCCCAGCGTTAGAATAAATCTAATTGTTTGTTTAATTGAACTGTGTACTTCTTTCGAACTCCGTGACAAGTTTGGTGGAAGCGCGGGGTACAATTACGTCAAACGTGGATAATAGCGACAACCTTCGCAGGAGCCTCCGGTTAAGAGGATTATCCCCCGAATTCGGACTGTTAAAAGAAAATAGTAGGAAGAGGACAAAAATGCCGACCGAGCAAGAAGCCAAGCCCGCTGTAGTAACACCTTCGTTACAGCAATGGAGGAGCCCATCGACCTTCCGAGGAGCGCCTGGGGAAGACCCTCTCAAATGGCTTAAAGAGTACGATCGAGTAGCCAACTTTAACAAGTGGGATGACATGATGTGCCTGGCTAACGTTTATTTCTTTCTTGACGGTACTGCGAGACAGTGGTATGTCAACAACGAAGACGCCTTAGGTTCCTGGGAAGCGTTTAAAAATGGACTAAGTGGACTTTTCGGTGACCGTCAAAAATATATCAGAAGGGCAGAAGAACAATTAAAATGCCGAGTCCAGCGTTCAGGCGAGAGTACACAGTCCTACATACAAAGTGTATTAGGACTTTGCCAAGAAAGGTAAATCCTCTGATGAGAGAAGACGAAAAAAGTGTCACACCTAATGAAAGGTGTTGCTGAGGATATTTATCAGGCCCTGTTGACGAGAGAAATCAACGACACAGCAAGTTTTATCAAATGGTGCAACTATATCGAAGATATGAAGCAGAAGAGAGTTGGTCGACCGAGATTTGAAAGGCTTCCAAACGTCGTACCGGTTGCATCCCTGACGGATGAGACTGATATGGTCTCTCTTATTCGCACAATCGTACGAGAAGAAGTCCATCGACTAGTTAACCAGACGCAAGAATCTTTGGACTCCGATCCCCAATCCTTAGAAGAGATCGTTCAAGACGAAGTTGAAAGGGTTTTGGCCCCAGTGTCAACAAAACCTACAGAAACTAGACCACGACCAACATACGCCACTGTAACCAGGAAATACAGAGCTCCTGTTCAGAAATTCCCACCTGAACCAAGAAAAACAGATGTGTGGAGAACGGCTGACAACAGACCTGTTTGTTTCCACTGCGGACATCCTGGACATGTAATGCGCTACTGCCGAGAGAGAAAGGCTGTCTTTGACAACTCTCGAAACCGCCGACGGAACTTCGACGACGTTGGCACTGAAGAAGAAATACGCCGACCAAACTCTTCTCGCCGTTTTACGCCAAGTCCCACGAGAGGCCGATCCCCAATACGTCGTTACAGATCGCCGATCCAGTCAGTCGCCAGGCCGTAGGAGCGAGGAAAACTACAGAGAGCGACCTTCCAAGGAGGTGAGGCCGCGTGTACTGGAAATCCTCCGTCGACCGCCAAGATGACTGGTAACCAACTAGACGTAATAATAGATAAGAAGCCGATACGTGCTCTAGTAGATTCTGGGGCATCGTTTTCTGTCATATCCGATAAGTATCGCCGATTTTTAAAGAAAGTTCTGTTTGCTGATGCCAAGAGCGTTATGCTGAAAGTTGCGGATGGAAATTTTGTTCGACCGATAGGGAAATGTGTTTTACGTGTCCGTATAAACAATCGAGAACTGCCTTTTGAATTTATTGTTTTATCACATTGTAGCCATGACGTCATCCTAGGATGGGACTTTTTAGAGGCGTCTCAAGCCGTTATAGACTGTGGACAAAATGAACTTTTTCTAGAAGACATCTGTCGAGACTCCACAACGCCTGACGCCTGGAATTTGTATGCCACCAGAGACTATACACTTAAGCCGCATTCTTTAACTAGAGTAACAGTATCAGGATATCAAACCCGAGGAGACATAAATGTAGTTCTAGATGGCAGCAAACATTTGCTCTTCGAGAAAAATATTGCTACACCGTCCATGGTATCCACATATCGTAACGGAAAAAGTGATGTCTGGGTTACCAACCTGCAGTTCCGAAACCAAATCATCCCTAGAGGAATGTGCATAGGCCAAGCTGAACCACTTAATGAAGGGCACCTATGTGTTATTTCCGACACATCGGGTTGCTTGGATGACCAGCAAGAAACTTCGGAGTCACAGATGAATTGTTCGTTAATGATGTCACCCGAGTTAAGTGACGAACAGAGAAACAAGCTATCCGAACTACTCCAGAAATTTTCTGGGCTTTTCACGAAGACCGACAAGTCGACAGCCGCGAAGACGAATGTGAAACACAGGATTTTTACTGGTGATCATGCTCCAATCAACCAACGAGCCTACAGAGTCTCGCCGACTGAAAGACGCATTATTCATGAAGAGGTTCAGAAAATGCTTGATGAAGGTATCGTCCAACCCTCTGAAAGTCCTTGGTCATCACCCATTGTGCTCGTAAGAAAAAAAAAAAAAAGACGGTAGTTGGCGTTTTTGCGTCGATTATCGCAAGCTGAATAGCGTCACGAAAAAAGACGTTTATCCTCTGCCTCGTATTGACGATACGCTCGACTGTCTGAAAGGTGCCAAGTTCTTTTCTTCCATGGATCTCCGATCTGGTTATTGGCAAATAGAAATAGACGAAGCGGATCGTGAAAAGACGGCATTTATTACCCCCGAAGGCTTATACGAGTTTAAAGTCATGCCGTTTGGTCTCTGTAATGCACCTGCGACCTTCGAGAGAATGATGGACAATTTGCTACGCCATTTTAAATGGACTATGTGTCTTTGTTACCTAGATGACATAATAGTGTTCTCAGAAACTTTTGAAGACCATCTTATACGATTAAGACTTGTTCTAAAATGTCTTCAGGAAGCTGGTCTTAAATTAAATTCAAAGAAGTGTCTTTTTGCTGCCCAAGAAGTAAAGATTCTAGGCCATCTTGTATCTAGTAATGGCGTTCGTCCCGATCCCGACAAAATAAAAGCCGTAAGAAATTTTCCCACTCCAAAGAATATACATGACATACGAAGTTTTCTTGGCCTTTGTTCATACTTTAGAAGATTTATTAAAGGTTTCTGTTATCTCGCCGAATCTTTGCAGTCGTTGCTGAAAAGTGGCGTTGAGTTTCATTGGGGTCCTGAAGAGGTGGAAGCATTTAACAGTCTTAAGAAAGCACTTACTTCGGATCCAGTATTGGGGATGTACGACGAAAGAGCTTCTACAGAAATCCATACTGATGCAAGCGGGTACGGTATCGGAGCTGTCCTAGTACAAATTCAGAATAATGTCGAGAAATTATAGCATACGCTTCTAGAACTCTGACAAAAGCCGAAAAGAATTATTCCACCACAGAAAGGGAATGTCTTGCCATCGTATGGGCTACCAACAAAGTCCGGCCGTACATATTCGGAAAACACTTTACTGTTGTAACTGACCATCATTCCTTGTGCTGGCTCATGAATTTAAAGGATCCTTCAGGAAGGCTTGCCAGATGGGCCCTCCGACTTCAAGAGCATGATTTTGACGTAAAATATAAAACCGGTAAGAAGCATAGTGACGCCGACGCTCTTTCGAGAAATCCAGTGGAAGAGGAAACGGAAACACCAGACAAATTTTTAGCAGTCACGACGAGTATGAACCTTGCGATGGAACAGAAAAAAGATCAAGACCTTGCGAAATTAAAACTTTTGAGCAACTCATCCAAAAACGAAGAATTCAGATTCATCGACGGTATCCTTTGCAGGAAGAATTTTGATCCAGATGGAAAGTTGTGGTTACCAGTCATTCCTAAACATCTACGAGCAGACATACTTTCATGACGCCCCCACCGCAGGACACCTTGGTTTCGCGAAAACTTATGACAGGATTCGCAAGAGATTTTACTGGCCGGGAATGTACCGAAATGTCGTTCGGTATGTCATGCATTGTCGGGAGTGCCAAAGGAGAAAATCCGTTCCTCAACGACCACCTGGACGTTTAATTCCCATCCCTCCAGCTATAGCTCCTTTCCATCGCATTGGAATTGATCTCCTTGGGAGATTTCCAAAGTCTGCTCATGGAAACAAATGGATAATAGTCTGCACGGATTACTCAACGCGATATGCAATAACAAAAGCCTTGCCGACAGCCGAAGTCGACGAAATAGCGAAGTTCTTACTTGAAGAAATTGTCCTCAGGCATGGAGCTCCTCGAGTAATTATCACAGATCGTGGAGCCGTCTTTCGATCCAGACTTGTTTCCTCTCTCGTCGACTTGTGTAACATTGATCATCGTTTCACAACGGCGTATCATCCCCAAACAAATGGACTGACGGAGCGCTTCAATAAGACCTTGGCCGACATGTTGTCAATGTATGTGGATGTAGAGCAGAAAAATTGGGATGAAATTCTACCATTTGTAACCTTCGCTTATAATACCGCTAAACAAGAGACCACAGGTTTTACGCCGTTCTATTTACTTCATGGTCGTGAAGCGGAAACGACACTAGATACAATGCTACCATTCTGTCCTAACGATTTTGATGACAATAACATCACCAAGATAGCAGCCAGAGCCGAAGAATCACGACAGCTAGCCCGAGTGCACACTCTGAGAGCTCAAGACAAAGATCGTCGACGTTACGATTCCAAACACCATTTCGGACCGCATCAGGTGCTACGTCGTTTATCAGCCGTGACTTACGCAGTACAAGATTTTGATCCTGCTTCACGAAAAAGAAAACTAAGAGAAGTTGTCCATGTACTGCGTATGAAACCGTACGATGATCCCGCCGAGCAAATCGAAACCGAGGATATTCCTCCCAAAGAATCATACAAAGGACACATCACTCGTTTCAGAAGACCCTTGAACAAAATGACAGCGGGGCGCTGTCTTCTTTTTCGAGGGGAGCAATGCCGCACGCATAATTTGCTACAAGTCCCGATAGCCGAGTTGGCAGAGCGTTGGACTGAACTTCCTCAGGTCTCGGGTTCGAATCCCGGCCCCGGCAGATTTATCCAAAGACTGGAATTTTGTTCTCGTTTTTAATGTATTGTTTCTCTAGGTTCTAGATGAATCCAGATCATTCTTTAGAGTGCATACTGGGTATTTCTCGAATATTCCGAAGTGTATAAAAGCAGAGTTCATCGCCAGTTGGGCATGTTCTTCTCAGTCCAGTGTTGTATCGAGCTCCCAGCGTTAGAATAAATCTAATTGTTTGTTTAATTGAACTGTGTACTTCTTTCGAACTCCGTGACAATATAACAGGAAACTAAAAGAATTTGAATGTTTTTTGCGAGCAGAACTCAAAGTATGTGCCGTCCCATCGCGTATCAGAGAACATTAGGGTCCCCTGGCAAGATCAGGTCATGGGTCCTAAGCCCTTGTTTGTGCCAGTCTGGCTTAGGGCTCCCCCACAATGCGGAAAGGGGAAGCGTACATAACACCACTGGTACATCTTATGGTACACAAAACAATAAGCATGTACAAAACTGAAGGGGAAAAAAATATTGTAAGGCTTATATTTTACCTTTCTTATTGGCTTGAACTATTGTCCGAAATAAAAGAAAGTTATTGGAAATAGACAACATAATTTTTGACACTATATTAGAATAACAGAAACAACAAAAGTTTTTTGATAAAGAGATTTAAAAAATATTCTTTTTTATAATGCTTTAAATTTAGAAAATATTTCACATACATTGCTATATTTAAACTTTTTAACAGCAGAAGAAAATTTACTAAAGAAACCAGACAAAACTGCAAACATGGTAACATAAAAGAAATAAATATATTGATATCTCCTAACTGAATAAACTTAATATATTCAAGGAATGAAGAGGCCATGGTACCCAAAATTTCGTAGACAGCATTGTTTCGAATTTACATCCCTGTGACCTGCAGTCATGTGGCAACCAAAAACTTGCCATGTGTAAGAGACAATTAATGGTACTTCCACTGAAGAAAAAGATCTTAATTTCCAAAAGCTGTATGAAAACTCGGGAGTTGTCCTCGTCACTTGACTATAGTTTAAAAATTACAAAATTGGAAGTAACCTTCAACCATCAAAGTATAATGTACATAAGTAATCAATAAATCCTGGGAACGAAGTATGTTACTTGATTATATTTATCTTATTTGGGATAATATGGTACTTCAGAAAGGAAAACTGAAACTTTCTATAGCACTTTTTTTCAAATTCTACTTTATAGCATTCAGGTTTACTGATGGACCTCATGGCTCTTCCCCTGCACTTCAAAGGTCAATTTCATTTAATAAGAAACATCCCACATTGCTAGAGTAAGAACTCAATATGCAAATATTTGTATAAAAAGATGACAAGCACCTTTTGACAGCATTTAAAATCTTAAAAGCCACAAATTATTCAATTCTTGGAGGAAGCAGATGCTAAATTTTGATGGAACATGTCCAAAACTGGAGAAAAGCCTGACTGTATTTGTACATGATTGTTGATGTTATCTGAAAAGCAAGAATTCTCTCATTCTCTGTACAAAAAATTTGAATGGAGCCACCAATCTTGGTTTACAAACACCATGTGTCATATAAGGGGCACCTAATTATTTTTTCTTCTCTACAACTTCCCTTTTAAATGTTTATACATTGATTTAGAAAGAAAACAAATTAAATTTCATTATATCTCTTGAGGGAAGGAAATAGGATTTGAATCAGTTAACTGTGATTGACGAATATACTTGTCATGGAGAAGTTGCAGGATTTTGTGTATTAATGAGTACACTCGTCATGTATAAAAAGTAGTGTCCATTGGCTGTTTAAATTGTAATTTTTGAGAAAAACAAAATATACTCTCAAATTTCAAGATTTTGAGAATATTTTCAGGAAAGTCTGGAGTAAAACAAATAAATAAAAAAAAAGTATGAAAAATTAAAGATTATTCATGCGTTCCCGTAATGCACTGGCTGAAGTTCGGATAACGAATTTATTTATGTGCGATGATGTTTTTTAGATGTTAGCCTAAAAAGGGCAAAAGTCAGAAAGTTGATTGAAATAGGGTTCGTTCATGTATGGTCAACCATGTGGCAAATGCATGATGCCGACCAGGAGCTGAGCTCTTTGATAGCTGTTGGCCTGATGTTACCTAGCTATCAAGAGGTGTAAATGCCAATTGTTTGATTGTTTGAACCATGTGCTGACATTAGAGCCCAATGCCATGCTAACTAAAGAACAGTTTTTTGATTGAGGTGGGAAAAGGAAAAATGATTTGTGGTAAGAAGACTATGATCAACCCTACAGCACATCTCCAGAACTTCCTTAGTGTCAGTAGAAAATACCTTGTGAGTGGAGGAGGAAGTAAATCTGTGTTTAATTTTTAGTCCAAGAATTTTTATGGTCTCTGAAATTCATAGATATCAGTAAAAACTGAAGGTCGGCAGGACCATCGGTCGCAGGAACCCACGACCAAGCTAAATTGCTTTATAGCTCCGTACACAGCCTATTCATAGTATAATAAATATTAATAACAAATGGGGCAATTTTATAAAATGAATTAATTTTTTTTTATCCAATATTTTAAGAGCACAACTTACTCTGTAATTGACGAGTATACTCGTCATCGCTTGATTTTTCCTGATACACACAATTGCGCACTAACTGGAGTGCCACAGTTAACTGGTTAAAAGCTAATGCAAAAAATTCTTTTTGTTTGAAAAAAATAATCAAATTATTTGCATAAATTTTATATTGTGTATTAGTCAAAATACTACTAAATTTACATCAAATTTGAGTGCTCATGGATTAGAATATTTCTGCAATATCTGGAGATTTCACAACAGTCCATCTTTTTCTGGTGTCTAAATGTTTGAATGTTGATTACATAGATAAAGGAATTACATCCATTCTGAATATCATTTATTTTTTAAGCTTTCAGAAAATTGGTCATTCTTCTTTTTGAATATTTTATATAGATAACCCTGCATATCAATTCTGGGTATTTTTCAAAAATGGCAATGAAAAACTTTCAGTTTTACAATATCTTTTTTTAAACACAATATTACACGTTGAATTTTTTTAAAATAATTTTTTATGGTTTTCTCTGATATATGAAGAACACAATGGTGATAAGGTGTTCAAAATCCTTTTAATTACCGTAAAATCCAACGTGCACTGCCGTAAAACGTATAATTATTTTCAAGCTGCAATTTTTAATTTTCGGGTATATTAGCCGTGTAATGTGCAACCCCTTTTTCATGAAGAAACCTGAAATATGTATGCAGAACGCTATTATGTTTTGAAGTCATTGTTTATGAGATATTATATCAAGATTTTTTAAAAAATACTTTAAGAGCTACAACCCTTTAAATTTATAAGGATTGACATTTCTTTTAAATAAACAGTATTTCACTGTATGTAGAAGTATATATATGTATATTTGCTTCTCTTTATTTTTAAAGCTAGCATTTTTACAACCGGAGTATAAGCACCGATAAAATTGGATCCTATTATTAGTGTTAAAAGTTAGTGTTATACACCAGAGTTTATGGTAATACAATTCATAGTACTAATTTCCTAAATATAAAGTTGACAAATATTGCACAATTTTTTCATGAGGACAAAGTTTAATTAAAATAGCTAAATTATTGTTGCATCATTTGGAATTCATGCTTAAATACTGAAATTCCTATTATTACTAAACCAAAATTAAAAATCTTTTCAGTTCTGTTTCAGGATAACTGTTTCTAACCTAATTAAATTTAAATCACCTGTTTTCTGTTAATCAGCACTTATACTTTTTATATAATTCAAATATTAAATTTTTTTTTATTTATTTATCTTTACTTCAGTTTTATTAACCAATCTCTTACATTACAAAACAAATGATTGAAACACTTAACCCAGTCAAGAATCATATACATGAATTTAAACGTACTGAATTGTAAATTTAAGAAATTAAATTCCAAGTAGCTTTTAAGGCTCTAATGATTTACAAAACAAAACATAATACTCAATAGTTTAAAAATTTTTGAATGTATAAAATTTTACGAACATTAATAGAACAACTATGTACAAGTTCATTTTAAACGTTTGAACAAAAACACTAATTTATTTTTAAGGTGCTAGTTTGATATCGCGGGTAATAGAGTCAAGTTGTTGTTTATGTTTGCCAAGATGGGCGATAACATTACAATATGGTTACCTTAATATTTTTATCGTCTGTCGATGTGGTTGCCATGGGGATAACATATATTAGAATTAACTTTTATTGTTTTTTTCCCGCTGTAACCCTAATAATTTCAGACGATTTTAATAAAAATTTCTCATTTTGTAAAAATTTAACCATTTTCAGTGTAATTTTTCTACTGTTTGCGTCTTCTGTTTAATTATGTGCTATTTTCAAATATGGATATTTCTAAAATGAGTGAATACTAGAGTATTTTTTTCTCAGAAGAATAAGTGTTGTGCTTTTAATTATCGCTATAAATCGTTTATTTTCGTTAAATTTTTTTTTAAAGTTCTTTGTTTGATGCAATTTGTTGAAGGAACTTGCAGTGCAAGTTTCATATTGCAAGCTTTCACTTCACTGCTTTGTACTTAGAATTCTCAATTAATTTTAACATATATTATGTAATTATTTCATTCATAAAGTAATACAAAAATACAATTATTACTTTTTTAATAATCATCTAATATTTGTTATTTACAATTGTTTATTTTAACATTTATTTATAAATATTATTACATGATCTTATTTATTTATAATTATGTTATTTATTTATAACTATTTTTTTCATTTATTTATAGCTATTATGTTATTCATTTATAACTATTTTTTTCATTTATTTATAGCTATTATGTTATTTATTTATAATTATGTAATACGAGTCATCTTATGCATTTTTATTTTTTTACAATTCGACGATTATTCTTTTTTATAATTACTATTAAATTATATTATATGATTATTTCTAAAAACTTATTAAATCGTACTATATGAATATTATACATAACTACGATAAAATAATATTATAAGATTATTATATGGTGCTTATAATATTATCACTGCATGTTACTTTTTATTACACATTATTAATATTCATCATTTATTGATCTAGGTTATTCTCTATCTCTTCCTATATCCTTTATCTGAAATACATTTCAAAACAATTCTTTAAAATTATTGTGTATCATTAAATTACTGTTAGGCCGCCATATTGGATTCCATTCCAGCTACAGCAAATGCTGCTAGGCGCGATCTTATCGCGCCAAGCAGCGCTTGGTGCAAATATCCCTGATATCAAATTAGTTCCATCTTTAATTTCAGTATAGTTTAAATTACAGATCAAAAATTTCTCCTTTCCTATGAATTAGAAAACAAAGAAGTTCTCTACTATAAGTGGCAGATAAAAAAATCAAAGGCAGATGTTTCTCCCTAATCATCAACAATGCATGAAAATAGAAATAGGTCTAATTTCCATGCATTATGAAAATTTCTAATATGAAAAATATTTATGAAAAAAAGAAACAAATTAATTTATTCTAAGAAATATATGAATCATTAAAAACAAAAGTAAATTACAATTAAATATAAAATCTTTTTAAATGAGTAATTTAACATTAAATATAAGTTGCGAAAAAAATTAAATACAAGAAACAGAAAAAAATGTACATTTAATAGAAAGGACGAAAAAAATTACACTGTCAACCTAATTGCCAAATGAACACATTTTGTCAAAAGCCACAATATGCAATTAATTATTAAAAACTGTAAATGGAATGAAATGAAGAAATGTTAAAATTATTTATATCAAAATTAAGGAAAGAAAAGTAAAAATTTATATAAAAAAATTATATAATCATACATATTTTTAATAAAAGAGACAAAAGCACTAATATAACATTTATGCTTTATATTAAAAATTTGTTGCTTTATGGACAGTGGCGTAATGAAGAATACTAGCCCCCTGCAAAATAAGGTTTGGGAATCGAAGCCCAAACATGTACATAATATCAGTCAGGTGTTTTGAGCCCCTTGCAATGCAGGGGTGTACATTACACAACTGTTTATGGGTGGGATTTGGATCTTCCTTGTTATGCCACTTTCCTCAACAACAAGGAATATTATTAATCTATTTGAATACAAATGACTTTTTTTTAAAAAAAAATTTAGATATGGAGATATATGCACCAACTTACAGATGAATATAAGAAAACGTAAGGGAAGAAAACTTAAAATTGTAAAATAAAATACACCAAAAATGGAAAAAAAAGTGGTAAAAATTTATGAAACAAAACATAAACAGGACTTACTTTCTCCAAAAAATTAGTGAAGAAACTTCTAATACTGGTGAGATTATTTTCCACAATGAAATACTAGAAAAATACATGAAACATTTGTAATGACGTAAAGGATAAGAGGTATTTAAATTTTTACAAAAAAAAAAAAAAAAAAACCATTTTATTTTAGTCATTACATGAAAATATTTAAAAAAATACATATATACAAATAAGTGACAGAAAATTTTGTAATGCTTTGATTGATAAATAAATAAAAAAAAAAAAAACTTAGCATAACCCTATTATACACAAAAAAAGACTTTTAGTTAATTATCTTCATAACTCTTTGGCAGTCCTCTTCTACATCAAAAAATTATCTCAGAAAATATATTTCGTATAAAGCACATTTAAATTTGAAAAAAATTATTTTTATGAGTTGAGATTCATGTACACTCATGTTTAAAATTCTACACCTTTTCCTCATTTTAAGCACAATATTTAAAGTCCTCTGATTTAATATTTTGAAGGCCCAGTGGTAACCTATCGCGTTTTAGACTGACCACATGATCTGGACATCTGCTCATGCATTTCAGTGCCCAATGGTCATGTATACTGGGATGGGCATAATAGGCTGTTGAGCCACTGAGTTTGAGTGATTGAATATTTTTATGAGTATTTTGCAAGGGGCAAAAAATGTCTCTTTAGATCAACAATACTTTTTTCATAAACATTTTCAAATTCTTTCACAATAAATCTACCTACAGGAATTTGTAAATGTCCAGGGCTTCTTTAAAATAAAGACCTGTCACCAAGCTTCTTGATGATTTTTTTTTTGACACCAAAGAAAACATGAGGTTGTAAAAGATTTTGCCATTTCAAAATGCTAAAACTACCCATTCCCACCTTCTATTACATAGTGGGAGATAAAATTCAAAGGCAGGAATTTCTCAATAAAGCATGAAAATAGAAATAGGCGTATTTTCTTTGAACTTTCTATATTTTATAATAATTAAAATGAAACATAAAAATGAATTTTTAAATAATTCACACAAATTGATAAATCACGAAAATAAAAATTAAATACACGAACACAAAAATGTTACAAAATTTAATTGTACCTATCAAGAAAAAATTGACAAATTACGTATGACATAATTGATCAATTCATCAAAATGAAAATATCTCGACAAATGCTAGGAGGCAAATAGTGGAATTAGGATTTTACCTTTTAAGGCATTTTATAGAATGGATTCGGCACTTCTATTGAATCGAGTAATCCAATTGGAAAGACCGCCATTATTTTCTGCGTATGACTGGTAGCCAGAATTTGATAAAAACATTTAAAAAAATTGCCATGTCGAAAATCTTTATGCTAAACGACTAAAATTCAACACAAAAATCGCACTATATTTTTCAGGCAAATGGAGTATGGTCAAGTATATACTTCACTAAAATGTTAGTTCAATTAACGTTTTATTCTCCGAACAATAGATTTCATATTCTTCGTTACACCGCTGCAGAGTTGCCAGAAATTTACACAGGAAAGGGGGAAAAGTAAGGATAGATTTTCAGTTGCAAATTAAATATAATTTTTTAAATTTTGTAAAACTGTTTTAAAAAATATTTTGAAATGCTTTAATTATTTAATTCATTTAAAATACACTCAAATTCTTCCTGCTCAGAATCGTGATCTGCTGTGTCTTTTTTATAGGTTCTGAATTATATTTGAGCATTTGTAGTGATGGAAGGAAATCAACGCAGCACGACCCTCTTTCTTCTAAAATCATATTGATTCTGAGAATTGAATCTAATAGTTCGAGGCACATTCGATTCCTTAATTTTGTCTTTGTTGACGTCACTCTGGAAAATACCCTTTCCACAGTGGCATAACTTATGGGTAAGCAGTCAGTAGGGTAGACCCCTTTTAAAAATCGATTTTGAGATTTTGATATTTCTATGAACCCCTAATCGGGAGCTTTCCATTGATATAACATACAAGCCATTATATGAATTAGAAGTACTTTAAAATGATTTTAAAAAAATAATCAGCTTATGAACCACGCCCATTTGACAGATAGAAATGTAAACGTCTTTTTAAATTTGAAGCAAAGTTGCAAAGCCTCAATTTATTTTTATTAATACGCATTAGATACCTGTATAGTAACTGTAAATTTAACTGTGTTAGATATGCAAAAGGTTTTTGTGCCGAATTTCAAAGCATGTGTTTTAATTTGAATGCTATATTTAATATTTAGTGATTTTACCTAAATTTAAACCTATTCTTCACTTTAAATTTAGTTTAAATAATTAATAATAATAACTAATTAAAACTTTAAAAGACTTAGAAAAACGCTAAAAATATTTTAAAAATACTCGAAGTTACAATTATGTGATATTTAAGAAAAATTTGGATTAAATATTTAAAACAATGGTAAGATTTCTTTTATAAAAATTTCTGTTTTCAAAAACTTATTTATTTAAAATTGTGTCAATTTACTGTATGCATGTTTAAAATTTATATTTTTAAAATTGTGTAAATTTACTGTGTGTATGTTTCTTAAATGTTGTTGTGTATACTGAAGTGACATTTTTGAAATACTCTCTTAAAACATTTAAATATAAAGCAGTTATCGTAACAAAAAAATTACAATTTTTAATAAATTGATAATAATAATTGTTCGGTGAACTAAAAGTTTGTCTTTGAAAAAACTAATTATTTTATTAAAAAAAATTCACTTCAGTATAAATATAATGTCTAATTAATATAAATAAAAATTTGAATCTTTATGTTTAATAGTTTCTGAGAAAAAGGTATGAGATGATACATTAAATGTCATGTTTGTTGTCTTTGCGAGAAGCTTGTTACATACATAAATATACATAAATTTCATGTTTAAGAACATAGAAACAGTTTTATTTTGTCTGTTTTAGAAATTATTTGTCCAGTTTAAAGTAACTTTTGAAGTTTTAAATTTAGAAACTGTCAGCAACAACAAGACCTAATGATAATGTTACGAAAACCTAACAAAAACTTAAAAGATTTCTAGGGATCTGCTCTTATTATCGCCAATTCGACCATAATTTTGCGGATATCGCCAGGCCGTTGCATGAATTACTGAAGCAAGATGTTAAATTTGTATGAAAAGAAGAACATCAATTAGCATTCATCCGTTTAAAATCGCTGCTGACGAGGGGTCCTGTGCTTGTCTTCTTTAAACCAGAAGCTAAAACCCTAATACATACTGACGTCAGTGGATATGACACATTGGGGCTATCCTCTTACAAATACAGTGCGAATTTGAAAGGCCTATTGCTTATGCATCTCTATCACTCTCAACATTTGAGAAAAATTACTCGACTTCCGAGAAGGAATGTTTAACAGTTATTTGGGTGATAAGTAAATTCCGACCCCATATTGCTATATCTTTGGCCGCCCATTTACAGTGGTAACAGATCACCACTCATTATGCTGGTTGGCGAATCTAAAAGATGCATCTAGGTGATTAGCAAGATGGGTTTTAAGTCTTCAGGAGTACGATGTGGAAATAGTTTTCAAGACCAGAAGAAAGCACCAGGATGCTGATTGCTTATGTAGGAGTTCACTGCTTAAAATTGAAAAAGAACTCACTGAAGATATACCATTCCTTAAAACCATAACTAATTTCGAAAGTGAACAAAATAAAGACCCTGAAGTAGCAAATATTCGAGACGAAATAGTTAGAAAGAGAGACTCTTCGAATTCATATTCGAGTCCGTATTAATCTGTGCAGTCATTAGAAGTCTCAATAGCATTCCCTTCCCTTAAACTGAGCATTAAAAGATTATTTTGCAGTGTTTTTTTCGTGCTCGATATTCTCTCAAGTACTCTGATGGAGATTCCGCAGTAGCACTTAATAAATTTGCAATATTTTTCTGGGGATTTTTTTTCTTTGTTGCTTTTTTCTTGTCATTTTTTAACTGGACTTGCAGCTAGTTTTTCTTTTTTCTTTCTTTCGCGAAACATTTTTCCTCTTTGTGCATTTGATTTAGACATTCTGACTAGAATTAATTCAACGCAAATAAAAATCAAAAAAGCAAATTAACCGCCGAAAACATCACCATGTAGCAAACAATCTAAGAAAATACTTCAAAAGAACACGCTTTTACAGTGAGAGCTATTTTGTCTACATCGTAATGTCACTGCATCTCATACAACCGTTGATAGATGTTCCCGGGTCTGGGGGAAAGGACCCCTAATAGGACGGTGGACAAGTTGACCAATCGGAGGTGAGCAATTATCCAACTTTTACACGGATATGACGCAAGTCACGTTGTGTCCTCGCTCCCCCATTTCCTCCCAACTCGCTATCCTGTCATCACGGTGACGATTCGGGGGATGGGGAGACTACTTCCGTTCGCTTTTTCACTGTTACGCAAAACTGGGCAAATTTCTCATTCACTCTCGAGCGCCAAGAAGTTTTTCTTGAAAAAGGTATTTGTGTATCATCGCTAAACTGCCAATGTTCAAGATAATTCGCCATGTCTCGTATGCGCTGAATTAGCAACCATGTACTTCGTTTCATATAATGTCGCTAATATTTTTGCGGTGATACGCAAGTTCCAATAAAAATATAATTTTGGGTTTTAAAAATGCAACTGCTGTATGATCGTAAACGGTATTATTTTTGAACTTATACCTCAAATTTAAATCTTTGAAAATAATGCAATAATTGATTCGATGTAATAGTTAAACAAATGTGTGAGCAACTTGGTTCATTAAAAGTTATATTTATATTTCTAGAAGCAATATTTTGTTTCTTTAAAATCCTATACAAACAGAAAATTAAATTTTATTTAAAATCAGTCCAAAAAGTATCTTGGAAACATTCATTAAGACGTGTCTAGAAAACATTATAATAAATAAAAGGCTTTTCATATTGAAAATTTCTAAACATAAAGTAAGAAAGGGATAGGTTCTTTACATATGTAACATGAAAAAAACAACAACTTAGAAACCCGACTACTCACCTGGGGGCCTCATAAGGCCCCCAGGTGAGTAAGTATTTTTTGTATCAATTGTTTTGTTTAAATCGATACATACACAACCTCTGCTCTCAACACTCATCAACCAAGCTACTGGGACTCCCTTTTAATCCATCGAGATGGAAATAAAAATGCATTGTAATTTCTGTTAGAAATCAAGATCACTTTTATATTAACTGATTTTATACTCTATCATCAAAGAAAACAAATATTGTAGTTTTTAAGTTAATGTTTTTCTTAAATCAAAAATTAAAATATTCAAAAAGTTTAGTCCTTAGAAAAATGTAAAAACAACTAAAACAGTAGGTTTTTACAATTACAAAACATTTAAAATGCACAAATTTTTAACCAACTGGAAAGAGTTTTTAGAGAAGTTTTCAGCAGCCATTTAGAAGGAAAAAAATAACATCTAAGGACCAGTAGAACCATAATCTAGCCATTTTACAAGCGTACAGCATTTTTTTAATGATTCACTGTAAACAAGATAAATAAAATAAACCAAATCATACCTTTGAAATATTTATATTTATTCTAGAAATTGTACACACATACATAACAGACATTGAAAAATACGAAATAACAAGGGTATGTGTGTGATTTTTAAAACAACACGCCTTCATCCATACGGGATATTTTTTATTGAATGTTTTTTATAAAAACTATATATATATATATATATATATATATAATCCATATTATAGTCAACTCCATTCTTATTTGTATAGCATTGCTTAGGTTATGTTTTAATCTAATATACACTCAGGAACATTGAAAATAGCGACCTAAGAAGGAAGCTAAGTACAATCGCGAAACTTTGCAAGTAAGTACAGCGTAATATCATATGCAAATGATCCAAGTTTTGTGCCAATACGCATGCTCATACTCGCCAAGGTGGCGCTACAATCAGGAAGAGGGTGCTATATAAGCCAGCGCAAATTCGAAGATTCATAAACGTTACGATTACCCGCCGATTGTAGGAAGACTTTGGTAAGCGAAACATGCCAGGTAAACGTGCTAGAAGACATTTTTTACAGTTAAGCGAGTTTGAGAGAGGCCTGATCATCGGGATGAAAACTGCAGGCTGGTCGACACGCCGTGTTGCTGACCAGGTGGATCGTTCGGAGTGTGCCGTTAGAAATTGTTGGGAGCAGTGGACACGAGAAGGTACCCACGCGTGGAAAATCGGGTCTGGAGCGACCAAGAAGTCCACGAGCAGAGAGGATAGAAGGATCGTGCGGCAAGCACTTGTGGACCCCACAGTGACTCGTTCAACGATACGAGCAGACGTAGGCGTAGCAATTGTTCCACAAACAATTTCCAGACACCTTGCAGAGGCAAATCTTAAATCCAAGCGCCCTTACCGTGCACTCCCTTTAACACCGGAACATCGGCAACTGCATCTACAGTGGTGCCAAGCCAGATCAATGTGGAATGTCACAGATTGGTAAAAGGTTGCGTTTAATGATGAATCCCGGTTTGTTTTGGGGACAGATGATAACCATGTACGGGTGTGGAGGCGCCCTGGTGAGTGGTACAATTCCCCCACACTGCTCTACGTCCCACTGCCCGCACAGCTGGTGTAATGGTCTGGGGGCATAGCCTATGATAGCCGATCCACTTTAATTGTGATGCGTGGAACCTTAACGGGCCAACGTTACGTTGATGATATTCTTGGACCCCATGTAGGACCTTTCCTAAATGGTCTCCCAGGGGCAATTTTCCAGCAAGATAATGCTCGTCCGCATACAGCAAGAGTTACTCAAGACTTCCTACGTCATTTTCAGACTCTACCATGGCCAGCCCGCTCCCCCGATTTGTCCCCTGTAGAGCACGTGTGGGATCAGCTAAAACGGCAGATGCCATCGTGTCACTCTGTGCATGATTTGGAGTTGGCTGTTCAAGATTTGTGGACCCATCTGCCTCAGGACAACATAAGGTGTCTAATCAACTCAATGCCAGACCGTGTGGCGGCATGTATTGCAGCTGGAGATGGTCAAACGCGCTATTGAATGAGCCCAGTATTTGTGTCGTTGCCCACCCTGTATTCGTTTAATTGTCTTGTTTTTGAGATCAAGTGAATCTCTCATCTGTGTCATTATGTGTGTTAAATTTCATTTCAATCCGATGCTTTCTTCTTGGGTCGCTATTTTCAATGTTCCTGTGGGTACATTAAATTATCATTTTAAATATGGAAAGTTCTAATGTGTAAAGGTACTTAATTAAACCGATTTTTTTACTTTTATCAAATCAACAGTATGTCTTGGGAGTTACTAAATAAGAGTAAAAATGTCTTTCAAACAATGTTGTTTCAAGTGTTTAAGAGAAGTTTTCAGTGCCCATTTAGAAGAAAAAATAACATCTAAGGACCAGTCGAACCATAATCTAGCTATTTTACTAGTGCATCGAATTTTATTTTAAAGATTCACTGTAAACAAGAATAATAAAGCAAACTAAATCATATTTTTGAAATATTAATTCTGGAAATTGTTCACATACATATCAGACATTAAAAAAACAAGGATATAAGTGTGATTTTTGAAACAACACGCCTTCATCCATAAGGATTATTTTTTATAGAATTATTTTTATAAAAACTATCTATATATATACACTGGTGTGCAAAAATTAAGGACAAAGTCGAAAAATTAGCATATCAGCTGAACGAAGAGGCAGAGCTGACAGAAAAACCAATCAGAAGATTAAAAAAGGTGATGTACGGTAGCACATGCGCAGATATGCAGGTAGACGTAATGGAGGAGTGTCTGAGTAGTATAAAGCATGTTGTCGGTGTAAGATCAGTATTTCTGGCAAAGAGATTGCACGCCGTATAGCAATTAAAATCACACCGAGTTGCTACCTCAGCGAGAAATGGCGAATAATCAATCTGTTAGACGACATCTGGATGCTTTTACCCGAGGTCGAATCATTGGGAAGTTGGAGGAAGGCCGCAGTGTAACAAATGTGGCTTCAGAGTTCGGAATTGCTCACAGCATCGTTTCACGACTTTGGAGACAATTTCAAACTACAGGAACAGCTATCCGGGGGTTCAGTAGTGGTCGTCCACGAGGAACCACACCCGCTGATGACTGGTACATTGTCTTACAGGCCAGAAGAAACAGGCGGCAGACAGCGGGAGAAATCGCTAGACACACGACACAGGCGACTGGACGACCGATATCGCGTTTTACCGTGGCCAGAAGACTGCACGGTGGTGGTCTGTTTGCACGACGCCCTGTACGGTGTGTACCTTTAACGCCTGCCCATCGGAGAAGGCGTTCTCTGTGGTGCCGGGAACACCGGAATTGGAGAGACAATGAATGGGGACGAGTACTCTTTACAGATGAGAGCAGATTCAGTTTGAGTAGCGATTCTCATCGCATACTCATCTGGAGAGAGCGGGGAAGCCGCAATCATCCCTCGAACATCATTGAAAGGGACAGGTATGGAGGTCGCGGTGTTCTCGTTTGGGGAGGCATCATGCTTGGTAGTCGTACAGACTTTCACATCTTCGACGCAGGTTCAGTCAACGGGACCCGTTATTGTAACGAGATTCTTCTTCCATATGTGCGTCTTTTTAGAGGCGCTATGGGTCTGCAGTTCCTTTTCATGGACGACAATGCACCATGTCATCGCACAGTAGCTGCCGAACAGCTCTTAGAGAGTGAGGATATTGAACGTATGGATTGGCCGGCACGCTCTCCGGATTTCAATCCCATCGAGCATGTATGGGATTTTCTAGGCAGACGCTTGGCAGCTCGTACCTTACCACCAGTAACGATTCGGGAGCTTCGATTGGCGCTGCAAGACGAATGGGCAGCAATGCCTAAACAACTCATTGACACCCTCATTCTCAGCATGGGCAGACGCTGTGAAACCTGCCTAGCAGTCAGGGGAGATCATATCCCCTACTAAAGACCGGATGTTTCTTGCTGGACACCCATCACAGGGATGTTTCGGCCTTCAGTCGCATTGCGCTCCATGCTACTTTTTCAATCAAGCTTCTTTTTATCCCTCTGATTTCTCTTTTAGTAAGTGTTGCTTACATATTACACATGTCCTTACGTATTGGGGATCTTACGGTATTAAATGTGTTTATTGGAAAGCTTCTGTACAAAGTTATACTGAAAAAACCATCTCGTCCTTAATTTTTGCACACCAGTGTATATAATCCATATTATAGTCAACTCCATTCTTATTTGTATAGTATAGCTTAACTTATGTTTTGATGTAATGTACATCAAATTATCATTTTAAATATAGAAAGTTCTAATGTGTAAAGATACTTAATTAAACAGATTTTTTTTACTTTTATCAAATCAACAGCATGTCTTGGGAGTTACTAAATATGACTAAAAATGCCTCTCAAACAATGTTGTTTCAAGTAAATTACTTGTTAGGATACACGAGTCATCTAAATTATATACTGAAGAATTTATAGATGGCTTGTTCTGAGAGAGGAATATTAAAAGTATCCTCATTAGAGTAAAATCTCTGCAAATGTTGTTCATAATTATATAGTTTTTAAATAAATATTTACAAAACTTAGCATAACATATTTAGTGTTATGCTACCCCGTATGACTGTTTTGAGTACGACGACAAAGACTACAATGGGAATCAAATGGTCTTTGGCCAAAAGTGCAACATGTATGAAATTTGTGAATTATTTTTTATCCATAAAATATAAAAAAAGAAAAATCAGAACTGTGTGCAAAATTTTAAATAAATTATGAATTGAAAAGAATAGCTTATTCCTGACAAAAGAGGAATTACATTAATCTTAAAAAAAGCAAAAATGTAAGTACTATTATTGTAGAAAATCAGTTATAGAAAAATATGAGTACCAGGATTAAAATAAATAGAACACAAGGTATTTAGAAATGCTGGGAAAAGAAGCAGAAGAAAAATGGAAAAATAATAACTATTAAAAACTAAAAAAAATTCAAACCAAAAAAAGAAATCACTATCACGATGTAAAAAGATTAGCGGTGAAATGTTATAAATCTGTGCGATTCTCTCTTTAAATATTTTTTTTATATATTCGTGGGATTTGAATGTATTGAAAATAATTTGAATAATTTTCAGTATATCCAAAAATTCCATGTTTCATTTGTGAATTTTATTGACCAAGGAACATTTAAAAATGCATCAATTAAAAATAAAGTTGAAGTAAAATTACAATTTGCTCCCGGTGAAAAAAGAATTATTCCCGATTGATTTACTATCGTGGCCATGCAAATTTACATTGTAAACATCTGCAATAAAATTTACAGCAGTCAAATTATTTAACCTGTCTGGAAACTAGTTTCATTTTGCTGCCATGCTTATCACATTTCATAATGGCCAAAATAAGCAAAATTTCAATCAAGAATAAGAAATTTTTAAAAAAAAAAAAAAAAAAGATTATCAGAATAAAGTGCAAATTTAGTAATCCGTTTAGTCCATAAAAATAGAAAGTGGAGCCATAATATTCTTTTATTAAGAGATTTAGTAAACACCAATAATATTTGAAATATCCATTTATGAATAACTGATAGAAGACTAAAACTGCAATCTATATAGACAACAGGTAACATGGAAATGCTTGTTTGTGAAAAAAATCTACTTAAAAATGTCTGAAATTAATAAAGATACTGCTATAAATATAAATTAGTAAAAAATTCATTTTAATATACTATAAAAATAATATCAAATAATATACATAATAAATGATAATAAAATAATATTACAAAAGAGGATAAAATTAAAAAAAAATACAGTAGAAAAAATAATGGATGACAACCACATAACCAAATTTAAAGGTATTAGTAAGCATATTGTAATGTTATCCTCCAACTTGGCGATTGTCAACAGCAACACTTAGTACGTAGTGTACCGATATCAAATTCGAACATTAATTTCAATGCTAAAAACGACAAGCTCTCTCCTTTCTCCTCCAACCCGAAATCAAGAATCTGATATGTATCTTATTCATTTTCATCCAAATAAACAAAACACTATGGTCACATTAAAGGTGTGTTATAAACCAGAAGATCAAAATGTTGTGAATTAAAACTTACTTTGAGAGGGCTTTCTGCAGTGGCGTAACATACAGCCCCATATTGTGGTGGGAGGGCCTAGGGGGCCCAAAACCTGTCAGCCGCCAAGTACCCACCCTTTGAAAAATGCAGATTGGAGGCCTAAATGTTCTGTTACGCCACTGCCCTTCTGCACTATGTTTTAAGATAAATCAGTACTTACATATTATGGCAACAACGTTCAAGGTAACTCACCAAGTTGGTAATACCAATTTCGTATGTGTTGTGTATGCTGAACTGGCAATCTCATGTGTTTCGAATCATATAATGTTACCAAAAGGCTGTGATGATATGTAAGTGCTGTGATAAATCTTATTTAAACAATACAGATTAATTACTAATAAGCCAAATATCCAGTAAATATTAATAGTTAAGTAAATTTAATTTTTATATTTAATGTCTAATACCAAAAATAAAAATCATTCTTGAAATATACTATGTTCAATTTTACTCATTCTGTACACTTAAGTTTGATATTCTTTCAATATTCGAAAATGAGAGCGAGAAAGGAATCGTAAAATAAGTGTATTGAAATTGTCTGTATGGAAACTTTTCAGACATTTTCCATAACTTAATTAATAAGCTAAAAAAGTACTTTAAAATTTTCAAGAAACTATATTCAAGGCACCTTCTACTAACAGTGCTAATTGATAATAGCTTAATACCATGTTAAGTAAATTGTGTGGTAAAACTATATTGCATACTGAAACATGTTAATGCTACAATTCATACAAGCACATTATACTGCAAAACAGTAGTTTTATTTGTGTAACATAATGGTCAATGGTTGACCACCTTTCAAAGCAGAATTTAAAATGGCGTTTTAGTAGTTGGCTATGTGTCATATGACATAGATAAAGCTTTTCACTTTTGGGTTAAAGTGTAGAATAGGGGGCCCTTTGGATCCGGAATCGATCGCCAAACTACTTAATTTAAATGCATTACTGATAACTTGATAAATATTTTTGATGTGTGTAACATCTTTCCTCTCGGTTGCTGGATATTTGTTGGGAGTAATTTCGTGAAATGGGACGGATGTGTGTAACAGGATGTGACGTAAGCGCGCACTACTTGATTTGACCAATGAGAGTGCGTGTCTGTGTCTTTTCACAACCTTCGCATGGGGGTCGAACCAAAGCTATATGGCCTTGGTCCGACTCTAGTAGTCATCAAGTACTCAAGCGCTTGACTCTAAATCCGTTAGTCATTATATTGGGGAACATAAGTTCGGCAGAATGCTTATTTGAAAATGGACAAACAATGATTTCGGTGGTCGTAAACATTTCTTCGAATCAAACGGTTAAAAAAAAAGTGTGTGTGCTTGTGACCACACGATAGAAGTGATAACTTCAAATTTTGTAATATTATTTCAGGGATTAGTTAGGTGAATTAAAAAAAAAAACAAGGGGATGTTATATTAGCATTATCATATAAAATTATTTATTCATATGTCTGTACACATAAAGTAATATTTTTTGCTAAATATACATATTTGTTAATTAATTGTATTCTAAGAAAGAAACAATAGGTTTTATGGTAGCTGAAAAAGGTTATAAATACTTTAGATTCAAAATTATTTAAGTATCTAAAAAAAACTCCGTCAAGCGTTGTTCCGTACTTTGTCGTACGTTCATTTGGATCATTGTTTTCCTTGTTTGAGTTGGGCTAGGAAAACTTATGCCCTGAGAGGAACAGGGCATGAGAGAGAAGAGAGAGAGAGAGACAGCTTTTTTTGATGACGTGATGAAAGGAAGGAATACTGCACTACTCGCAGTCGCTGTCAATAATATAATGACATTTTTATTTCTTTTTAGGTCATAGACTAATATTTTCACATTTATATTAATTTTTTTTATAAGTCTCACTTAAAATATTTTTAGATAAAAGTTATGTATTAATACTTTAGAAGGATGTCTAATATTTTACCGGAAAAAGGGACAAATATCATTCATGAAAGGCTCATAAGAATATAAGAAACATCTAAGAAAAAACTGACTCAATGTAAAATAATTTCAATCAGATAAAATAAAAAAAATCCTGTTTACACTAATAATTAATCTTTATAAAACTGTTCTTGCACAGAAAAGCGTGTTTTTAGAAGATGTATTCAAGCAAAGAAACCTAGTATTGATGCATATTAATTAACATAAAACTACTACAAATGTGCATTGAAATATATATATAAGTATACACAAAAGTCTTAAAATTAGCTGATGTAAAACGGAAAATGTACAATTTTTTTTTTAAATAGATTTCATTAAGCGGAACATTATTTTCACTGCCACCTTTGTAGAGGAAAGCAAATAATAAGCATATACTTTGATTTTACCTTAATATGATAAAAGTATTTGTACATTTTTTTGTCTTAAGGGAAAATACAAAATAAATCAAAAATAAAATCATAATTACCGTTTGCAGTTTTAAAAAAATGAAGAACAATTGAGTAAATTGTATGTGTGTGTTTGCTGATTTGAAATTGCACCAACTATCTCTGTTCGAAAAGGAGTATTTTCTGAAGGGTCATTTCAACTCTCTTTTTACTAGCCCTTGGGCAGGTCATAAATTAAAGAATGTGTTTTTGTTGGGAGGCTTTGCAGAGGGAACCTTTCCGGGGAACATTTTTCCACACTGGTATTTTTACCAATAAAATGGACTCTGCCTGCTTTAGGAATAATCCGAATATTTTCACTGATTTTCTAAAAACTTTGTTAACGAGAGACAATTTACTACACGAGTAATTGTCTTACGCCAGTCTAAAGTTTAAATATATAAGAAAATACAGGGAAATTTTTCAATACATATGTATATATAAAAAAAGGAAAAAAAATTTTTTTAGTATAATATTTAATTTTTAATGATACAAAGAGGGAGACTTGAGAGCTGCAAACGTCTCTTAAAGCACAGAGTAAAAAAGCAAACAAGTACAAAATATTTAGCAGCATGGACTTATGAATCATATTGACACGATAATTTAATAAAAAAACTAGTAAACTGAAGCAAGGCGTGCACATAATTTTTTATGGTAGGGGAGGAGAAGGAGGAGGGAATTAAGTTTCTTTTTTTAAAAAAAGAGATAAAAAGGGCTGAGCCTTAATCTTTATGTTAAAGATTAAAAATCTGTTGGTGTATGAGGAGGGGGGGAAGAAGAGTTGAACTCTCGGCGTTCTTGAAAACAGATATCCTGCTTATAATCTAAAGGGATTCATGATACCAAAAAGAGTGTTGTAGATTGCGATAAACCAGTGCTTCTCAAACTTTCAATATTTGCGACCCAATTTTCAGTCAGAATATTCATCGTGCCCCCCTTTTACATTGTTACCTTCATTGTTCTTATAGTAACAATGTGTTGAATGTCATTATAATGTACTTTGATTTTAAAACCACAATGCAATACGACTTTAATTATAAAAACCGTTCTAATTATCAAGATAAACATCACAAGCTTTGTATATAATTTTGTATATGACAAGCCCAAGGAAGTCACTAGTAAATACTAAACTTGTTTTTTATTGAATATTGATAAATTAATTATGAAATACTTTGCGCAGTTTTGATACATTTATAAGTAGTGTGTATTATATCAGTATGAATATATGTGTACTTCATTTTTTCTTATATAAGAATGTATTTTACTTTTGTTATTATTTTAAATTGTATATTATTTAAATTGATAATTATTTTAAATCGTTTACTTTCGATTTTTCGCGATATACTTCCCCCCTCCCCGTAGGGTTATCACATCCTTCTAGGGAGGCGCGCCCCACAGTTTAAGAAACGCTGTGGTAAAGGTTTTATTTCGAGTTTTGAGAACAGTTTAATAACAGTATACTTGAAACAAAATAGGATTTGAGGAAGAAAAGCCAAGTGATTTACATAATAATTTGGCCGATAGCGAAATGAAGATTTGATAATTTAGATATAAAAATGAAAGGGAATATAATTGGCATTTTAATAAATACTAGGTAGTTGTACGTTTTTTGTAATTTTAATTTTTTCTCTTTTATCCACCCTCCTATTTTTTGCGCCCCCAAATCTCTTGCGCCTTAGGCATGTGCCTAGCGTGGCTAAGCGGAAAAGCGGGACTGTCCAACCCTGTTCACGATGAAACGGATGAAGACGTGGACAATAGCAACAACAAAAGTAACAAGGGTTCACCAAATGCTGATGCCTTTTCTGTGTTAGAGACAGCCATGGATGGTACGAGCAACAATCAGAGTGCTTTCTTACTCAACTACTGCTGCTCAAGAGAATCAGAGACCTTGCAGCGAAAAAACGAAGATGTACAATGGCGCAGCGAAAAATAAGTGATTATTTTCCACAATAAAGGTAAAATTGCGACATTTTGCATCTATTTTGCTTTTTCTTCCAGCACGTTTCCCGCATGGGATAATTTTCAATATTCGTATAGTGTCCAGTTTCATATACTGCATAGACTGCATTCTGTTTTCGGTTATCCGAAAAATCGCGTATCCAATTGGTGTCCGGTTCCAACCGATTCGGATAAACGAAGTTCTACTGTAATCAACAAATCCAAATGTTAAATGGCTAGTTTGTGATGTACCTCCCCTTGGAAGTACATCCCTCGAAGTATCAGCGTGAGCTAGAGGTGTAGGGTTAGCGAAAGAACTCGAATCATACATTATCTTAATATGACTTTATTAATATATTCAACTTAAACTTTTAACAAATATAATTATAATAATTATTATGAAAGAATCTACGATGACGCAATACGCGACACACAATATAATTCAGGACCAATCTCAATAATCGAACCGCCTAATCCTCAATTCTAATAAAGTGTAATCAATCCTACCTTATATTATTCTGTAATGCTACTTGTCTTTATCTGCAATGGTATGCAGCCTGACGGTTAACTTCTAGTCGAACACCAATATGTTTATCCACGACACGTAGAACTTAAATCTTGAACCACGAACTGCAATAATCATCAACTGCCACAACGCACCTCAATTGTCTAACATTCCTTTACATTGCCCTTACGCTTACTCTAAGATCCTATATTTATCCTATATTATTTGCATCTCTTCACTCCTCGTTTCTTGGATTTGGTTGGAAAAGAGTTGCCATTAATTCTGGCCCAAAGAACCCAAAGGACTTGCTAAAGAAAAGATGCGTATGACATCACAATCCCCTCCAAGAAACAAAACGTGGTTTATTCGAGGGTTTTAATGGCCCTTAAGAAATTACGTGCCTAAATTTTATTCTAACGGTTAATTTCTAATGCTTCGCTTAAATTTTTAGTTTCACTATTCATCTTAAGTTTAATTTTTAACATTTCTACTTAATTTGAATTTTCCACAGCTTCAATAAATTTTACTTAATTAACGAGACTAACATTCATAGTCATGCATTTTAATCACGGTAGATTCTCACATGTGCAGAATAAAAAGACGTGTCCCATCTGGGTAACAGAGCTGGGGAAAAACCATATATGACTTAAATGGTAGAAAAAACGAGGCCCACACGTCTCTTAACTAACTTAATTCTACCTAAATGTTTACTTAAATTCTAACA
The DNA here is from genome assembly GCA_019973935.1 of Trichonephila clavipes. Taxonomy (NCBI): domain Eukaryota; kingdom Metazoa; phylum Arthropoda; class Arachnida; order Araneae; family Nephilidae; genus Trichonephila; species Trichonephila clavipes. The sequence continues at coordinate 39,764 of BMAU01003376.1, read as the reverse complement.
ATTTTTCTTCTTTACAACTTCTCTTTAGCTCCGTTCTTTGTATCGAGATTGATAAATCTTTCATTAATTTCTTATAGACTTCAGGGTCTGTCACCTTGAAACAAAAATCTCTTATGTGATTTAAAAAATCTTTTTACACATTATGATTACATTTCCCAATTTTTATACAGTTCATATCACTTTTAAATTGTAACTAATTTCTCTGCATATTTTTCATCTGATTCTTTCAAAAACTTCCCCTCAAATCGCGCATTTCTGGTTAAATGTTATGTTAGTAAGCTATCTACGCCGCGTTTCCCAAAACCAGATGTTCCTTAATATGAAACAATATAACAACACATATATATACACTATACAATTACAAACATTTTTCAATAAACAAAACAAACAACCAAAGGAATTGTCGCATTTTAGCGAAGTCATAACAGAAGTAAACAAATGCATTTTTATGTAGTTGTTTTCTCCATAATTATACAAAAAAATTACAAGACAAAAGCTTTTTTCTTTTCTAGAAAAACACTCATTTTAGTGTCCACTTTTGCTTGGCTTCTAAAATTTTAATTATCCGACCGTGACTTGGCTTTATTGCAAAAATTCTTCCGACCACTTGTTTGAAAGAATATAAAAAGAAACGATACAACCTGGTTCTTATGACTTGTAGTTGGCGTTTCCTACCAAGACCTCCAGTGACAAGGATTTCTTTGTACACGTTCCTCTCCTTTCCTGGTCTTGCCGTTGTTGATCACCTTCTCTTCTGGCATTCTTGTTGCTTGATCTTGTTCGCTCTTCGATGTATGGACTATCGTTCCTTTCTTTGCCTTTTCTGGATCGAACTGGTCCTCCTTGTTGTGTCTTCCTCTCTATGGTCGGTCGGGACTCTTCTCTTTTTCCAATTCGTGGTCTAAGGTTGTAGCCGCTTGTGGTGGGCGCTACTGTCTCTTCCCTTCGGCTTTTCTGTCTGTTTTTTGGCAAAACACTATTAGTATCATTTGACGACAAATTTCTTTTAGGAACTCTATGTTCTGAACCCTTCTGAACTTTCTTTTCTGGTCTTCCCGACCTAGATTCATGTGATCTTTTATAGCCTAACCTTTCCTTTTTGCTTTTTTTAATCATTCTACCTTTCTCAGACCAAGAACTAGGTATTGATCTGATAAGTGGACCGCGCTTATTGGTCTTATTTGTGCTTTTCTCTGTTTGATTATTTCTAAAACTTAATCCTTTTTCCTCCAACTCACGCTTTACTTCTGACCCTTTCTTTTTACCATCTCGCGACTCATTTGATCTCCGTTGTACTCTGTCAAAACCACTTGATTCATCGCGCAAACTACCGCTATCCGAACTACCAGTTCCCATCTCCGTCTCGTCACATTTCCTATGACGATATATTCGAACTTGATCTACATTAATCGTTAACCTTTTTCCTGCTTTCCATATCACTACGTTGTTATTCTTAACATCTAATACTCTATACGGACCTTCAAATTTTGATTTAAACTTAGCTACCACTTTTTTTGTTGTCGAACTTAAAGGATGTGTTGCTACCAAAACCCAATCATTCACCTTAATTTGCACATCACGCCTACGTCTATTATAATATTTCTCCCATTTTTCATGTTTAGTTTTTGTGTTTCGTCTAGCCTCTTGAAACAATCTTTCAATATCTCCTACTGCAAATTCCGTTCCGTCTGATACCATTACTAATTTCTGAAAAAAGGCGTAATCAACTTTCTACCTAAAAATAATTCCGTAGGGGTTTTCCCCGTTGTTTCGTTTACAGCCATACGAATAGCATAAGCAAAGTCACGCAAGAATTGGTCCCATGTGTCATGTTGCTCATTGACATAATTTGCAGTCATTTGCACCAGATCGCGATTTACGCGTTCTGTTCTATTTGCTTGAGGTCTATAAACAACAGTCTTCACATGCCTTATGCCTAATCTTTCACTTAAATTCACAAAAATATCGATATCTTAACCACTCGGCTACCGCTGCCACATGTCTATGTTCAAACCTCCTCCAGCTGGTGTGGTGTGGAAGTTAGTAGAGGGGGGTAGCTCAGATATCATTTTCGTCGCTTGGTTATGGCTCATAATTAGGAGATCCAGTCCCAATTTTTATAGTACATACTACTGGAAGCGAAATCATAAACTAAAAAATCAAGAGATGATTGGCAAGGTGATTGGTTTAGAGCAATTATTCTAGATCTTACACCTTTATATTTCCGTTTCAAATTGCTACCCTTTTGTCACATAGCGACCATTCAAATCTAATTCTAACTCCTTTAACCTTTTCAATAGAGTTTTTGCTATTCCTTGTGGCCGCGGTAGCTGAGTGATTATGGTCACGAGCTCGTGGCTGGAGTGTCGTGGGCTCCAGTCCTGTTGCCACTAAAGACACGCCGTGTAGATGAGGCCATTCCTCCTGCTGTTGTGGTAGTTAGGAAAAAGGGATTCCAGCTCAGGTGTCCTCCTTGTCACTCGACCGAGGTTCAAAATTATGAGGTTTGTTATCAATAGCCCTCTTGTTGCTTTGTAGAGCAACGTTAAACATCAAATGACAATTCCGGATTTTTCACCCACGAAGAAAGTATACACTCCACAACAGTGGTCTTCAAACTGTGTTCCATAGAACCCTGGAGTTCCACGATACATGCCCAGGGGTTCCACCAGTCACAATAAATAAATCTAAAAAAAGTTATAAATATGTATTCCAAATGGATTCACGTTCTCTATGAAGTTTGTATCCTCTCAAGAATTTAAAGCTCATTCCTGTCATTAAGAAACTGTAAATATTATTTCAACATACTAACTTTATTTTGCAATACTTTTTAAACTTTTATTATAATATAATAAATGATATATTAAAATGTATTTTATTTATATATATTACCTAATAGGTGGTCAATGGGCTTAGACTTCCGACGGTTTGTGTGAAAAAATCAAGCACACATTCTAGTTACTATACATAATGCATGGGTGGGTGAAACCTGGATCACAGATTAATATTATTAATTAGTAAATTATATTAAACGCGTAGTTTAAAATTTTTAATAATCGATGCAATACCTCTTTTAATTGCCTTTACAAAAAAATGTGTGGGGAATAGGGTTCGACAAAAATACTCTCTAGTTCTAGGGGGGGTTCCACAAAAAGACCTTCTATGGCAGTGGTGGCCAACCCGGGACACGGTGGAGTTGTAACGGGGCATGCAAAGACATACTGAAAAATTAAAAGAAATTTGAATACATAATAATAAATAATTTCTACAATTTTATTGAAGTTGTCTCAGACAAAAGTCCCAAAATTTGGATCAAAATATGTTTGTGTGTGTGAATAAATGTTTTCTGTTATGAACATAATAAATATTACTCATATAACTAGCTCATGTGCACCTATAATAACCTAATTTTGTTAGAATCTGCAAACGTTAATCCTAATATAGATGACTTGGTAAAAGAAAAAAGAATAATTCAAAAGCCACATATTATAAGTAAATACTAACTGTTTAATAATTATGTAAAATTAAACGTTTCAAGTTACTCATTTTTATTTTTTGTACCTAACTTAACTGAATTGAACCTGTAAAAAGTTTATTAAAAATAAAACCTATAAATTTGCACTTCATCTTATTTTTAAATTTCTTGAATTAAAAAAAATGTGCTATTTGCGTAAAAATTCCACAATAAGCCTATATATAAGTAACATTTTTTTTACTTTTCCATATTTGTTTGATGGAAATATTGGAAGCGGCACTCAGAATTATTTTTTATCAAATTGTGGCACTCTTCCCAAAAAGATTGACCCCCCTGTCTTGGGGTTCTGTGAGTAGAAAAGTTTGAAGACTATTTTTGCAGAATAACCCAACTATCAGTGCGAAAAATAGAGTCCCCTCTCATTCCACAGCTGTGTCATGTGCAAACAATTCTCCTTTTTGCGGCCATTCTAAAATTTCAGTAAAAACTAACAGTCAGCTGATCTCAAGGTCACTTGACCGTTGCCTTTTCGAAAGAATGTCACGGGGAGTGGTATCTTGACGTAAGTTTAGGGTTACTTTATTTTTTACCCCCCCCCCCTTTTCATGTAAAAAAAGCAGAATTAAGTGTTTCTGCAGTGATTAAAGTCATTATTCGTGTAGCAAAATATTCTTTTTCATAAAATATAATATTATTAATGTGTATTTAAGCAGTTTATCCGGTAATTTTATTCTAAAGTAACGTTTTAAAACTTTTGTACGTAGATTGAATACACGTGGCGCCATCTGAAGACGCTGTTATAAAGCTTCCAAATATGGCGTCAAAAAATTCTGGAAGCAAGGATATATGTATTTTTCGTAATTTAAAAATTTTCTAAACTATTTCTGACATTTCTACATTTCAAGGTGGATTTATAAGAGTAATTTACGTTCTCAGCAAAAGTTTTACGCCTGAATAATGAGATTTCATTGTGAAAAGTACCCTAACCATTTCAATACATTTGGCGGTCAAATTCAATCAAGGCATGCGGTCAAATCTGATGCAAACATATTTATTTCAAATTGAGCATATCTACGTACTCATTTTTGAGTAAGTTTATTTTCTCCGTGTACGTTCGGAACTGTGATTTTAAAAAAGCGTATAAATGGATAATTTTCGTGATATTTATATTAGAATACATGTATAAAATTGTTTTAAGAACATTTTCACAAAAAAAAAAAAATTTATTTAAATACAATATTTTTGCAAAAAATTAACTTAGAATAACCTTTTTTTTAAAAATGTTCTCCTTTTTTAAAAAATGCTTTTAAAATAGTAATATTTTGCTTATAGAAGATAAAGATTTCTCTAGAGAGTCTGAACTATTTTTTTAAAAAAAACATTCACATTATTTTTAGAGTTACAAACTATTGAAGTAGTTATCGGCGTTCTTCTCTTAAAATTTCTTCCCTCTGTTGTCGTAAAACATGGATAAACCCACTTCTAAGTTATATATTTCAAAAATTCTAGTTGAGCCTCTGTACAGAGGTCTGAGCTATATACAGGCAAAATATTATTATAATAGAAGCATTTTTCACAAAAGGAGAATATTTTGAAAATTGGTCATTCTATGTTCATTTTTTGTCAAAATATTGTACTTAAAGAATTTTTTATTGTGATAGTATTCTTAACATGCTTTTATATGCATTTTCTAATCTAAGTGACACTAAATATTATAAATATTATCCATTTATACGCTTTTGAAAAATCACGGTTCCGAACTTAGTCGGATACCTTAAAGAAGTAAATAATTTATGCATGGCATATCATTTGCTAACTACTGCATATCACCCTCAGACAAATGGCCTCACGGAAATGTTTAATAAAACACTCGCTGACATGCTGTCCATGCATGTCGATGTTGACCAAAAGAATTGGGAAAACATACTTCCATTTGTCCCCATTTATCTCACGGCAAAGAAGGAGAGATGACTGGTTTCAGTCCATTTTTCCTTATTGATGGGTGTGACGTGGATACTCCACTAGATGCCATTTTGCCCTTTCTTCCTGATTAATCTGCGAATGATTACGCTCAGAACCTGATGGTGAAGGCCGAAGAAGCTAGACAATTGGAAAAAATACATCTAGCAAGAGCACAACATAAAGACAAATGCCGTTATGATGAAAGACATTGGACAGTGAATTACAAAGACGGAGACCTGGTTTGGATATTTACTCCAATTCGCAAAGTTGGATTATCTGAAAAATTGTTACAGCGATACTTTGGACCCTTTAGGGTGACAAAAAGATTATCCGAAGTCACTTATGAAGTGGAACCTTGTGAATGTATGCGCAGCAAACGAAAGTTAAGAGACGTGGTACATGTTCTGAGAATGAAACCTTACAAAGACCCAGACCTTCAGCTAGAAGACATTAAACAAGACAATTCCCCAACGGAACCAGTCCCGACTGTTTTTGTCAAAAGGATCCCTAAACAATTTTACTACGGACCTGTTACAAGAAGCCGTTCAAAACAATTACAGCGGATCGCAGTGTCTCCTAAGGAGAGAGAAATGTCACGAACCGATAAGCTCTCAGGGGCCGAATGGTTAGAACACTACTCTATCATGCAGACGGCTCGGATTCTAGCCTCCCAGGTACTCGTTTTTTTAATCATGACTTTCATTATTTATTATTCTCGGGTTTGAGCCTCCCAAATACTTGTTTAACCCTCTAAGTGGATACCTTCCTCCTGAAGAGTTATTCCGAAAGCGTTAACTCTTATTTTGAAGATCGCTTTAAAAATGCAACAGCCTTCTTTCCTTTCCTCCTTTTAGAACTTGGGAGGTCAAACGGGGACAATTTTATGACCTAGTTCGGCTCTTTTGTCAAGTAAGAACCAAGAGATCAATCGTTTACAGCTAGCTGTTAAGTTGCCTTGGGCAATCTTCTTTGAAAACTGGAATTCGGTGTTTCTTTCTCCTATATGTTCAGTCACAGTAAAATTAAAACAAAATGAAAGGTAAAAAAAAGGAAAAATGAAATAAATAGTATGTTAGAAGTTGAAAAAAATAATTACATTTTCTTCAAACAAAATTTATTTTTCTGTCATTTTTTAAAAATTAAAAATATATATATATTTTTTGGTATTGAGCGATTTGAACCAGATAAAAGCATCCTGTATTCATTTTTGAATATGAGAGTAAGAAAACGCGCTCACTTTCCTGTTTTTGAAAAAAGTAATGAGGTAAAAAGAGCAAAGGCCCTATCTCATTTTTAAACAATAACACAATAAATATTACATACGATGATTATATTTATGAAATAAAACCGATCTTTCTCTATTCAGTTATATTTTTAATTTAAAATAGCATAAAAAAGGATTTCAATACTTTTAATTTATTTTAATTAAAATCATATAAAAGATACTTTTATGTAAACTGAATATTTTTCGGAAAAAAATTAAAATTTCCTTCCTAGTGTTCTCTTTTTCGAATTTCTTGTTTTAAATAAAAATTCCTTTTCTACATCGACATTTGTGATGGACATAACACACATTTAGTCAATAATTTTTAATTTTAATGGGAGATATACTACTTCAAATGCGCATGACAGTACTTCTAACCATTTTCTACTCAAGTTAAATTTCTTATCTTTCTATTTCTTTTATTACAAGGAAAAATGTCACACATCGATAACTACATTTTCACACAATTCAGTCATTACAAATTCTATTGTGAGAAAAGTTCTCCCTAATTAATTTTGTCTTTCAAAACAGTGCACTTAAAACAATTTTGTTCAGTGAAGTTAACCGACAGTTCCACAATGTATTCATACCAAATTTAAAAAACAAATTTAACACTTGAAAATGTATCCTGTATTAAATTTTTCAGTATACACAAATACTTCCTGCTGTAGGGAAGATATAGTATGAGAGAGATGTGGTGTGCGGTTGTGAAAGAATGTTTTCGTACGTGTAGACTATTTTTGAAAATTTAAATATCACTGAAGCTGATCATATAAACTGCAAATGAGCCTTATTTTTTAATGTGTGCTGGTATCAAAGTAAAACACTTTACAATATTAAACAGCCTATGGGTTTATACTCAACATCAAACTATTCGCAAAATAGCTTACAACTTCTATTCAAATTGTGAAGAAACTGAAATATAAATATATCTTACTGCAGTCAAAAATATTCATAATATGTAAGTATCCTATTCCTCCACTTATTTCAGTACATTTGAAAAACTGTAGCTGAATGCAATTTTTTATATTTATAAACGAGGCATAAAAGCTCCCACAGTCGTAAAAATGTCTTTATCATTTTTAAATATACTACTGTAAAACGTATATGGATTGTAAGATCAGTTGTAAAATCCTAAAAGCTTTTAGAGGAGCTAAAAACATGTAATTTTGGATAGATCAAATTTTTAATATAATACACAAATATACATGTTACTAAGCAAATACATTTGAAAAATCAAACTTCCTTCTGAAATAAACGTAATTGAAAGAAAAATGTTTAATTGCAAATGAGTGGAAATACATGGTTTATCTAAGGGGTTTCCCAAAGTGAGGTAATCCTCAAACTTAAGACTCAAACTCAGTGGCACAACAATCCATGAGGGCCAGGAACTACTGTGCCCATCATAATACACGTGACCATTGGACGCTGAGGTGCATGAACAGATGTCCCGATTTGGTGGTCTGTCTGAAGAGAGATCTTCAGTGTTTAAGACCCCAAGCAAGCTTGGTACTCATTTATCGACCCAATGTCGCGGGGATGAAAGGCAGAGTCGACTTTACGCAGCCCGTTAATAGAACCCCAGACCTGTGCTGTGGAAGCACTATACACTACCACTCGATCCTATTGGGTGAAAAATAAAATTTAATGTTAGAATCTTATATAAATATCTAATGAATGAGGGAGTCCAAACTTTTTTTTTCATGTAAACTGTTTAGACGGAAATGGTTAATTATGAACATTTCACAAGTTGCATAAATTAAAATTATCCGTTATAGTTTACATAAATTTTTAAGGGTGCAAAAGGTGTATTTCGGCTGCACGAATTAATTTTAAAAGGAATACGGTTACAAAAAGTAGTACAAATCTATCTAAAGTAGGGTTGGTTACCTTAAATATTATCAAACACAACAATGCATTGGAAGCCAATTCCACAATTCGTTGTTATAAAAATGTATGGAAAATTACAAGATTTATTTTTGCATTTGTAATTTATGTATATATAATTTTTCCTGGGAACTTTAAAAGCTAGAGTGGCATCCATCAAAACCGCGGTTCTCTCTCTGTTTTTCCAGATCGCCCCTGATTAAGCCGCCTCTGCAATAGTAAGTGAAAATGCCGGATTTTACTTGTCAAGATCATTTTATAGCAAACTGCCTTTTTCATGTATTTTAGATGGTCGTTTTATATTTTCTACATCAATATCTTAATGTCTGAATTTAAAATTACATAAAATTCTTGACATTCGCATCAATGACCATGATATTTTTTATTAGTATATGAATGTGTCATCAAACGATTACATGACTATTATTAACACATTATTTTAACCGTTTAATTAATATTAAGTATAACACACACTTAACGCAGACAAATTTTCTGAACTTTAAAATAAATATGTCGAAAACTACTTCAGATATAGTCAAAATTTTTCATTCCTACGCTTTAGCTGCTCAGTATTGCTTCTATGTAAGAATTTATTGTAATTGCATATTCATCAATTTTTTAGTATATTTTTTGCTCTTAGCATGCAGTTTTCAACTGAATTGTATGAAATCTTCATAATATATTAAAAGATACCAAAGAAGCTATATAATAAAATTTGAAATTTTTATTATACTCAAACAATTGCTAAAACTTATGGTAAATAATTTTTAACTGCGCGATGCATTTTTTTTCGAAATTTCAAATGAAATTTTTAACATAAAATTCCTAGCTTTATACGGTCGAGATTTCAAAAAATATCCAGATTTTAATTACTTATTCAGTTAGCCTTTAAAAGAGATAAATGTTGAGGTATTTTGTATAAATAGATATTTTTGAACAATAATTCGAATGTTTTTGAATAGCTCGAATTTAAAATTGATTTTTATGTTTATTTTTATGCATAAATGTCTACTGTAAATGTTTTCGTATATTTTTGATTACCATTTATTCAAACATTCAAGTTATAAAAAAAATGTGTGAAAATCTTTATTCATGTTGTCTTTGATGTAAACTGAAGTTCAAACACTTAAAATTCAAATATAATTCGTTGTATTTTAACAATATTTAACTAGGCACTGTTCTTAAACTTCCCTGAACACTTGGGCTTTGAAATCTAAGAAAAAAACTAATAAATCTTAATTAGTTTTTTTTTTCGTTATTATTTTTATCAAAGTGTAAGAAAATGTTTCAAATGATTTGATGAAGTTTAAATTTATTCATTTTTAGTGGTTGGAAAGATTTCAAATTTTAAAGTATTTGGTGTTTTATTAATTTTTTTTGGCATCTTATAATGAAATAATCATGTTTCAAAATCTTAAAGCATTGATTAAGATAAGAAAAATGAAGCGAAAGAATATACTTTAAAAAAGATAATTTGTCTAACTATATAAAATAGCAGATTGCACTGACACGCCCCAACTTGTTACAGTTTCAAATTAATATGAAACCAAAAGGGAATTGTAACATATTTTACTTATGCGTTGGGACTTTTCAAAACTTTTAAAATACGAAGTAACAAGTAAACACTTCCTGGGGTCTAAAGAAATTTCCCCTCGATTTTTTACGTTTTCCCCAGGGTCAAAACACTGGGTTTCCTGGGAGCCATAAAACCTCCCCTCAGTGTCCTGCTGTGTTGCTTCCACCATCCCCAATTATCTTTCAAGATGTTAAACCTTAAAAGGGGGAAAGGATTTCAGAAAAGTGCGGCTAATCCGCTTTTGAAAACGTTACTTGAAGGCAGAAAAATCAGTGCAATCCATTTTCGAAGCATCTTTACACTGACGGAATTTTCCGTGCTATCCGGTTAGAGGGTTAATTCAGTCGGCGTAACCCTTTCAGTTGGGGAATCTTTTTTTCGGATAGGAGTTCCAAAACCGGATTTTGCCAAGCTGCACCATCTCTTCCCCTTGGACTTCCAGGCGAAGGAAAGTCATTAAGTGTTCTAGAGTTCTCGATCCTTTAGCGTCTGTTTCAGTATTCCGTTTTCTTTCCCAGGCCATCAGGATTTCCCCGGGTAAGCAGGACTCTACCAATGGTGTAAGAAAATCTCCATACTTTTCTTGTGTTCGTCCAAGGCTCTCCAACGACCGTAATTTCCCTTCAAGTTCATCGTACAAGGCCGACAAATCAGTTTTCGTTCTTCCAGAAACAGCGTTCTTCATTACTAAATTTAAAAGTTCACGTACGTAAATTTGTACTAACAAATCCTCACGACCGAATCTCTCTTTTAATTGATCGATGGCTTTAGGATAATTTTCCGCCGTTGCAGGGAAACTCAACACTAATCGTTCTGCTTTCGATTTCGATTCCACGGATTGCAATAAATATTGCATTTTGTCTTCTTCCGCAATGCCTTTATCATTGTGAATTTTCTGAAACTGACTCCAGAAGGCCAAAAAGTCTTTAGCTTCACCGCTGAAATTTCTTCAGTTCGATTTTCGGTAATTTAAAGCTTCTCTTTTCAGTTTCGGTAGGAACAACGGTTTCTCGCACTTTCAAATCTACTCGAGTACACAATTCGATGTAGCGGTCACGGTAGTTTTCTGCATCTTTCATATCATCTAAATATTCTTGCACGGCATCTTCTGTATCCAAGAGTTGTTCAGAAATTTGACTCTGACAAGTGTCGAGTCTCTGAAATTTATCGATAAATTGAGTTTTCAGAATCGAAAGTTGATTCATATCGATGTTTTCTTTTATGAGTTCGATTTCAATCTTTTTCAGACTGAGAGAAAATGCTGTTCTCAGGCCTTTTCTTGCCACTTTCAAAGCATTCACTTCCATTTTATATTTCAAAAAAAGTTCAATAGTTCAAAGTTCAATAATTTAAATTCGGTTTCAGTTTCGCTTCCAACCAACAACCAGTCCCGCCGAGGGTACCAAACACTTATGTAAAGAACAATTTCAATTATAAAATTCTGCGAGCTGCATCTACCCGATGCTCGGCGTTGGAGGAAGAAATTCAGTCTCGAGCCAGTCAATTAAAGTAACTTAGTTTATTCAAAACTACCGAGTGAGAGAGTGAGCACGTGATTGCTTCACCCTTTTTATATACAGAACATAATGACGTCACACAACCTCTTCACAGTTACAAAAACGTGGCGCCATGCAGCCACTCATTCACACAAATCATTTTTATTCACAACATTTACCTTTCAAGTGAAATATTTCAGAAATTTCTCAATACCCTGGAATATTCACAATTTTATCATTAGCCTATGGTAATTACTGCAATAAAAGTATCCCAAAAGCGTAAAGTTTTTTAAATAATATACTGTCTGTTTTTTACAGTCCTAGCCATTCAAGTGTGTCCCAAAACCCTCTCATCTGTTTTTACAGTCCTTGCCATTCAATGTGTGTCTCAAAAGCCTCTCACCCTATTTAGTCTTTGTGAAAAGTGTCCGTACACCTTTTGGTTATCCTCTTTATAGTCCTTCCAGGTATGGTGGGTCCTGAAAAAATTACCACTTTTCCTGCCGAAAGCTCTGGTCCGTTTAATAGATTGAAGCTTCTCCAGTGGGTGGTCCATGGTTGACGAGGCCCTTGAGTTGCTGAATCATTCACCCTTCCCTTTAAGCTCGTTTCCTTTAAATCCCTCCTTTTTGTTGTTCCCCCAAAGGAGTTTGCACATCCGTTTGGGACCCTAGAAACATCCATTTCCCGTTTAATCACATGATCATTGCATGCATCCATTTGCGTAACCTCCCTAAATTCCACTAGACCCTTAGCGTATGTCGCTCATTGCGTAATCTCCCCAAATGTCACTAGACCATTAGCGTATGTCTCTCATTGTGGAAACGGCAAAATACTGCGGTTGACCCCGGTATTGTGGAAACGACACAACGCTGCGGTATTTCCAAGGCCCCGGTGTTACTACCACTATACCATTAGTCTATGGCAATAACTGTAAATCAAGTTTCACCCCTCATTTTACAGTACTTACCATAGGTTCCATACAGTCGGTCGAAAAAATAGTTGAGCACCGTGACCCTTTCAAAAAATGATGTGAAATGGAAAACGACCTTTATTGAACTGAAAACGACCTTTGTTGAAACCATCTCACTTTAAATTTATCAAGAAAACCCCCCATCTGATTTAAAACCGTCTCATTTGAAATTAATCATGAAAACTGTCTCATTTGAAACCATCTCATTTGAAATTAATCATGAACACCATCTCATTTGAAACGAAAACCATCTCATTTGAATTGAAAATCATCTCATTTGAAACGAAAACCATCTCATTTGAAACCTTCTCATTTAAAACCCTCTGATTTGAAACTGTCTCCCATCTCATTTGAATTGAAAATCATCTCATTTGAAATGAAAACCCATCTCATTTGAATTGAAAACCATCTCATTTGAAACCATCTCAACATTTTTGCTGTTCCATTCCCACCCTTTAAACGGCTCTTCTTGTATGAATATTGTACACTTTTTCTCTTCTTTTTATCCAAAACTTGCATTTGAGATTTCAATTCAAAAGAAACGTTCAAACGGCTCTTTTGTACGACTAGTGTCCATTTTTCACCTCATTTTTATCCCAACGTTGTGTTTAGGGTCTTGATTCCTGTTTGACACAAAGTATGCCACAGAGCAATCATGTATGAACGACACAAAATTTTCAAATTTCACGCAAAAAGATTTTTCAGGGCTGAGAGAAAATTTTTCATTCCACCCCAGAGCGACGATTGAGACCGGGGTCATCCACAAATGAAATTCTTGACAGGTCAAATGAAACAGAGGTCTCCCAAAAATAGTTTTAACACGGGGGTCAAATGACATGCTGGACGGGTCCAATGACATGCTGGACAAGTCCAATGACATGCTGGACAGGTCAAATGACATGCTGGTGACGATTCACAGGTCCAATGAAATATTTAGTGAGATTCACAGTGATTCATCTAGGGGCTACCTCATTCCAGTCTTGGGGATTATTTACAGTGATGCATCTAGGTGAAAAGCTCTCCCATCTTAGTGATGAGGATCCAATCTTGGTGTATGAATGGACCTGAAACGAGAGAAGGGAACTGCCCCCTATTTTCGGTCTAGAAGATTTTTGCTAAAAACATTTACTGTTAAGATAGTCAGAATTTGAGATGGAAAAAAGACTCCAAATTCTGACAGTCTTAACAAAAAACATTTCGCCATTCAAAAGCATTCCGAGGTATGACTGCTGGCCTTTTATACTTTAATGAGGTCACGTGAAACAATTTCTATTGGCTGGTCCTTCCAACGTTGTCTTGAAACACGGAATCGACTCGATTGGCCCAGAAAGATTATTCAGCCTAAATGAGCGCACATTAGCTGAGCGATCCAATCTCCCCGAAAAAAGGGGGACGGAGTCAACTCCAATCGATCCCCCTTTTTCCGGGTCCAATTTTTTTTACAAAATTGAAAATCCAAAGTTCGGTTCAAAAAAGAGGGTGTAAGGATACTCTGACGCGATCCGACCCAGATTTCCAAATACGATAGTGGTGGTCCAACAAGTGTTGTACCGAAATCATTCTGACGAAAAAATGAAACTTGATTCATTATTTATTGAAAAAATATATACAATGAGCTACAGGCAGCTATTAACAGACATGGGTTGGATGGCACCGATAGATTTTTTGACACAAGTCTGGGCATACACAAAAAATATATATAATGAGCTACAGGCAACTATTGACAGAAAGATCCATGGGTTGGATGGGTTTAAATCCGATAGATTTTTTGACACAAGAGTTTATCTGGGCATTGTCAAGTCCATAGGCGCCCTTTCAAATTTATCCAGGAAGGAGAAGAGATCTCCATCAAAAATAGAGGGTACCGTGTGAAGCAGATGGAGTTCTTGGGGTCCAAATACGAACAACATGAGCTGCTCGAATGCATCTGTCGTCTCCAAAGGGTCCAAAATGTCGAGCTCTGGGAGAATCTGCATAGGTTCTGGAAGACTCTGCACAGGTGACTGTAGGACTTGTGTCTGTGGGACTTGTGACACTGGAATTTGCATAAGTTCTGATACATGTAGAATCTGCACAGGTTGTTGTGGGACTTGTGACACTGGAATTTGCACATGTTCTGGAACATCAGGAATCTGCACAGGTTCTGATACATGTAGAATCTGCACAGGAGGTTCAGATACATGTAGAATTCGCATAGGTGGCTGTGGGACTTGTGACACTGGAATCTGCACATGTTCAGGAACATCTGGAATCTTCAGATGTGGTTCTGGGACATGTGTAATCTATACAGGTGGCTCTAGGACATCGGACACTAAAATCTGCACAGGTGAATGTGGGACAAGTGGAATCTACACAGGTTCTAGGACATCTGGAATCTGCACAGGCTCTAAGAAATCTGGAATCTGCACAGGTGGTTGTGGGACTTGTGGAATCTGCACAGGTGGTTGTGGGCCTTGTGGAATCTGCACAGCTGGTTGTGGAATCTGCACAGGTGCCATCGGTAGCTCAGATCGTCTGGACACACGTCTCATGATGGGAGTGATGCGCACTTTGGATCGTTTCTTGGAGAAAGGTAGAGTTTTTTCTTCCAAAGGTCGCTTTTCGGCCGTTACATGAATCGGGGTAGGTGGAGGTAGATTGTAAGAAGTTTGATCAAACGTTTTCATTTTCCGGAAATCTCCCACGTGGAATCCCTTCTGCATGAGCTGAGGCAGAAGGGATTCGAAGATAATGTCCACACCAAAGGCGGGTTTTTGAACCGTCAACACAATGTAGTTTGTTCCATCCGGCATCGGATACGCTGTGTGGGGCTCCAAGATGGTTCTATGGTAAAGCATTTGGTCATGGGGCTCAAAACTTCTCCGAATCACATTGGGTTGGGCTCGGCACTTGAGACTGAAGGCTGGCAATTCATAGATCAACATGGGCATATGCGTCGTTTGAATCAAGTGAATCTCTTCGGATTTCACCGTTCGCAAGCCAAAGGTAAAGTCTTTTTTGGCAAAAAATATGTTGTTGTAAATGTAAACCATCCTCTTGTCTATATTTTTGATCAGTCTGTCTGGATTTCTCAACAGTCCTTTCGATATTTTTTCCCACATCACGTCGTTGGGTCTAAATTCATTGGCATGCCCTACTTCCATGACGGCCCGTTTGAAATTGTCCAACCACGTCTTTTTTTGATGCAGCGGGTTTTGATTTTATCGGGCAGCGTCACGGGCACCACTGTGGTAGAAAGGTGCTCGGGGAAAGCATCAAGCGAGTCCATGACGAATGAAAAGTGTTTAAAGCATCTCTCGCTTTTATACGTTTCAAACAAAATGCGATTCAACAATGATTGCAAAAGGAAGCCGTGGCGTTTTAAATGCGTCCGTCACAGTACCAACATTAATGGACAATCCAAGGCACCATGGATGAGATGCCAACCTTGGTGTCTAGAGCAGCCCAAAAAATGGGAGAACTGGTCCAGAGCTATGCTCCTTTCCAGTTCTCCCATTTTTCTGGGGCTCATCACGGTCTCTAGGATGTTCTCAATGGGTTGGATGTCATGCAGAGGGGACAGGTATTACTCACGTTCAGGTTTTTGCAAAAAACATTGCAAGTGAAACCCATGGCCACAGTGTGTCTTTTCTGGCCAGTGCATCGGATTCAGACAGATGGAGCACACGTCGGGGACTTGAAACACGGTATCGGGCCATTCCTCTGCATAAAATCCATCCAACACCGCTTGAGCCAATAGAGTCCAAGTGGTCAAGTTTTGCGGACCATGTCGTTTCCAAGCCTTATATGCCAAACGGTATAAGCTGGATTTGGCATACAGAGTCCACAGAGCTTGAATGAAGGCTCCTTTTCCTTTGGAAGCCTCCTGCTCCACGTAGTCACTGGACACGTCCTTCGGTTCAAAACGAGCAAAGGCTCTGACGCGAGGAATGTCCAGAGAATGATGATCAGGGAGCACTTTGGTCAGCAGCTCCACAATACGCTGTTCACTGTCACTGTGGAGGTCAATAATCTCGGGAGGTTGCAAGCCGTTGACAATGATTCAAAACTGCGTAATAAACGTAATGAAATCAGAGAGATGCACTCCCTGGTATTTGATCAGATATATTTGAAATGTATGGTCGGCCTCCATGTCTATGAGGCGACTGGCTTCCGAGTCCTTCTTTTATACTAGAGAGAAGCAGGAAGTGGCTTTTGATTGGCTCGACCCCGACGAGAGAGAAGCAGAAAGTGGCTTTGGATGGGCTATGAAAGACAACGGGGTTGAACCATTATGCACCCAGGAGAGGGTCCAGCAAAATAGTGTGGGTCAATGGGTTGGAAAGGAAGGTTGGGGGTTCTTGTCACAACGAGAGGTGGAAGACACTAAAAAAATTCCATCCACGGCCTTTTCTATAAAATCTTGGACGGGAGAACGAGCAAGACGGGAGATAATTTGTAGTTCACGCCCGCATGGGTAACAAAACTCGAAGATGACAATTCGGCATTCAAAATGATACATAGATTTCATTTTTTGTTCAGATTTTATTTTACAGTGGAAAAAGTTTATCTCTGTGAAGAATTTCCATAGTGTCGTGGAAAGCCACTTTTGACATAGTGATACATTGTCTGCCAACGTACACTATTTTGGTCCGTCATATGCATGGCTCGGTGTAAATATTCCTTTCCACTCCGTAAAATATCCTCCAATCTTGCTTCGGTGGGCTCGCCGTGCAACATTCATTCTTGAAACACCATCGATTCCAATAAAACGGGGATGGCACAATCATGGGGTGGCACTTCTCCCCGACCACACACTAAGCAATCTGGTTGACAAGAGCATGGATCCGAAACGACTGGCATGGCGGTACGATAAATTGTCAAGATAAATGAACAAAGTGGTGTCCAGGATAAAATTTCAAAATGAAGTGACTATTAAAATAGAGATGGTATTCTCCCACATTGCCAACTGGCTTTTGTCAAACAATCCTTGTGATGAATTGATATATCCCGTACAACCACATGATCCAATTGTTTCACAATAAAATACTTCTCTGGTTCTTTAAATAAAAAATAAAATTCACAAGTGTCTGGACCTTCAGTGCAGTTTTCCGTACTCACGACGCAGTCCGTAATGTGAAATCCATTTTCATTCTTTACCACCTTGACTAGAACGGGATACATTTTCAAGAGTTCTTGAGATTTCAATATACCCGCTAAACGTTTCAATCTTCGTTTATAAGACGACAAATTTGAGGCATTTTCTTGAAGCATGCAAGGGACAATGTTTTTTTTCCAATTCAGAGATTAGAGTTTTCAAGGAAAAGAACATAATTATGAGCGCTTTCAAAACAGCAAATAAAATTGAACTAGCAATTCAACTGAGGAATAAGTTTAGAGCTGCAAAAATATTCCTTATAAACACAAATTAAAAAAAATATTTTTTTTAGTTTACTAAACATTTTATAAGCTCAGTGCATTCCTTTAATAGTCACTTCATTTTGAAATTTTATCCTGGACACCTCTTCAAACATTTATCTTGACAATTCGTACCCCCATGCCAGTCGTTTCGGATCCATGCTCTTGTCAACCAGATTGCTTAGTGTGTGGTCGGGGAGAAGTGCCACCCCCTGATTGTGCCATCCACCTTTTTTTGGAATCGATGGTGTTTCAAGAAAGAATGTTGCACGGCGAGCCCACCGAAGCAAGATTGGAGGAAATTTTACAGAGTGGAAATGAATAGTTACCCCGAGCCATGCATATGACGAACCAAAATATTGTACGTTGGCAGACAATGTATCACTATGTCAAAAGTGACTTTCCACGACATTATGGAAATTCTTCACAATGATAAACTTTTTTCCACTGTAAAATAAAATCTGAAGGGAAAATAAAATCTGAACAAAAAATGAAATCTATGTATCATTTTGAATGCCGAATTGTCATCTTCGAGTTTTGTTACCCATGCGGGCGTGAACTACAAATTATCTCCCGTCTTGCACGTTCTCCCGTCCAAGATTTTATAGAAAAGGCCGTGGATGGAATTTTTTTAGTGTCTTCCACCTCTCGTTGTGACAAGAACCCCCAACCTTCCTTTCCAACCCATTGACCCACACTATTTTGCTGGACCCTCTCCTGGGTGCATAATGGTTCAACCCCGTTGTCTTTCATAGCCCATCCAAAGCCACTTTCTGCTTCTCTCTCGTCGGGGTCGAGCCAATCAAAAGCCACTTCCTGCTTCTCTCTAGTATAAAAGAAGGACTCCGGAAGCCAGTCGCCTCATAGACATGGAGGCCGACCATACATTTCAAATATATCTGATCAAATACCAGGGAGTGCATCTCTCTGATTTCATTACGTTTATGACGCAGTTTTGAATCATTGTCAACGGCTTGCAACCTCCCGAGATTATTGACCTCCACAGTGACAGTGAACAGCGTATTGTGGAGCTGCTGACCAAAGTGCTCCCTGATCATCATTCTCTGGACATTCCTCGCGTCAGAGCCTTTGCTCGTTTTGAACCGAAGGACGTGTCCAGTGACTACGTGGAGCAGGAGGCTTCCAAAGGAAAAGGAGCCTTCATTCAAGCTCTGTGGACTCTGTATGCCAAATCCAGCTTATACCGTTTGGCATATAAGGCTTGGAAACGACATGGTCCGCAAAACTTGACCACTTGGACTCTATTGGCTCAAGCTGTGTTGGATGGATGTTATGCAGAGAAATGGCCCGATACCGTGTTTCAAGTCCCCGACGTGTGATTCCATCTGTCTGCGTCCGATGCACTGGCCAGAAAAGACACACTGTGGCCATGGGTTTCACTTGCAATGTTTTTTGCAACACCTGGACGTGAGTAATACTTGTCCCCACTACAGGGCGAACAACCCATTGAGAAAATACTAGAGACCGAGATGAGCCCCAGAAAAATGGGAGAACTGGAAAGGAGCATAGCTCTGGACCAGTTCTCCCATTTTTTGGGCTGCTCTAGACGCCAAGGTTGGCTTCTGATCCATGGTGCCTTGGAGCGTCCATCAATGTTGGTACTGTGACGTAGTAAAGTTTAAAACTTTTACTCTTCATGATTATCCCAAGAGTTATTCCACACTCAAGGTTTGAACGCTCATCCATGGTGCCTTGGATAGTCCATCAATGTTGGTACTGTGACGGACACATTTAAAGACGCCACGGCTTTCTTTTGCAATCATTGTTGAATCGCATCTTGTTTGAAACGTATAAAAGCGAGAGATGCTTTAAACACTTTTCATTAGTCATGGACCCGATTGATGCCTTCCCCGAGCACCTTTCTACCACAGTGGTGCCCGTGACGCTGCCCGATAAACCCGATGTGTTTGAATATGCTGCTTGGCAGGGCCAAGTCCGAGGTGGCATCATCTACCAAGAGCCCACCGCCAAATGGGTGTTTTTTCTGTTTTATAAAGACCATTGGCATAAAAAAAAGACGTGGTTGGACAATTTCAAAGGGCCGTAATGGAGGCGAAGCATGCCAATGAATTTAGACCTAACGACGTGATGTGGGAAAAAACATCAAAAGAAATGTTGAGAAATCCAGACAGACTGATCAAAAATATAGACAAGAGGATGGTTTACATTTACAACAACATATTTTTTGCCAAAAAAGACTTTACCTTTGGCTTGCGAACGGTGAAATCCGGAGAGATTCACTTGATTGAAACGACGCATGTGCCCATGTTGATCTATGAATTGCCAGCCTCCAGTCTCAAGTGCCGAGCCCTACTCAATGTGATTCGGAGAAGTTTTGAGCTCCATGACCAAATTCTCTACCATCGAACCATCTTGGAGCCCCACACGGCGTATCCGATCCCGGCTGAAACAAACTACATTGTGTTGACGGTTCAAAAAACCGCCTTTGGTTTGGACATTATCTCCGAATCCCTTCTGCCCCAGCTCATTTAGAAGGGATTCCACGTGGGAGATTTCCGGAAAATCAAAAAGTTTGATCAAACTCCTTACAATCTACCTCCACCTACCCCAAATCATTTACCGGACGAAAAGCGACCTTTGGAAGAAAAATCTCTACCTTTCTCCAAGAAATGATTCAAAGTGCGCATCACTCCCGTCATGAGACGTGTGTCCAGAAGATCTGAGCTACCGATGGCACCTGTGCAGATTCCACAACCACCTGTGCAGATTCCACTTGTTTTACAACCACCTGTGCAGATTCCACAAGTCCCACAACCACCTCCAGATTCCACAACCACCTGTGAAGATTCCAGATGTCCTAGTGCCTGTGCAGATTCCAGATGTCCTAGAACCTGTGCAGATTCCACTTGTCCCTTAATCACCTTTGCAGATTCTAGTGTCCCATGTCCTAGAGCCACCTGTACAGTTTCCACATATCCCTGAACCACCTGTGCAGATTCCAGTGTCACAAGTCCCACAGTCACCTGAGCAGATTCCACCTGTGCAGATTCCACTTGTGCATAATCCAGATGTTCCCAGATTCTCCCAGAACCTATGCAGATTCTACATGTATCAGAACCTGTGCAGATTCCAGTGTCCCAAGTCCCACAGTCACCTGCGCAAATTCCAGTGTCACGTCCCACAGTCACCTGTGCAGATTCCACCGGTGCAGAGTCTCCCAAAACCTATGCAGATTCTCCCAGAGCTCGACATTTTGGACCCTTTGGAGTCAACAGATGCATTCGACCAGCTCATGTCGTTCGTATTTGGACCCCAAGAACTCCAGCTGCTTCACACGGTACCCTCGAATTTTTATGGGAATCTCTTCTCCTTCCTGGATGAATTTGAAAGGGCGCCTATGGACTTGACAATGCCCAGACTAAACTCATGTGTCAAAAAATCTATCGGATTTAAAACCATCCAACCCATGGATCTGTCTGTCAATAGTTTCCTGTAGCTCGTTGTATATATTTTTTGTATGCCCAGACTTGTGTCAAAAAATCTATCGGAGCCATCCAACCCATGTCTGTCAATAGTTGTCTGTAGCTCATTGTATATATTTTTTCAATAAATAATGAATCAAGTTTCCTTTTTTTTTTTGTCAGAATGATTTCGGTACAACACTTGTTGGACCACCACTATCGTATTTGGAAATCTGGATCGGATCGCGTCAGAGTATCCTTACACCCTTTTTTTTTAACCCAACTTTGGCGTTTCAATTTTGTAAAAAAAAATTGGACCCGGAGAAACGGGGATCGAGTCGAGTTGACTCCGTCCCCCTTTTTTCGGGGAGATTGGATCACTCAGCTAATGTGCGCTCATTTAGGCTGAATAATCTTTCTGGGCCAATCGAGTCGATTCCGTGTTTTAAGACAACGTTGGAAGGACCAGCCAATAGAAATTGTTTCACGTGACCTCATTAGAGTATAAAAGGCCAGCAGTCATACCTCGGATTGCTTTTGAATGGCGAAATGTTTTTTGTTAAGACTGTCAGAATTTGGAGTCATGTTTCCATCTTAAAATCTGACAGTCTTAACATTAAATGTTTTTAGCAAAAATCTTTAAGACCGAAAATAGGGGGCAGTTCCCTGCTCTTTTATCAGGTCCATTCATACACCAAGATTGGACCCTTATCACCAAGATGGGAGAGCTTCTCACCTAGATGCATCACTGTAAATAATCCCCAAGTCTGGAATGAGGTGGCCACCCTAGATGAATCACTGTGAATCGTCACCAAGGTTGGAATGAGGTGGTCCCCCTAGATGCATCAAATTACCTGTGAATCGTCACCTAGATTGGAATGAAGTGGCCCTCTCACCAAATATTTCATTGGACCTGTCCAGCATGTCATTTGACCCGTCCAGCATGTCATTGGACCCGTCCAGCGTGTCATTTGACCCCCGTGTTAAAACTATTTTTGGGAGACCTCTGTTTCATTTGACCTGTCAAGAATTTCATTTGTGGATGACCCCGGTCTCAATCGTCGCTCTGGGGTGGAATGAAAAATTTTCTCTCAGCCCTGAAAAATCTTTTTGTGTGAAATTTGAAAATTTTGTGTCGTTCATACATGATTGCTCTGTAGCATACTTTGTGTCAAACAGGAATCGAGACCCTAAACACAACGTTGGGATAAAAATGAGGTGAAAAATTGACACTAGTCATACAAAAGAGCCGTTTGAACGTTTCTTTTGGATTGAAATCTCAAATGCAAGTTTTGGATAAAAAGCAGGGAAAAAGTGTACAATATTCATACAAGAAGAGCCGTTTAAAGGGTGGGAATGGAACAACAAAAATGTTGAGATGGTTTCAAATGAGATGGTTTTCAATTCAAATGAGATGGTTTTCATTTCAAATGAGATGATTTTCAATTCAAATGAGATGGGAGACAGTTTCAAATTAGAGAGTTTTAAATGAGAAGGTTTCAAATGACATGGTTTTCGTTTCAAATGAGATGATTTTCAATTCAAATGAGATGGTTTTCTTTTCAAATGAGATGGTTTTCGTTTCAAATGAGATGGTTTTTGTTTTAAATGAGATGGTTTTCGTTTCAAATGAGATGGTTTTCATTTCAAATGAGATGGTTTCAAATGAGATGGTTTTCTATTCAAATGAGATGGTTTTTATGAATAATTTTAAGTGAGACGGTTTCAACAAACGTCGTTTTAAAAAAGGTCGTTTTCCATTTCCAATCATTTTTTGAAAGGGTCACGGTGCTCAACTATTTTTTCGACCGACTGTACCTTTGTATTTAAATGATCATAATTTTTAGCTTTGAAAAAAATTCTGAAAAATTTAACTTGATTGAGAAATGCATAAAGTTTTTAAAATCTGATAAAGATTTTTAAAAAAATTTTCAAAGGGAATTCGAGAAATCGTTAAAAGTACTGCTGAAACTACACTGGTAAAATTTCGAGAGAACATGAGCTTTAAACGATTATCAAACGTATTACTACGCGGAATTTTCCCGCGAGGAGAATATGCAGAACTTTTCTCGCGAGGAGAAACATATCGCATATAGTTACTGCAAACCAGTTCCTCTCAAGGATACACCTTGGCGACCCACATTTAGCTAGAAATGAGGATTTGGCGGCGGGAAAACCCAGCCCACGTTATTGAAGTTTTCCCGAAGTTTAATTTCAAAAAGAGATCAGATATCCTTTTTGCACCAATTTTTCAACGAGCAAGCATTTTAATATTTCAGGAAACATAGCTTCATTCAAACAATATTTTCACTATTCCAAATAAGAATATTTTCCGAATTGAAAGGGAAATAGAAGAGGATCTGGAAGGTTTAATTTTGACAACCAATGGATTCTAAAATATCATGATATTCATGACAAATTTTGTTGGAGCTTAAGGCGATTGCCGGGTATCCAGATTTACCGTGGTATCACTGTACTGAACTGAACTGAACTAAACTTTCTCCCATCATCTATCTGAAATGCAGTTATAAATGCTAAAATTGTTGTTTTACCTGGTTCCTGATTTTTTAAAAATTAAATTGTATTACAAACTTTTTAGAAGTAAGTCTAAATTTGATTCTTTTGGCATATATTTTTACTTATTTGCGTTCCTTCAACGTTCTCACTATTTTTCTTTTGTATTGCATTTTGTTTAAAAAAATACGTTTCTCTTTTTCATTTTTTTTCTCTTCATTTGTTTTGTTGTTTTATATATAGTTATGGAATATGACGTAGACGGAGGATTTATCAGAAAAACTGAATTTTTACTCGAAATTTTTGCACAGTCGTTAAACCAAATGGGGGAAAGAGTGAATGATTCTTCACTGAATGCTGACTCTGAAACTCTTACTTGAAGTATCTCTTTCATCGGTGAATGCTCATGTCAATATTTCCATTTCTAACCTACTGGGTTTCCACTAAGGAAAGTTCTTGTCTGAAAATTCAAAATTTTGTTGGCTTCCAAATTTTGTCTCAAGTGTAACAAATATAATTTATTGATGAGATGAAATTTTATCCTTGTTTTCTTTGGTGTCAAAAAAATCACCAAGAAGCTTGATGACTTTCAGGACAAGTCTATTATAAAGAAGCCCTGAACCAGTGGCCTAACATCACACCTGCATTGCGCGGGTGCAGGAGCTCTAGGGTGCCCAAAACTTGAGGGTGAAATTGTCGAATCGGGCGCCTTTCTGCAAATTTTGAAAAATCCCCAATATGGCGCGTTTTTGCGTGTTGTGTTTCGGAGTTGCAACCTTACCACAACACGCAACGCCGGAGTGCGAAATTCAAGATGGAGGAAGGAAAATTATTAAAAAAGTAGCATTTTAAAGTTTCGAAACTGAAAATCGCTGCAAAAATCAAGCATTTAAAAATGGAAATAATTTAACTTACCTTTAAAAAATGATGCTATTTCCGACATTTATGATGACAATGAGTTGTCTACTGAAATTATACTAGTGTGCTACTGCATATTTCTGAGAGCACCTTCCAAAACATTTTTATTTTTGCATCACTAACAAAATGGTGCACAAATCCATATTACTCAATTCAAACCAAAACCCTTTCTTTACACTCCTAAACACATGATGGGTATCCTCTTTCACACTGAACTGAATTTTGCAGTACCATTGTAAAAAACGATCATTCACTTTCTTACCCGCTCTTTCTCTCAATTCCATACTTTTTCCACATTTCGGACATACATACGATGATCCAATCAAACCTTCTTTAATGCACCATTCTAAAACAGCTTTCTTTCCAAACACAGGTAACATGGCAAAAAAACCTTTAACAATAGTAAACGTAATTTTTCATGCATTCATTCAAATTAATCCTAAGAGCATCGCTGGACTGTTGCATATAAGTGAAAAGAATTTTTAACCTGAGTGTAAGTATCAACTCACAAAAACAATTTTTTCAAACTTAGATGTGTATTATACAAAATATATTTTCTGAGATAATTTTATGATGTGGAAGGGGGCTGCACCAAAGAGATATGAAGATGATAAACTGAATGTTTTTGCATATGTGTTGTATAATAATAGGTTTCTGCGGTTCACACCTAGGAGAGCCCCCACCCTTGGCGCGAATTACTTTGGTTGGCGATAATTGCGCCGTCATGGTAACCTTGCTTTTTTAAATACAACATATGGCAACCTTAACTTTTTCTAGAATTTTCGTCATTTGTGGGCGCGCATTTCAAATTTCATTTTGTTGTTGGGCACCGGGTTGAAAGTATGGCTGCACTTGTAAGTGAATACATGTTAGAATTTTTTACGTTATTGAATGCTAGAGGCAAGAAAGAATTGATTGAGAGAATGGTGTATGAAAGAAGGATTAATTGCTTCAAGTTATGAATGTCCTAAATGTAATGAGCAAATGGGATTAAATGAACGAAAGAGTGTTGTTTTGGATGGATTTGAATGGAGATGTCGAAAAAAGGTGTGAATACGCATTATGTTTGCAGAAGTATAAGAAAGAATTCGTGGTTTTCCAATAGTAAGTTAATCGACAATATAAAACGTTTTCTCCGTAATCACACCAGCCACGTAGAAGGCTTGTTCGACCATTACCTCGCTGAGTATTTATGGCGGCGCTCTCACGATCACTCACTCAGCGACGAGACTTTCCAGAATTTTTTAAAAGCAGTTGTTACACTTTATCAACAATAAGAAAGTAAGTGCTGTTGTGTGATATATTTTTTATCTTAAATGTTAAATTTCTGTATTGTTTACATATATTTTCAATGCGCATCCATCTTATACTGCTATATTTACTTGTCACCGTTGTCGGGTTTGCTTGGCGCCATTTCGTTTTCGCTTGGCGCCTTTTCCGGTTTGGCGCCAAGGGTGGGGGCTCTCCTAGGAGTGAACCTCACTTTTTAGTGGGGTACCATATAGAAGGTACCAATTGCCGCTAGAAATTTTGATTGCTACGCTCAGTTTCGTCCCCAGAGTGAGGCACGTGACCTCTGACAATGCAAACTTGTTCTTGGAATTTTGAGTTTTGCTGATTCTTTAGCTGGCATTTAAGGGATCATTTACTTGCTGTGTAATCATACGACATGAATGCTGACGATTATCTGCATCATGAAATTCCACCCACTTATGCCAGTGTGTAACAAGACTGCTTGGGGGCACAAGGCCAGCGCCAAACCAGCTATGCCACCTGGCTGTGTGATGTATAGCAAACAGGTTAATAATATTCCTTGTTGTCGAGAAAAGTGGCATAACAAGCAAGGGGCTTGAAAGAAAGATCCAAATCCCACCCTTAACGCAAGAGATCTTATATGTAGCGTGTTCAGTGTTTTTTTCTATGTTTTTAAAAAATGTATTTGTTTATATAATTTCTTTTTATGTAAATTTTTACAATTCCCCTCCCCTTATTTTTGATATGAGAATTTTAACATTTTTGCTTTTCTTTTCTTACACAGTTAACTATTGGGTAAATATCGTGGATTTTGACAATTTGGTCGACAGTGTCATCTTTTTCTTCATAGGTACTATTATATAATATATATGTTATTTCTAGTTCTTGTATTTATTTTTTCCCTGATTTATATTTAATTTGTTATATTATTTATTTTTTAAGATATATTTATATCTAAGTGTAATGTACTTTGGTTTTTAACAAATAATATTTTTTGGTGAAATTGTCAAATTGGGCACTTCTCCGCCAAATTTTGAAAAATCGCCAATTTGGCGCGTTTTTGCGTGTTGTGTTTCAGTGTTGCAACCCTACCACAACATGCAACGCCGGAGCACGAAATTCAAGATGGCGGAAGGAAGATCATTAAAAAATAGCATTTTAAAGCTTAGAAACTGAGAATCGCTGCAAAAATCGGGCATTTAAAAATGGAAATAATTTTAATTACCTTTAAAAATTGCTGCTTTTCCTGACATTTATGATGATGAGTTGCCTACTGAAGTTATACCAGTGTGCTACTGCATATTTCTGAGAGCACCTTCCAAAACATTTTTATTTTTGCATCACTAACAAAATGGTGCACATATATCCATATTACTCAATTCAAACCAAAACCCTTTCTTTACACTCCTAAACACATGATGGGTATCCTCTTTCACACTGAACTGAATTTTGCAGTAGCATTCAAAAACCATCATTCACTTTCTTACCCGTTTTTTCTCTCAATTTCATACTTTTTCCATATTTTGGACATACATACGATGATCCAAACAAACCTTCTTTCATGCACCATTCTAAAACAGCTTTCCAAGCACAGACAACATGGCAAAAAAACCTTTAACAATAGTAATTGTAATTTTTCATGCATTCATTCAAATTAATCCTAACAGTATCACTGGACATCATGGCAATCTTTTGAAATTTATGTGGAGAAAGAAATAAAAATAAAAGTAACAGCTGATCCAACCGGAGCAATAGAAATAACCGTATCCTCATTAACGGAATTTTTAAAGTAATAAAAGCTTTCTGCTCATGCGCGAGAAAGACCGTTGAAGAATTAAACTGTTAAAATAAAATAAAAAAACGAATTACAAATGCGCTAACTTGCCACAATATCGTTGAAATTGTTCTAATATCTTAAGTTCTACACTTCTAACTCTAAAGTGTGAAAAACTAACTAACCAGTAGAGCTATGAACAGTGGATCTAAAAGTTAAATAACGCATGTAGATGACTTTTTCATTAAAGATGAGAATTTCTTAGACAACATATTTATTGAAGACGATGCAATAAAAGATGAGAATTTACAATGATAGTTTTAAATAATTGATTACACTAACTGAGCACCTTGCTCAAAAAACATTTGAGTACAGTATAGAGTCAGCTACTTGCTAAGAAACACCCAACTGCTACTTACTATACAACAGTAGCGATTAGTATTTATACATCAATACAATTAACATATTGCATTACTTCCACAACACGCGATATAAACTATTAAGAAAAACTCCCGAGTGGCCAGATAGAACCGTGACGTCTCAAGCGGCGACCGGATCTTTAATGCACAGCTGCCATCAGCAAAAACAGTTTCTCAACTCCACTCGTTTTCCAGGATTGTTTACATTTCGTTAATGGCGGCACATTTTGAAACGACAACATCGCTTGCCGTACAAGTAATACCATATTCTCCTGGATTACTGACAACATTGGGATGTCATGTAAGTTATCCACAACTTATCAATCTATTTTTAGAATTTAGCCATGATGTACAACAAAAATAAAAGAAATCCGCTGCACATGCGCAAAATTTCGCGAAAAAACGACTTCTAATTGACTGGAAAACAAATTCAGAAGGGTTATCAGATTTGGCGCATTTATCGATTTGGTGAGAAAACACTTGACGCGATAAGCGCCTGATTCGACAAATCAACCTATTTTTTACAAATAAAATAATTTGTTTTTTTTTCATAATATTTTTTTATAATAGAAATTTTAATAATTCATTGAAATTTGGTTTTTTTATGCATTAATAATTATTAGGGGAAATTATCTGCCTTTGTGATTTTTATCTTCCACTTACAGAGTGATTTTTATCTTCCACTTACAGAAGAGAACTCCTTTGTTTTCTAATATTTTGAAAAGGATAAAGTTTTATCTATAATTTATAGTATATTTAAATTAAAAATAAGTTTTTGTGTTTTTGTTCAAACATTTAAAATGAATTTATACTTTACGGTACTGTTAATGTTCATAAAAGTTCATGTATTCTAAAAATTAAGTCATTAAAGGCATAAAGGCTACTTGGAATTTAAGTTTTTAAATTTACAATTCAATGTGTTTAAATTCACTTATATGACACTTGATTTGGTTAATTGTTTCAGTCACTTGATTTTTAATGTAAAAGGTTAATAAAACTGTTCTAGAGGTAAACAAATTTAGAATCTTTTTAAAGCATATTTGAACGATATGAAAAAAAAATATTTGTACCGGGTAACCGAAAACACATTTGAATTAAATTTAATTATTCTGAAACAGCACTAAATAGATTTTTAATTTGGGTTCAGTAATAACATAAATTTCAGTACTTAAGGGGCAGGAATTCTACATGACGCCCAAGAAAGGATTTAGCAGTTTTAATTAAACTATATCTTCATGAAAATTTTGCAATATGTGTCAACTTTAGAGTATTATAATCAGTATATTAATGCTATGAATTAAAAGATGATTTTCAGGTACCTCGCTATTGTGTTCTTCAAACATTCATGTAAAACATTAAAATTATATATATACTAGTGGTCCTGACAGACGTTGTCCTAAACACAAGTCTTAAATTTGAAAATTAAAAACTTTTGTGAATAAGTTGTAAAAATCTGGACTGTTTTGATGAATTTTTTTTTATAAAGAAAGTTATTACAATTCCTGACAGCATCACATGTACATTTACCACAATTTGACCTATCGATTGGAAGTGAATATCTATTTACTATGAACTAAGTTGAATATAGAACCTATTCTGAATAGAATCTTATACATGTTTTGATTAAAAGGTAAAAAAGATAAAGCTCGAGCTATTTTCATAACAGGTATCGACTACGTTGAAAACGTCATTTTTGGTCAAAAATCACATTTTCTTTTTATTTGATATTTTTAAAGTTCAAACAATTATCTTTCTAAATCTGCCTGTGTTTTGTCTGTGCGATAATTAGAAAAAAAGCTACAGGTGTTTAAAATATTATTACAGCGGTGAAATCGAAACCAGAAGTTGACTGTTTAACATGCTTTTTACCCATAATTTTTGCAATTTCAACCCATTATAATTTTAAAAACAATTTCTGACATTTTTTTAAACTATTTTATTGATAGGAAACAATTTCAATCTTTTAATTGGACTTTTGCGATTGGCAACATCTGTTTCTTCTGACCTCACATGTTTTTGTTTTGATTTGAATCTTACGAAAGTTGCTCGCGTATTTCTTCAAAAACCTGAACTTTTTTTGCTTTAACTGTACAATTTTTAATCATTAATTGTTTCTGAACATTCTGCTTTTAATATTATCTGCTTATAAGGGTTAAAAAATGAATTAAATTAACCTCTTGAAAACGCAACTATGCTGGTGACATTCACAAAAACAGTATAAGTGTAGACTTGAAGTGTTCTTGACTTGAAGTGCTCAAACTGGTAATGAACGAAAACTGGAATAAGTAAAGGTATTTTCACAGATTAAAGAATGTTTTAGTGGAGCATTAAGAGGTAATAGAATATTTTATTTAAATTGGGAAGTGTGTTTTCATGTTTTTGTTTCTCCAACTGTTTTGAGAACAATCTGTACTTGTCATGAAGATTATGTTTGGATTGACTTCGAATGTGACTTCAAAAATGCTCCGAGTAAACTTTTATCGTCCTTTTTTCAGCTACTGAAAAGCTAAAAAAAGCAAAGTGTTATTAATTTGCAACTTATTTGTGGAAGGTGAGTGATTGAAATATGACATTTGTCTGTGAAAAAGCTATGTGCTAAGCTGAACTGGCCTTGTATGACAAAAGCAGCATTTAGATTTTGTGAAAGAAAGTCTTGGCTATGCTGCTACACCAACTACTAAAGATGCCATGAACGACGCTGCTTTCGAAGCGAAAAGCATTACAAAATGTTTCAAAATGTCAGTTGAAGAATGTGGAATATCCGTTGACGGCAGAGACACCTGGACATTCATCGCTAAATGTGGTTTCGATAGAAACTATACATTGACACTGGGAAATTCAAGATTTGGAAATGTTATCAAAGTTTTTTAGAAATCTATAAGTCCAGTCATACATGCATGTTCCTGTAATCATGTGGGATTTACTTCAAACATGGTGCGTACAAAATCTTTGTATGTTTTTGCACTACGAAATCTTAATCTGTATTTCTTTTGTGACAGTGATTCCAAGGATACCTTTATTTTAAAGATGTGTATGATGTCAACATTGTCATCAAATATGAGTGCATAAGATACTTCTAAGAAAGATTGAGTAGTTGGAAAAGGAAATTTTTAAAAAAGCCAGAAAAACCTCGGTGAGAAGGAAAAACTCATCAATGTTATGTTTAATAAACTTCTACATTGTTTTAGCAGTAACACCAATCACGTCAAAGCTATGCTAAGTGCTACAATAGCGACATTTTTTTACTGTTGCTCCAGCTGGGAGAAACCCATATATGGACCGTGCCTGATTTGAGCTGAGAACTGGTGTGACTATCAACGAGGAAACGACAACGGAAAACAATAAACAGAAAAAAGTGTAGGTCTTTCTGTGAAACTTTCAAATATTGTTAAACCTGTGTACACAAAGCAGTGTGATAAGCAGATATTATAAAATTGCCTCCAGGGTAAGACACAAATACAAATGTATCATTTAACGCCTGTTTGTGGCAAATCATTTTGAAAGAAACTTTTATCAAGCTAAAAACATTTTCTTTGGGTACCCATATATTGCTGTCATTATTTTTAAAAAAAGCTTTCATTGATTTGTTAGGTATTTGGAAAGCATTTGGCATAAATGCAGGGAATTATAGACTGCGGGATGAGAAATTTTTTGACATCTTTCGAGTCGGTGACTCAAAACAACATTCTTTGCCTTTTTGAAAATCAACCAGAAAAAGAAAGGGGGGCCCAAAGAAAGAAAAAATTTAACAAATTACTAAAGAGTGAAATTGTTAAATATAAATCAGGAGAGTTTTAGTAATATACTTGTCATATTTTGTTTTGAAATTGCTTTTATAAAGTTTAAATGCATTTTTCTCAAAACTATTTTTTTTTTTGTAAATTTCATGATATTTCAAACATGATATCTAAAAAACTATTAATGATACTTCTATGAAATTTTACACAAATGTTATTAATGGTGTTATCTAGAGAAGATCTACAAGCTAAGAAATTGAGCAATTTTTCGTTATTTTATAGTTGTATTTCTTTCTGAAAGTTACGATAGTTTGATTGAATTTCCTAGTTCGCAAGCTCGACTGGCTATAACTTTTGATTCAAAAGAAGTAATTTAACACTTGTTGGTCATTCTCTAGAAATATGTTTCAAAAATGTATTGCAGCAATATTTTGTGGGAAATATAAAATATTTTAAAAAATAGAGGGGTTTGAAAAAATTCCAAAATTTGTTTAAAAATTTTAATTTTGCAAATTTTTATGTACATATATTATTTCTAACTGTATTTTTTATATTTGTGTATCAAAGTGAAACTAAAAATGTTAAAATATTAGGGATTTTTTGAAAACTTAAAAAAGAAGGTAGTCCGATACCTATGCACAAAATTAAATTTATCGTAATGCCATTGAATGTACAATGTTTTTGGTTAATCCTTGAGTGGTATAAACAAACAAATGCGATGGTTTGCCAAACCTTGGACATGCAACTTATAATTGGCCATGCGAAATGGAAGGGTTTTCTAAATCTAAGCCACAAATTGTCATTGTTTGACCTTGTGACTTATTATTGGTCATAGCAAATTGGAAATTGCAAACATTTGAATGGGTAGGTGAGTCTGAAAGAATCATTGGGGTCTGTGGTCGAAGTACAACTTCACCTTGAAGTTTGCCACTGAAAATAGTGGCCTCAAGAATATTGCCCACGATTTTTTTTATTAACAATCGCGCACCCTTATATAATTTTGGCGCATTTTTTGCTAATTGCAATATTGAACCGAATTGTGAATGTAAATCTTTCTTGAATCCATTTGAACCCACACAAAAAATATTGTCCAAATCTGACCAGCCGTTTAGGAGGAGTTCAGTCACATGCACACAGAAGAATTATATATAAAAAGATATATGCCGTATCGTGGCCAAATGAATAATCTTTGCGATTCTGTAATTAATTTTTGTCTGATTTTGATAGAAAAAATTATATTGCAATTTTAAAAACGGCGAAAATATCGGAAGACATTCCCTTTCTTTTTTTTTCTTCTTGGCACGCATTAGCAGAATAAACAGCACATAAGGGTAAAACAGTGGTGTGTTTTAAGTTTTTAATTATCTTTTTAACTATTTGCGATATTGGACCGAATTGTTAATCTAAAGCACTCTCGAATCCACTTGAACCCTCACAAAAAATGTCATCAAAATCGGTCCAGCCATTTAGAAGGAGTCAGTCACATACACACGCACAGAAGAATTACATGTATAAAGATTATTTAAAAAGAAAGTAATTAAAAATGTCAGAAGGCATGATTCCTCTGCATTTTTGTAACAATAAAGACTCGGTTTGGCTGAAAATCGATTTTCGACGACAACTTACTTCATTTTTATAACCATAACGTTACAACAATGCAGATGAATGTTGAGTTGAATGTTTTTGATGTTTTAAATTAATATCTTTTTAACTAATTGCGATATCGGACCAAATTGTGGATCTAAACCATTCTCGAATCCACCGGAACAGACACAAAATATTTCATCAAAATCGGTCCAGCCATTTAGGAGGAGTTTTAGTCACATACACGCACAGATTTTTATATATAACAAATTCAACACATGTAGTATTGTATGTAAAAAAAAATACTGTAAAATTGAAAGTTTTTCAATGCTATTTTTTAAAAATACCCAGAACTAATATGTAAGATTATCTAGAAAAAATATATTTTTTTTAAAAAAAAAACCTCACAATTTTCAGTAAGTTAGAAAATAAATAATACTTACAATGGATGCAATTCCATTATCCATGTAATGACCATTCACACATCTAGACACCAGAAAAGATTGGAAAATAGACTTGTGCAATCGCCTGATAATGGAGCAAAATTCCTATCTATGAGCAGTCAAATCTGATGTAAATTTTGTAGTATTTTACTAAATAACAGAATTTTGACTAATAGACATAATATAAAATTTATGCAAATTTTTTTTTTGGTACAAAAAGGATTTCTGCATTAGCTTTTAAAACTTTATTTTATTCCCTCACAATGTATAATGAAATTGAACTGGTTTTTCTTTCTTTTTAAATGAATGTATAAACGTTTTAAAAGGAGGTGGTAGAGAAGAAAGAATTAGAAAGTTTTCTTTATCACACAAGGTTTTCATAAACGAGTAATTGGAGGTCGTATTAAATTTTTTTATATAATGAAAGAGGTAAAGTGTGTAGGTCTAACAATCCTTTTTTTCTTTGGTTTAAGATATGCTTATTTTTTTGTGTACCGTAAGACAGCACATACTTTGAATTCTGCTCCAAAAAGATATTCATATTTCATCATAATATTATTGTAGTTTCCTATCATATTTCTTATATTACATGATTATATTTTTAAAGAATTACTTTAGTATAATTTTAGAAACTAATATTTAATGTAAATTTTAGATTTTGATTAATTTAATAAAAATGCTATTTAACAGCCAACTGATATAATTATAATTATAATTTTATCAGTTATTATAATTTTAATAATTATAATTTTTTTTTTTTTCTTTTACAGAAGGATGTTAACATACTCAAATTCATAACAACCCCAATTTCTTCATTGCACCATTAAATGTAGATCTAAGGAGTCACACACACCTGTGAGAAAATACTTTCATATTTGAAATTAGGAAAATGGCATTTTCTCTATATGATAATTCAAGTCATCATTTACACGTTCTGGATAGTAAAGAGACTCATATTTGTGAAATATGCAAGAAAGGTTTTTCTAACATTAGTAATTTGAAAGCACATTTATCTATTCATTCTAAGGAAAAGCTTTATGTCTGCGACATGTGCAACATGCATTTCTCTCAAAGGGACCATTTAAAAACACATTTACGAATTCATACCAAGGAAAAGCCTTATGTATGTAAGGTGTGCAACAAGGGTTTTTCTCAATCTGGTCATTTAAAAGAACATTTACTGATTCATACAAAGGAAAAGGCTTATGTATGTAAGAT
The DNA here is from genome assembly GCA_019973935.1 of Trichonephila clavipes. NCBI lineage: Eukaryota > Metazoa > Arthropoda > Arachnida > Araneae > Nephilidae > Trichonephila > Trichonephila clavipes. Next base: position 4,430 of record BMAU01003376.1, on the reverse strand, counting down.
GTGCAACAAGGGTTTTTCTCGATCTGGCAATTTAAAACAACATTTACTGATGCATACAGATAAAACGCCTTTTGTTTGTAAAATATGCAATAAGTATTTTTCTCATGCTGGTAGTTTAAAAGTGCATTTACGGATTCATTCCAAAGAAAAGCCTTACGTTTGTGAAAAGTGCAGAAAGGGTTTTTCTCGATCTCATCAGTTAAAAGAACATTTACTGAATCATACAAAGGAAAAGCCTTATGTATGTAAGGTGTGCAACAAGGGTTTTTCTCGATCTGGTTGTTTAAAAGTGCATTTACGAATTCATACCAAAGAAAAGCCTTATGTTTGTGAAATATGCAAAAAGGGTTTTTCTCGAACTGGTAGTTTAAAATTGCATTTACGGATTCATACCAAAGAAAAGCCTTACGTTTGTGAAATGTGCAGTAAGGGTTTTTCTCGATTTGATACTTTAAAAGAACATTTACTGACTCATACAAAGGAAAAGCCTTATGTTTGTGAAGTGTGAAACAAGGATTTCTCTCAAAGCTTCCATTTAAAAACACATTTACAGATTCATACTAATGAAAAGCCTTACATTTGTGAAGTGTGCTGGAAAGGTTTTTCTCAAATTGGTAATTTAAAAGCACATTTATGTAATTCATGCAAAGGAAAAGCCCTATGTTTGTGAAATATGCAACAGGGGTTTCTCTCGTAATTCCAATTTAAGAACACATTTACAGAATCATACCAAAGGAAAAACTTAAGGTTTGTGAAATGTTACAGTTGCTGTTTTCAGAAACTGGTAATTTAAAGCACATTTACATATTTGTAGAATGGAAAATTCTCATGTTAATGAAACATGCAACATTGCATTCTGTCTAGAAAATTTTCAAGTGTGGAAAATTTAAAATATTTTTTTTTTAACTAAGAATAACAACTTATGCTTTTTTATATGGCGTCGAAAACCATATATATGTATTCCCCCATTCTGTCTTGATATAGTTTTTTTTATTTTACTCCCAATAATTTAAGACCTTGTTTTCTTTTTCATGGGGTGTTGGAAAGCTAAAATTTTATTTTCCTGACAATTTGAGATTTTTACATTTCAAACTGTATAGATTTTAACCTTTCTAAAAATACCTTACTTTAACCTCTAGGGTATTTAGAAACCCTTAAAACGTATTTTTAAATAATCATTGAATTTGGGCCACGCCCATTTTAATGGCGAAAATTGTAAACAAATTACTTTGTTTTTGCTTAAAAGTGTTACGACTGATATAAACCAAAACATGTATCTTTTTATTTTAAATTGAGCCTATTTTTTTATTTCCTAGTCGATTTCTCACTGTATACATTAAAATCAATTTATCTCAAAATGTAAATTTTAATGTGCAATGTACCTTTTCTGAGGAACTACTGTTCACAGGTTTGTAAATTTTTTATGAATTATTTATGATAATGTCTATTATATACGAAAATGAGCTTTTTGTAAAAAACTTAATTTTTACAAACTTTTTTAAGTACAAAATGGGTCAAATTTCGCAATGTTTGATAAAATATTTCATATTTTATTAAAAAATTCAAAATTAGCTAAAAGCTCATTTTAGTATAATGAGAGAGGTGTACTTTAACAGTATGAAAAATTTCAAGCATGTACATAATACAGAATTTGAGAAAAGGTACATCGAAAACAGCTAATTTAACATTGTCAGTATGGAGAAAGAGAGATTTCCAACTCCCCTTAAAAAAAGATTAGTTTTTATTTTATTATGTTTTGTATATTTTCAAATGAGAAATATTAAAGTACAATATTGTTGCATTTTTAATTAAACTGTAAATTTATATTTAATATTCTCGTGTAGCATCTGATGAAGAATAAATGTAAATGGGATTATAGTGTTATATTCTCCTATATTTCTAAAAAAAAATTATTTTTTAAACTTGAGTGTAAAATATGAGGGTGTTATTTCAAAATGAAGAAACATTGTTAAAGCAAACCAAGATTTCACTAATTCTCGGCTGAATTAATTAGATGTTCTAACTCAGGGATGGCAAACAAATGGCATGCGACACAATATTTTTGGCACGCAAATGATTAAAATGGTTTGCATATTATTTCAAAGTTTAATGTGAAGTGTTATAAACAAATGTGCGAGTTAGCGGTCGCGGGGAGCACATTCGTTTGTTATTGTCTTGCCTTAGTTATATTGTAGACTACAATTACTTATAATGTAAAGTTTGTCTAGGTATACCATGTTCAATTTCATTGATACAACTATACATTAAAGTGTATCTGCGTTATAGTTACGATTTTTAACAGTTATTTAACATGGCTAGTTCAACAAAAGAACAAAAAGTGCAAGATATTAAATGTAACAGAGAATATCAAATTTGGTGGACCCAGAAACATGGCATTATATATTAGTAAATGTGACAAAGCGGTGTGTTTTATGTTCCGAATAGAGGAATGCAGAATGTCGTCTGTAAACGGTATTTTGACACAAATCACAAACCTTCTTGTCAAAAAAGAGTGAGTCACAGCAAAATGATTGCTTCATCAAACCATCTGGTTTATGACTCAAATTCAGCATGCATTCTAGAAAAAGGATCATTTTACATTCCTATTATGTTATTTGTCATCCAATCTGCAACAACAAAGTCACACTAATGTTACTTTAATTTGAATTAGACATATAATTAAAACATTTATTACAAAACAGTGAAAAGGTATTTTTTCATAGTAAATAGTTTTGTGTTGATAATATTTAGTTTATTATTATTTTCCCCAAAATTGTTTGACAGCAGGTCTGTACCTCATTGAACACTTTTTTTTTGAAGAAATGGCACTTTGATCCATAAATGTTCGCCACCCCTGTTCTAATTTCTGAAAAGTAAAAAACTGTTCAAGATGTTAATTAATTATTGAAAACACACTTCTGAGTCCTTGATTCAAACGAATTTAATTTCAATCACAAGAAAAACTTTCATAAATTAAAAATAGACGTTTGTTTGCCAATGTTATCTACACTGTTAAAAATCCAAAGGTAAACAAATGTATCTATCTAAGTTAGTGTGCTTTGCTTAATGCGTCCATCTTCTCACGAACTGCCCCACCCAGAAACTCGCTGAAGGTACCAAAAGACCAGGAATGATCCGATGAAGCCGTTTTGACCATTTATATATTCCGATATATTGCAATTAGTTTAAACTTTAAAACCTTAAAACTCGCGTAATTGTTTTATTCCGCCGTGCAGCTTTTGTGATAGAGCTCAGAGAAGTTAACGATTTTTCTACGTTTTTAAAAAAAGCCATCCTACCCCTTCCTATCAAACTCAGACAAAAAGTAAGTATAGAATCAGAAAGATCATTTATTTCGCCACGATGCGGTACAATTTTTTTTTTTTACGATTTTTTCTAAAGTGAATCAGAATTGATATGTTTTTTATGAACAGGATCTCTATATCGTTCCTCAGTTTCCTTTCGCGTTAATTAATTGATATTTTTATTGTAAAGAGTTCATGCTTTTCTCTTTTTAGAATCAGCCATTTATAAAATAAACTGTCGACAACTTTTTTTTTACGATTTTTCTAAAAATACTTAAAATTTTAATTAAATATCTTCGTGTCACTTATGAAAATAATCTCACGAAACTTTTTTCCGTGTGTAGAAAAATATCCGTGATCTGTACAAAGATTGAAAAAAATGCCTAAGCATTTACGGATTTTTTTAAAAAAAATTTTCTTTTTACGATAATTAAAAAAAAAAACAATATTTCTCTTATATTTTTTGTTTAAAAATTAACGTTTGCAATCGATACATAAAGTTTGAAAGCATTAACTTAAAAATTAAGCTTTCACATAAATAAAAACTTTAATAAAAAAACGCGATTTGATTTAATACGACGGCTGAAAGTTTTCCGCATGCGCCACAAAGTGGTCAAAGGTAAATTTTTTCTCGTTTTCAGTTCACGACTAGGAATTGGAGCGTGTACTATTGAGATGAAATATTACGAGAAATTCCCTGTTTTATGCTGAGTTGCTAGAAAGTTATACAGCAGAGTAGCACGAAGAGGGGAAAAGTAGCGAATCGATTTTCACTTGTAATTCATAATTTTAGTTTTGTAAAACTTTTAAAAATTTTGTTAAAATGCTTTAATTCATTTAAAATACATTCAATTTCTTCCTGCTTCGTCATCTGCAGTGTCTTTTTTTATAAATTTCTGAATTATATTGAAGCATTTGTGGCGATGGAATAAAATCAACGCAGCTAGAGTCGTACATTCTTCGTAAGTCATTTTGGTTCTGAGAATTGATTCAAAAAGTTCGAGGCGCACTCGATTCCCTTTTAATTTTGTCTTTTTGATGTCACTCTGAAAAAGCTGTTTCCACAGTGTGATTACTTATGGGTAGGCTGTACAGCTTTAAAGCAAATATACCTAAATCTCTTAA
>BMAU01003375.1:0-281546 GCA_019973935.1 Trichonephila clavipes | reverse complement strand
CCTTATTCTTTGTTGATTCACTGTCATTGTCCTTGTACAACAAAGGTTTTTTCTGATCATTGATCATAGCTAAATCGTTGATGACATCATTGTAATCAATATCCATTGTAATATCATTTTGAGTGCATCAACATTAAACTGTTAAGCATTTCTTTTTCCTTAGTATATCGCATTTCAGTATTTTCTCCCTATGGGTAGAAATAAAGGGTGTTTTTTTAGAGGTATAGAACTTTAAATTGCAATAAAACAACGATGTATTATTCGATTGATATGAATTTTTTTTATTCGAAAGATAATCTTGTGGCATTACATTTTAAATATGATTTCTCGCATAGGACTGCCATGGCTGGCTCGGATGTAGTCCAATCTGGACGTCCAATTTTCGATGACTTTTTCCAACATTTGTGGCCATATATCGGCAATAACACGGCGAATGTTGTCTTCCAAATGGTCAAGCGTTTGTGGCTTATCCGCATAGACCAATGACTTTACATAGCCCACAGAAAATAGTCTAGCGGTGTTAAATCACAAGATCTTGGAGGCCAATTCACAGGTCCAAAACGTGAAATTAGGCGGTCACCAATCGTGTCTTTCAATAAATCGATTGTGGCACGAGCTGTGTGACATGTTGCGCCGTCTTGCTGGAACCACAGCTCCTGCACATCATGGTTGTTCAATTCAGGAATGAAAAAGTTAGTAATCATGGCTCTATACCGATCACCATTGACTGTAACGTTGTGGCCTTCATCGTTTTTGTAGAAGTACGGACCAATGATTCCACCAGGCCATAAAGCGCACCAAACAGTCAGTTTTTCTGGATGTAACGGTGTTTCGACATACACTTGTGGATTAGCTTCACTCCAAATGCGTCAGTTTTGTTTGTTGACGTAGCCATTCAACCAGAAGTGAGCTTCATCGCTAAACAAAATTCGTTTATGAAAATCGGGAACAACGGCAATCTCGTTTTGGGCCCATTCGACGAATCTACGCCTTGCTTGATCATATTTAAAATGTAATGCCACAAGATTATCTTTCGAATAAAAAAATTCATGTCAACCGAATAATACATCGTTGTTTTATTGCGATTTAAAGTTATATACCTCTAAAAAACACCCTATACCAGGGGTGGCGAACCTTTTTGGGTCAACGTGCCATTTTTTCTAAAAAAAACATTTAATGAGTTATAGGCGTGCCATCAAATAATTTTGACTTGTGATTATTGAAGAACTAATAAAACTAAATACGAACAAATCAAAATTCTTTATTTAATACGAAAACATACATTTTGCACTGTATAGTAGTAAATGTTTTAGTTATACTTGTAATTTAAATTAAAATAATATTAGTGTGATTTCTGCTGTTGTAGATTAGATGACAAATAACTTATATATCAGGATTGTAAGACGTTACTTTTAGTAGAATGCATGTTGAATTAGAGTCGTCTGTTAAATGGTTTCTAAGCGAGTCTTTGATGTTATTTATCTCTAAAAATAATGACTCGCAGACATAGGTAGATGAAAATATGGTTAAAATAGCATACGCCAACTTCTTCAAACAGTTAAATGCGTCTGGAATCGAATTCCATGTTTCCAAAATTTCGTTACTGATATTTTTACTTATATTGCTTGTCAATCTTTCTGCTTCAATCAATTCCAACTTTTTCCTTGTTTCAATAAACTTTTGAATCCATATTGAACTATACTGGAAATCAATCAGTTGCATTTCAAGTTCTTCAATTTCCAACCAATCGAATTGAGACAAGTTCAGTTTAACAAACGAAATCACATCAGGTTACATAATAAATTTGAACGTTTCCAATAATTCCTTGAACTGAGAAAATCTCGCTGAAAATTCTTTGATTAAAGAATCGATTATGGAAATAAAGTCATCAATAACTTTTTCTTCATTTCGTTTCTCTTGAGCATCTAAATCTTTGATATTTTTATTCAAGTTTGGGAAGTACTTGTAGTTTTTTGTGATAATATCGTTTCTGAAAACATATAGTTTAGCTTCAAAAACGTGAATGAGATCCATCATGACGATAACTGTTTTATTCGGGCCTTGAAGCTTTATGTTCAATTCATTGAAATGTTGGCATATGTCTGTAAAAAACATCAATTTTAAAAGCCACATAATATCCATCAACTGTCGGTATTGTTCAATTTTGCTCTCATTTTGTAGAAACAGTCTGATTTCTTCCAAGAAATCAACAAATCTTTGAAGTACGTTCCCGCGGCTCAACCAGCGAACATTGTTATACATTATTAAGCCATTATACACCGAATTGACTTCATCCAACAAAGCATCAAACTTTCGTTTATTTAAAGCCTGTGACGATATGAGGTTGACTATTTTTGTGACTAAAGTTATTACATTATCAAGAGATGTTAAACCACTCTTTGCACATAAGGCTTGTTGGTGAATAATGCAGTGGCATTCAAGAAAAGAATGTCCTACGTCTGTTTTAAATAAAGAAATGAAACCATTTTTTTTGCCTACCATATTTGCAGCACTATCAGTGGTTACTGAAACAAATTTTTTCAAATCAATGTCTTTCTCAGCAGGCGAATTTCTTATTGCCGTACAAATATCTGTGCCCTTTGTAGCTGTTAACAACGATGTTATCGCAATTAATTCTTCCTTAATGATGTTTCCTACACAATATCGAGCAAAGAGAGCTAAACGTGCCGATTTAGTATTGTCAATACTTTCGTCAAGACATAGCAATATAAAAGGAGCGGAGTTACTTTTTTTGTTGATCTGTAACATTTTCTGCCAATTTCAAGATACTATCTTTCATTGTGTTTCTAGATAGAGGAACATATTTGATGCGCTGAATTATCTTATCTTTATTATCAAAATCATCAAAAAGTGAGGGCACACATGCCAACCAAGCTTCCTTCAAAAACTCTCCCTCTTGAAAAGGTTTACCGTGCAGAGCAATGGCATTTGCAGCCGAGTAACTTGCCGCACTTGTGTGACAATTTTTGCTTACATATTTAAACATAGACGTCACCTGTTTATTTCTGTCTCTTATTGCACTTGCAATTAATTCTTTTGCTCTGGTTCGCTTTTTTCACAAAAAATATTTGTGATTAGTTTCAAAATGCCGTTTTACAGACGATATGTTCTGCATACCACTGTTCCAGAACATAAAACACACACCGCTTTGTCGCCTTTATTGATCATGCCATATTTCTCAGCCCACCAAGTTTGAAATTCTCTGCTACACTTACTATCTTGCACTTTTTGTTTTTTTGTTGAACTAGCCATGTTAAATAGCAGTTAAAAATCGTAAATTTAGCACAAAACTTTAAATGTACAGTTGTGTCGATGAAATTGACTATTCTATGCTCCGCTTGATTCCTCCCCCCCAAAAACCCCCTTTTTTACTGACTGCAGGCTCATGGGCAGATTTATTGTTTTTAGGAAATTGAGTGATTGTACGAGATTTCTGTAGTGTCTGCTTTTTCGCTTTTATCTCAGGTCATTAAAATTTTTAAAAATAAAGCAGTGAGAGTTATTTTACCAATTAGACTTACAAGACAAGAATTAGATCACATTAATAAATTAGATGTATACAAGCTAAACTATTAATGTAAACGTTAGAATATGTTTTTTTAACAACTCGAATATATTTAGAAATAGTTACATACACACACTATGCGTAGATAAACTTTGCGTCATTAGTAATTTATAATATACAAAGTATTTACGTAAGACATAACAAACGAGTCTGCTCCCCGACTTGTCGGCGTCGCGACGGATCACTCGCGTTTGTTCATAATACTTCATAGTAAACTTAATTATTTTAAGCTAAAATGCAAATCGTTTTTGATCGATGGTGTGCCCAAAATATTCTGTCGCGTGCCATCGTTGGCACGCGTGCCATTGGTTCGCCATCCCTGCCCTATACTTATCTTATGATTCGTTAGACGGTGGTATATTTGCTGTAATTTAAAATTTCCCCTTTTTTTACAACACCCTCCCCCCAATTTTTTGTGCCCTAGACATGTGCCTAGCGTGCCTAAGCGGAAAAGCGGGTCTGCGGTTAGTGGGCATCTCATATATTTCCCCCTTCTATTAAACTCTCGAAAGGACTTTCGGCTCGACAAATATTTAGAGCAGTGATCTTCAAACTGTATTCCACGGAACTTTGAGGCTCCTCGAGGCATACCCAGGGGTTCCATGAGTCACAATATACTTCTCATTTTATTTATTTTTCTTCAAAAGTAGAGAACCATTTCTATTATTATTATCAGGCAGAAAACAGCAAATACTTTTGATGAAAAAAAATGGACTCGTGGCCGGCGTGGCATGAGTTCGAGCCTAGTACCGCTGAAGACTCGCTGTGTAGAGGAGCGATGTACGTTAAATCTGTCGAGAGTTCAAACGTCCTCCCATTAGTGTGGTGTGGTAGTTAGGAGAGGGGGTAACAGCTTAGGTGTCGTCCTCATCACTTGGCCTTAGTTTAAAATTAAGAAGCCCGTCGCAAATAGCGCTCGTGCAGCTTAAGAATGCGACATGAATGTGGGAATTTTCAAATAGACATTCTTTAGAGGGCACTGGCAACGCAGCCACCAACGAGTTAACTGGAGGAAAGGAAAAATGGGGAGTGGACTCTCAACGCACAAGTCGAAGATCCTCAGCGGAGAAAAAAGGGAGCGACAGTAACTGTGGCCGAGTAGGGACCACCTATCCGTTTTTCGCAAGAGAGTAACGCGCATTTCAATCTCGTCACCTAAATTCCAAAAACCATCGTGAACTACGTGAAGATTAGTGTCTCACTATAACGAACTAGGATTTTAAACTAGTTGTATCATTGCTGAGTGCAAGAAGATTTAATCTGAATGTCATTCTATGTCTTCATATTTTTCTAATAGCTGGTATACCCGTTCTTCGCACAGGTAAACTGAAAAATTAAGCAACACAGATTGAAGGATAAAGAAGTTTTTGAGTTAATTTTACGTGAATTGCAAATTAAACAAAAAAAGCTTTTTGCGTAGCTCAGCTAAACAAAAAGAGAGAGAGAGAAATAAAACACCTATGTTAAATTTTAAGTCTGTAGATCTAATAGCTGATAAAAATGATTTTTTTTTATTTATAGCTCCCAGTAACTCTCTTGAGGGTCGATTTTCAAAATACCTTCCTAAGCTGATCTCTGCTTAGAAAAAGTAACACATTGTTACAAATTTTGTGTAAGGAACGCTTAAAATAGTGTAAATAATTTATATCTGAATATACGTTAATATTACTTTCTGTTGCCCTTGTTTTATTTTAAAATTGTAATATCCGCAAGCAACGCCGTTTCTTAAATTATAAAGGCGATTCAATGAAAACCATAGCGAAATGTTGGCGATAGAGCCAAGTTGGTAACTGTCTAGCTACTTTGATAGTTCAAGCTTTATTACAGCTTTGGGAAAGATTAGACTTACGCTTTCGCGGCATAATTCTTAGAAGGTACTTTTCTACACTCCCAAGCAAAAAAAACAGTGGTAGCGGTAGCCGAGTGGTCAAGCTATCTGAATGACACTGGCCTTGTCATGTGAGTTCGAGCCCATTACCACTAAAGACCCGCCGTGTAGGGTAGCGATGTACGTTAAATCTGTCGAGAGCTCAAATGTTCTACCGTTGGTGTGGTATGGTAGTTAGGAGAGGGGGATGCCAGTTCTGGTGTCATCCGCGTCACTTGACCATGGTTCAAAATTACGTGGTCCGTCGCCAAAAGCCCTCGTGTAGCTGAACAGTGCCACGTTAATATTCAATCACTCCAAAAAATACAGTACAGTAGTTATTATTTTTAAACTTAAAAGATGCAATATCTGCTTATTCAATTAAAATTATAGTGTTATAATTAACTACTAACCACAAACAAATTATGCTAATTTGTCCAAATGATGTAGAGGGAAAGACAAAGTTTATCTACTTTAAGTACCATAAGCGATCAAAGTTTTTATTTTGATATAAGGATCAATTTGTTACTGCCAAATGTATATAATAAAATCATAAAAAAACGCGCTTAGAAATAAATTATTAATATTTATTGTATATATGGTTCACTTTTTTTGGCAATAAGGGCTTACACGTGAAAAAAAATCTGTTTTATAATTATCTCAAACAAAGATAGATTTAAAACAACATCTCCCTTCAAAATTTAGTTTTTATTCTAAAATAAAAAAAATAGGGATTACACTGATCAAAGGAATAAATTAGAAGCGAACGTCTGGCGTAGACAAAACAAAAAGTTAAAGTTTTGCTTCACACTTAAAAGATAGATGTAGGCTTTCGCGGGCTTTTTTGCAGCGCACACCAGAATTGCTTGTAGATGGCACAATTTTTTTCCTACTTACTTGACAGATATCGTTATATTTTGGACACTTCACATAATATCTTTAAAAATTATAGCCTATGTGTTATTCTTATGTATAAGCTATATTATTGGAAAGTTTCATTAAAATCCATTCAGTTGTTTTTGCGTGAAAGAATAACAAACATCTCTCTCTCCGTACAAACTTTCGCGTTTATAATATTAGTAATGATGTCTTTGTGTAGTTAGTAGAACTGTATCAATTGTCCAACATTAAACGTTAGTTTAGCAAAAGCCATTGTCATCATTTTGAATACCCCTAGAACTGTGCCGTAAACCTGCATAAATATTTCTCTCACTCATTATGAGATTTGGGCATTTATTTAGAAGTAAAATAAAAGGAAATCTGGCGGGATACAATCAGTGTTTTTTCATATTATTGTCTGTGGTATGAGTGTATACGCAATACGATAGCATTTCACTGATTTTTCTTCTATGAATTTATCGAATTAATATATTATAAGTATATCTATCAATAATATTTGAATTGTAGAAGTGATATATACTTCTATCTTTAACAACTTATTCTATACACTGGTCTGCAAATGTTAAGAAACAGAAACATTTAAGCGAGTTTTTCGAAAACTTCTTAACTAACTCGAGGGAAATTCGGTATGAAAATATTTAAAAAAGTATTACTATATATAAAAAGATATTCACAAAAAGTTAATAGTATTCAGTGATGATTGCGATTTCTGCTCATGAATACAGGATCATCCAAAAAATGATAAAGGAAAATAGCTCTGGAGAATTTAATTATGATATACCTTGAAAGTATTGCAGTTCTCAAATCGAACTCTCATGCTTTTTACGAAGCTGCGTAGGAAATTGAGGCAATAATTCACATTTCTCCAACATGATACTCCTTAGCTCCAGAAGTGCTCTGGGAGGTCAACAGGCGATTGACTATAACTCGACCAAGAGCATCCTAGACATGCTCAATGGGATTCAGATCTGGAGATCTGATTGTCCATTCTCTGAATATAGTCTAAATGTATACGTCGGCCATCCGATAACTGGATGGATGAGCATTATCGTCCATAAAAATGATCTGGTTTCCAAGCCTTGCGCAGGACTCTAAGATATCATCTCTATACTTCATAGCAATCAGGAAGATTTTCTGAAAGACTCGCAGCTAAATGCGCCCTTCCAAGAAAACACAGGCCCAGACCATAGCACTACTACCCCCGTAATGGTACACACGCATGTTATTAGAGGGATGGTACTAAGTCTCTGATTATCTCTCCATTTGTGAACGCATCAGTAACATTTTCAACTCTCCCTTGTGTAAAGATGATGTTGTATGCACCCTGTTCAGGTGGACTCTCTTGTAATCTGGAGATAGAGGGAGGCAAACCACATTGGTTTTCTGGAATGAGAGGGAGGCAAACCACATTGGTTTTCTGGAATGAGATCATGCCTCAAAAAGCTACTGTAAACGGTATGTCTAGAGACCAGAAGCAGCGAAATCATTAGCGAGTTAAGTAGCTTTTGAGGCTTGCAGTTAAATTTTAAATAACGGTCATCCTGGTTTATAGAGGGTCTTGGGCTCCCTATAACTGGCTTTTTGGTTATGGTTCCATTCTCTGGAACTGGTTACCCAATCTGGAAACTTTATTTCAAGACAGATTAAACCATCTTTCTACCTCCGCTGGATTGAACTGACTCCAGTCTCCCTGCTGCTTTCTATCGTAATTCAACATCCAGACTTTATCTTTGTGTCATAGTATGCACAAATTTCAAAAATAATCGTAAGACTTCTGAAACACGAGAAAACTAAAACCGCACAAAGAAATTGTGGTGTTCTTATTGGATCCATGGGATCGTTACTAAATTAAATGAGAGATCTTCATGGTTGACACCAAAGAGGCTTCTTTTGGTAGGCAATTCTAACGTTTATTTACAATATAAATTCTAAACTAAGAACTATTTTCTACAAAAACCGCTACATAACACATTCCGTTCGCTCGCTTCGATACATGTCGTTTCAGTTCTTTTCGACCGTTCTTTTTGTCCTTTGTTTACAAAAGCGAGCTTCACATAGCGGACGCTAGAGGGCGCAACAGAAGTGTTTGTAGTAAAAGTGTTTTATCGACTTTCTTAATTTAAATAAAGTAAAAGAAATAGATCAAATTTGATCAGATAATTAAGAAAATTATTTTTACTTCGATATGCTTACTAATTGTTATTGAAAACAGTTCAGTAGTTTATTGAAAATCCGAGAAAGTATATTTGGTGCTTAACCTTTGCACTCCAAAGTAATCAAGTTATTTTTCAAAGTTACTTAGAGTTTGTACTTTTATGTTTCATACCATGTTTTTAAATTGAGGATCTGGATAATACTTTAAGCATTTTAATATTAATTTTTAGAAGAAATGTGTTAATATTCACAAGTCCTAAAATCTGATGAATATCTTTTTTCAGAATATTAAATCTGAGAAAATAATAAACGGTGTTAAAACACAAAATGTTTATTATGTTTATTCCTTTTTTTGAAATTTTATAAAATTTAATTAAAAGAATAAAGTAAAATTAAATTTTCTAAATTAATTAAACTTGTGTAAAAAGAAGCCATTTTATTTTCTGGTTTGAAAATTTTTCGGAAAATAAATATTGCTTAAAAGCCATAAAAGAAAAGAATTGATAATAATCTATTACTGTAAAATCGATTGTATTTTCCAATGCATTTTTTAAGCATATTGAATCTTTAAATAAAACTAAAAATATCTCAAAATGAATAGAAAAGTGTTACAAAAATATTTTTATTTACATTTCAACTTGGCGAAATCCTTCATCCTGTTTGGCGATGAGTTACTGTCTTGAGAAAGAAGGGTAAAACATGATTGCGCGTGCGCAGAATGAATTGCAAGATTTCGCGGTCCTTTAAATGCAAATCTTAAGTTACGAATTGACTCACACACATATATTTTCTTTGAGAACACTTCTTACAAAAACAATCTTTTTAAGAATAAATAGTAACGTTTTATCTAGAAAATAATTGACATCAACAGTAAGTACATTTTTTTTTCGTTTCTTCCTTCTTTATCAGTATGAAGTGTTTATAGAAAAAAAGTTACTTTAATAGTTTTGTTTTATACATATATATATATATATATATATATATATATATATATATATATATATATATAATATATATATTTTATATATAAATGGAACATTTTATATATTTTAATATTTTTATTTTTTGGTAGCAATTGGTATGTTTATGAATGATATATAAATTCTGTGTCACCATCTAAAATTTTCCAACTTATCTTTAATCCATTAATGGTAAATATAATTTTAAATCTATCAAGTTTAATACTTACCAAATTTTATATAATTTTCTTGGAATACATAATGATGTGTTTGCATGAAGATTATTTGTAAAATAGCTGTTACAAAAAAATCTCTGTTTATTTTAGCATTAATCTATTAAAATATGCTAATATTTTTATTTCAAAAAATTATTTATAAAAGGACTACAAAAATTCATTTTGAGTGAAATGTAAAATTATCAACAAAGTTTTTTAATTTAAATTAATTTTCGCTAATGGAAACCTCATATTATGTTTTGTCATAATATTATATAAAAATATGAAATGAATATTTCCATTGTGCAGTTCACAACTTATAAATAATTCTTACAATTTTTATTTTTACTGACAAATATTTATTTTCAATATTTTAATTATCAGACGATAATTAAAATATTGGAGTTATTTTATTTCGTATATGAAAAAACAGATTTATTTGATTATATTGTATTAATTATTGTATCTTTTTATAAGTAGATATTTTGGAAATGGTAAAAATTTTATAATAACTTGATCACTTATCTATTAAAACAATTTTTAACAAATTAATCTGTAATGTTATTTAATTTTTAGTGACATTTTAAGCTTCATTGAAAGCCGAACGAAATATAATTTTTTGGAATAAAATCTTACTTTCGAATTACTATTTACGAATGTTTTTTTATTTAGATACATTTTCATTTAGGAATATTTTAAAATTATCTATTAGCACTCACACGTTTGTTTTGAATTATACTGTTTTTCTCAGTTTATTCTAAGCGTCTAAAATTTCTGTTGAAAAAAAGATTTATTCTCAAATTATCTGGTTCTAAAATATAGTTGTTTTTTTTTCAAATATGTATTTTTTTAAAAAATGCAATCTGTTTCAGCTTTGATAAAAAATCATGGTCATTGAAATGTAAGCACTATATATATTAATAATTTTATTCCATATTACTCAGCTTAATGTACTAAAAAAATGTCATTCAAAATTTTATGAATGTCTCCGTTAGCGATGGTGTGGTAGAGCAGGAATTACTCAAAGGTAATAAGTATTGGAGTGATATACTTGGTGCTACTGGATTTGCGTTTGCCTATAAGATCAAAATCAGAAATAATTAAGGTATCCAACTACCCTAAAATTATGATTTTTTAAAAAAATTGTCAATTTTTTTATGATTTTATTTTATTGGCTATCTTATTAAATTTGTAAAAATACCAAGTGTTTTATTTTCCGTTCACTAGAACAAAGACTACAAGTGTTTTAGTAAAAGCAGTTGCCATAACTTTACATAAGATGTCAAACTTTAAAATACTCGAAATGTGTTTTTTTCGAAAAGCTCAAACGGGGACAGCGATTGCTGAAAATGCTTTTAAAATAATTTGCTGCAATTATGTGTGTATGTTCTGTATAACAGTGGAAGTGTTTTGACCGTCAGATTTATCAATCACTGTTTTATTTCAAAATTTACAGTCCTTTATGTGAATATAATCATTGTTTTTTTAAGCAATTTCATATAATCACTAAGATAAAAGGCTCTAGGTTTTGTAAAAATTAAAATCTCTCCTATATCCTGAAGGTCATTTCAAACATGAATAACAAAGTAACACATCAAAATTGAGAATTCATTCATAAAATTTTTGCACAGAGCGGGCCCCGTTTATATAATTTTTTTTGTACATTTTCACCAGTTTTTTCCCATTTTAATTATAATAAAAAAATTTCTGTTTTCAATCTTAAGAGTTTTTTCTTAAAATATACTAAATAAATCTAAAAGCCACAAAAAATCCCCATATTTCCATTTTTTCAAAAAAAAAAAAAAGTTGTCGCAAGTGGTCGGATACCTTTAATTAAAAATAAGGTGAGCAGTTTTTTACAATGAAAAGGAGGACGAAAAATTTAAGAAAATGTAATAACGTAAATATATGAAACATTTAACTAATTCAAACAAAAATACGGTAATTATGCTTACATCTCTTTTAATTATTTACTTAACGAGTATTTTCTCATCGAATGAACTTTTTTGTTTGTCAATATATTTTCTAATATATCGAAAATTTTTCGGAGCAAAAAACATCCACTTCATCTTTATTGTAAGAACTGCTGCTAAAATATCAACATTCAATCGTGATTTCTCACGTGTTCAAAAATTACCAACTGAAAAGACTCTTTCAACTACTGCATTAGTTCCAGGGCAGCACAACGTAAATTCAGCAAGAACGATTACATTTTCATATGGAATGTGTTCATTTTTGAAATGGTTAAGTATTTCCACCCTTCTTTTATCAATTTCAGCATGTTGATTTTCCAATTGTTTCAATTTATTATAATTTAAATATACATTGTCTTCCAATTTCTTCAAACAGACCATTGACAACAATTTTAATATCATGCATTTCTTTTGATAAAAAATCAACACAATTTTCTATATCAGCCCAATTTATTTCTGATGAGTCAAAAAAACGCCATTGAAAAAACTGTTACTTCCAGTGATATTCGTTTCAGACTATTCTTTGGTATTTTGGAAATATGTTTGTCTCATCTCTGAATACAGAGATTAACAGATCTGTTTTAAAATATTGAAAGGGAGGACAAGTAAGAGGACACTTTTCGAGGAAGGTCAGGACCTATTAAAGGAAAACTGTCCTCCCTAAAGGAGGATGTTTGGTCACCTTATTAAAAATAAAAAATCTCAATACAAAAGTCTATTCTGAAACAAGTTTTAAGACTCGAATCCACATCGGGAACGACTTTCAAAGCCTTTGCGGTTTCGGTTATTCCTGCTTTTGAGCTCTTTTTTGCTCCCCACGTTGATTACAACAATTCAATTTTCATCAAACACTCCACTGGAACAATTTTTGTGGTTTTATCAAGATGCTTGTAATTTAATTATAAGAGTAGAGAATTAATTATATTCGAGAAAATATTTTTATTAAATTTACACGAGAGAGAAATATATATTCCCCTTTCGAACGTTCTTTTCATTCTCCAGACTCAGTATTTACAAAATTGTACGCTTACACGTGGATAACACCGGGAATAAAAATTAAAAAAGAATCCTTATCTGCATAGGACAGCGAAGATAAACTTCGCAGCAGTGAATGCAACCAGACAAAGGGGAATTCCCTTCAAAAATGTGTGATCAGTTTCCGTCGTTGAAGAAGGGGATTCCCCTCTAATAAGTTATTCACAATCAGGCGTTAAGTATTTCCTCTTTCTCACGAAGAACCTTTTAAAAACTGAATGACTATATTAGGGTTTAATCTTAATGATATCATTTTTGGATGCGCATTGTTCTTTTTGAGTTATCTCTTTTTCATTTACTGAACTCTACACATTTGATACTGTGGGAATTTTATTTTGTTTTGGTTTTTGAACGAAAAAAAATTTATATATATATACTCGCAGTTTTAATTATTGTCGATGGGTTGTAAATGATGTCTCCTAGACTTCAAAATTTTATCAAATCAAAAAGAATTGACAATCGAGAGGAGGAAAAGGTTTTGAAATCTTCGATATCAAAAAATCGTTTCAAAATTCCAAATATATTGAAAAAAGAAAGGAAAATCATATATATAAATCATGAATCTAGATGGAAGAACAAGGGATTCCTAAATATTATCTATCAATTGTCTTACAGCAATTTAGAATTATTCCTTGAAATTGGCAAAAAATTATCTTTCGATAAGAAATCATTCATCAAACTGAGTTAATTAGGCAGTAGTAAGTTGGCTCACGTTTATTAAGACAGGATAAAACTCTTCTAGCCCGCTTTCGAAGTGGCCATATCAAATCAATGAAATTTTCCGAAGGACGCAAGAACTTTGAAATGTGCACGAACTGTTCTTCTGAGCCGGCCACGCCTGCTCACATCCTCGAGTGCCTAGGGCTCACCAAGCAGGACTTAGCAGACGTTCCCTTGCTGGTGTTGGACTTTCTGAAAGTGTACGATGTCATGGTCCTGGTCTAGCGCTGCTGACCAATGAGAGCGTGCAACAACAAGTTTTAAGAAACGTTTTTAATTAACATAGATTTAGCTAGTAAACCATATTGTTTTTGAAAATAATAACAGTTCATAACAGGTCTATTTTGTGGAATCTAAAAATAGATTATCCAACTCTTTAAGATACCTGAGCTATTATGAGTCTGATAAATTGGGAGGGGAGAAGGGAGTATGGGATACCTTGATGGAAATGTAATTTGGGAACAGTGTTTGTTAACTTAGCAGTCTAAAGTTACCCGAGAACTAATGGCGACGGATGTTAAACTTTTGAACCACTGTAAAGTGACGAGGAGGACACTTGAGATGGAATCCACTCTCCAAGATACCACACCACGCCAACGGGATGACGTTTGAACCTCGACATATTTAGCGAGCATCGATCCCTCAGCACGGAGGGTCTTCAGAGGTACAAGGCTCGAACTCATGACATGTCAGGCACTAATCTGTAACCTTGGCCACCAGGCTACCTCGGCCTCCTGACATTTCTGAATACAAAAGTAAAGAAAAATAACTGAGATATAGACTGGAAAATGAAATTAAATACCGTGTTCGTTTGAATGGAAATAAAGAAAAATGATTTAATTATATTGCTCCTGCAAGAGATTTGAGCAGGGTTTGTTGTCATGTTCTAAAAAATGACGAACATAAATAAAATATAAATTCCAAAAATATGATTATGAAAATGAACTAATTTCTACTCTGAATGCAGTTGTGATACTTTTTTTTAGTGTAATCTGAGGTATTCTTGAGTGGCTGTGGTAGCCTAGTGGTCAAGGAAACGTACTCGTGGCCGGCGTGTCAGGAGTTCGAGCTTAGTACCGCTGAAGACCCGCCGTGTAGGGGAACGCTGCTCGTTAAATCCGTCAAGAACTCAGACGTCCTTCCGTTGGTGTCGTTGTTAAGATTGGGGGTGCCAGCCTCGTCACTTGACCATGAGTAGTGTATATATGAGAGAGCTGGACCAAGACCCCAAACAGGGCGACGAGAACAAATTTGACGCACCCCCAAAAATGTAATGACACCTCATCGATCCCTCTCATCGTTATAAAACAATGGCGTGGACTTTATCCATCCTAGGGACCCCCCTCGAGAGAGCTGGACCAACCCCGTAAGCAGGGGGACGCATCTACCTCCTTCTTAAACAATGGTGCCAAAAAACACCATGCGTACTTAACACCCTCAAGTTGTTTTCATCTTATAATACTTTTCGAAGTATTAAAAAAATATGTTTATCCACTAAATTTATGGTTCATTGAAGGGGAAAAAAACCGAACCACGATTGCATATTGCAGCTAGTAATATACAAGTAATTTTTCGGTAGTGAAGCGAGTAGAACTCATCAGACAAAATATGCAGCTTGTATCTAAAAAGATAGCACCAGTCAATTTTATTATGAAATTCCATAGCAAAATTTTCATCAAAGGGTTGGAACCGTGTTATATTTCTCCAGTTAAGTCGATCTTCATACTCTTATCATACTTTCACTAAGTTTCTGAGACGCTGATACTAGGTCCATATCTAACTTTTCATGATATTTTCTAATGAATGGTTCACTCAGAGTTTGATGATGAGATATACACACACACACAGCAACCCAGTCTAACAAGTTGAGATGTTTTTCCATAAAAGTTTCAGAGACATTTTCTGAAATCTACACAGTGTACTCCATTCTAAATCTTTTTCATGTTTATCCATGAAAGATTCCGACAGTTTCTGAAATTGGGAAATAATAGACCAATCTTCTTCAGTTGCGTATTCTTCTATGAAGGCTTCGCTTAAAGGTGAGTACTGAAAAACGTAACGCCAGAGTTCACAACATCTGACAATCCATGCAAAATTTCTTCTGTAAGAGTTTTTTTAGAGAATTCGTTCCAATCTATTTCATTAGACATTTATTACAACAAAAATATTTTATTTCTCACTCTTCTCATTTTGAATCGCATAGTGACCAAGCGCCAAAGTGTGTACTCTATCTGGTAATATGTGCCGCTTGTCGTCCTTACCAGAAAGAGCAATCTTATTAACTTGTATAGAATGAATCTCATGTTTTATGCTTCTGATGAGATTCATGGTTCTTTACTGTTGTTTTTGTGAGAATAGGCAGTCCTTATAATCCTCGAAGGTGATCCTATTTTTTACGACACACTTCTTAACACCTTTGGATTTCTTCACCAAGCTTTCCTCAGTTTTGCAGGCATACATTTTGGACCTTAGCCCAACGAACTCTTCGAAAATTTTCCCTGCATGTTCATCCTTCATTTTACCAAGAACCTTTTTGTTTACCCTCTGTAGACCATATCTATTATTTTCCTGATAATCCGACGTATCAAAGTAGTTGATCATCTCTTTCATATCTGCATAAAAATCATAGGTTTTAATATCGTAAATGAAACTGTCAGTATCCATGTATAATAATTTAATGTGTTCCCCATATTTAGGCTTCATCACATTGTAATGAAAGTCATACATTAGGTGCTTGGACAGATCTAAGATGCTCATTCCAACATATATGGGCTTATCAAACTTAACTTTAGTCTTGTTCATGTGTATAGCAGCTAAGTTTTCGCTGAAAATGTTTCTTCCCCTGAAGTTTGGTTTGGCGATGAGTTTCTCAACCTTTTTGGTATCACAGCACAGTCTGATATCAAGCCTCTTCCTGATGTTCTCCATCGTTTTCCCAAACACTGAATTGTTCATTAACTTGAAAAAGTCTTTTTCAAAGTCATTGCTGGCCTTGGTTCTCATCTCTGTGTTCAAGTCAATATACTTCTTCAGCCAAGGAGATTGATAGAACTCTAAAACCCTGTGCACTTTTTTCAGTTTAAGCCCCATTTGCAAGTATAGTTTCAAAACCCTGTAATGAACCACATAATGTTCTTTATGGTGTAAGGTTGTCAGTAACTTTGCCTGCTTTGAATCGTCGGGGATTCGGTTCTCAGGGGCTAGCGATAAGTCTGAATGGAGATTATGCAAATATTCAGGATACTCCAAATCACATTCGATAATGCAACCCACAACTGTGTCATCTGGAATTTTTGTTACATCAATGTCATTATCTCCCCACCTGAACCCTCCAAATGGCAAAAATTGGCTTATGGCCCAACCATACAGGTTGTTGGCGTCCAGATACATTAGATAGTTTGATTCTTTACTTTTATCGTAGCCTTTCATATATTTATTGTTCGCTTTTCCATATCTGTTACAACATTGAGAGATGCCTCCTCTGGTACCTTTTTCTAACATGAGTATCATGTCATAGTCATCCAACAATTCTAATCTAACTTTTGTGGTCTTTAGCATAGCATCCCACGATAGTCCAGGAGCAGAAAAGTACCATGCGGGATCTAACTTATAGGTCTCCATACAGACATTCCTAAAATGTTCCATGACATCAGCTAAGATGAGTACATCCGTCTTGACGTACAGATCAGAGTACTCACCTAAATTTTTAATATTGAAGGCCTTCCATACTGCTTTAGCGTGTTTATAGTCCTGATCAGATATGTCTGTCTCATTCAGTTTGCTATAAAATTCTGTTTTGTTGGGCAATCTAGTTTCTTCATATTTTTCCCACGAGTCCATGTAGTCATATGGGTACACACCTTTTCTAGTGACGAGGTCCAGTTTGTCCTTGGGAAAGAACTTCGCTGTTTCTCTGAATTCTTTCACATTCTTTGCTAAACTATCGAGGCTACTAGCCATGAACCGAAACGAGTCTACAAATCTCAATTTTATTCCAGGCATCTTTACATTCTTCCCCGCAACTACTACCCTTTCTGAACCGACTTCTTTGCTGAATGAAATATACTTTTCGTCGGTGTTTGGAATGATATCAATGGTCTCATTGTCAGCGCCCAATTCTTTTATGAACAAGTGTGCATCGTAGCCAGATAGGTTGTGAATAAAGATTGGAATGAATGATGGTTCTTGATACATCATGTTGCATAGCATATGGGCAGGACCTCTATAATTTGATACATATTTTGACGGGTCCATTAAATGGTCGTGATCTCTTACCTTTTCAAAGTCTACATGATCTGTGTTCGAATATGGTGAGGGATATTTATTGATGCTCCACTTGCATATATGACAGGTATCAGTCCTTTGGAAGTGAACCTCATCTTCAGCAGTCATTTTGATTGGATATACGTGGTCATAAATTTTCTTTATCTCTAGGGCTTCACGTCGTACCATGTCATAAAAGACCTTGGTTGCGTTGGGTCCTCTATATGTAATGGGAGGTTTATAATCACCATGCTTGTACTTAATGTAAAGAGAGAAACTCGTTGGTTCATGCTTTTGATACTTTTGTGTAAAGGAGACCTTCTCGTCTGGTTGACATGTATCTATCTTTGTGGTTAAGCATTCAAAATCTGCATACATCACAAAAGCTGCTCGTAGGGATTTCTGATAATTTTTAAATTTCAAAGTGCTATCTTTGGGGGGCATTACTATTTTGACAGGTATATTTCTCCGACAATCCGTTTCATGACTCTGCAGGTCTTGCTCAGAATGGAAGAATAGCAAACATCGTTCACAAGGGTATATTCTCCCATTATGGTCAGTTAATTGACTACTTAATAATCTGGACACAAATCTTTGATCCAACAATAATGGCTATTCATCAGATTATTTTCCTCTTAAGCCTAAATGCGAAACTTCAGTGTTTTAAAATTTTCTATTTCGTGCTGAGTGTTATATGAATTCACAAAGATTTTAAAAGTTATTTGTGCGATAAAGAGTTCACTCTACTTTTATTTATTACTCTTTTAATTTTTTAGTTAAAATTTCCAGACCTTAACTTATATATATACTAGAGGACCCGACAGACGTTGTCATGTACACACATCTTAAATTCAAAAATTCCAAATTTTTACGAAGAAGCTTTAACAATCTGGACCGTTTTGAGTAAAATTGAGTAAAATTTCAAACACTAATTACATCTGAATGTAATAATTTAATTAACACACGATTAATTTCAACAAAATAATAACACGAAGTGACAAAATAGTTTCCTGAAATGATCACAGCACCAACTGTCGGGACCAACTTGAATTATAATAAAAGATTTTTAAATATTCGATGCTGCGATCGTAGCGCAGTCTGCCGGATTTAATGTAAAACATTCCAAGATCAACAATTTATAAATAAAAAATTATTTAAATAAACATTTCTAAACTGAATTATAAATCTAAACCATTCTCGAGTCCACTGGAACAGACAAATACTTTCATCAAAATCGGTTCAGTTTCATACACACGCACAGAAGAATTACATATACACTCAGGAACATTGAAAATAGCGACCCAAGAAGAAAGCATCGGATTGAAATGAAATTTAATACACATAATGACACAGATGAGGGATTCACTTGATCTCAAAAACAAGTCAATTAAACGAATACAGGGTGCGCAACGACACAAATACTGGGCAACTTCAATAGCGCGTTGGACCACCTCCAGCTGCAATGCATGCTGCCACACGGTCCGGCATTGAGTTGATTAGACACCTTATGTTGTCCTGAGGCAGATGGGCCCACAAATCTTGAACACCCAACTCTAAATTATGTACAGAGTGACACGATGTCATCTGCCGTTTTAGCTGATCCCACACGGGCTCAACAGGGGACAAATCGGGGGAGCGGGCCGGCCATGGAAGAGTCTGAAAATGACGTAGGAAGTCTTGAGCAACTCTTGCTGTATGCGGACGAGCATTATCTTGCTGGAAAATTGCCCCTGGGAGACCATTTAGGAAAGGTCCTACATGGGGTAGAAGAATATCATCAACGTAACGTTGGCTAGTAAAGGTTCCACGCATCACAATTAAAGTGGACCGGCTATCATAGGCTATGGCCCCCCAGACCATTACACCAGCTGTGCGGGCAGTATGACGTAGAACAGTGTGGGGGAATTGTACCGCTCACCAGGGTGCCTCCACACCCGTACACGGTTATCATCTGTCCCCCAAACAAACCGGGATTCATCACTAAACACAACCTTTTGCCAATCTGTGATATTCCACATTGATCTGGCTTGGCACCACTGTAGACGCAGTAGCCGATGTTCCGGTGTTAAAGGGAGTGCACGAAAAGGGTGCTTGGATTTGTAAGGTGTCTGGAAAAGGGTGCTTGGATTTGTAAGGATCTGTAAGGTGTCTGGAAATTGTTTGTGGAACAATTGCAACGCCTACTTCTGCTCGTATCGTTGAACGAGTCACTGTGAGGTCCACAAGTGCTTGCCGCACGATCCTTCGATCCTCTCTCCTCGTGGTCTTCCTGGTCGCTCGAGATCCGGTTTTCCGCGCGTGGGTACCTTCTCGTGTCCACTGCTTCCAACAATTTATAACGGCACACTCCGAACGATCCACCAGGCCAGCAACACGGCTTGTCGACCAGCCTGCAGTTTTCTTCCCGATGATCAGGCCTCTCTCAAACTCGCTTAACTGTGAGAAATGTCTTCTAGCACGTTTATCTGGCATGTTTCGCTTACGAAAGTCTTCCTACAATCGGCGGGTAATCGTCACGTTTAAGAATCTTCGAATTTCCGCTGGCTTATATAGCACCCTCTTCCTGATTGTAGCGCCACCTCGGCGTGTATGAGCATTCGTATTGGCACAAAATTTGGATCATTTGCATATCACATTACGCTGTACTTATTTGCAAAGTTTCGCGATTGTACTTAGCTTCCTTCTTGGGTCACTATTTTCAATGTTCCTGAGTGTATAAAGATTATTTAAAAAGATATTAATTAAAAACGCTAAAAAGCGTGAATCGCGCGTCTGCATTTTCGTAACAATAAAGACCGGGTTTGGCCAGTTTGGCTGAAAATCAATTTTCGACGCCCTTTTTTAATTCCTACTATTAGCTCACCATCTCTATACATATTTTATTTGTTTGTTTGTTTGTTTATCTATTTATCTTGGTGGAATTTTCAATCGTTAATGAAATACATTTTAAAGCGCTCAATTGAGTTGAAATGTAATGTACATGATTATTTTGGATGACAATACACTAATTTAATTATAATTAATAAAAATTAATTTTGATTAAAACTAATTATTTTAAAAATTACAAATACAGCCACGTTGGCGACTTAGCGACCCTTTTGGTGATTTATGTCAAAATTTGAAAAGGTTTTTTTCTCACGTGTTAAAGCATTCAGTTGAAAGGAAATTTTATATACACGATTGTTTTGGATGACAATACGATACTTTAATGATAATTAATAAAAATTAATTTCCACTTAATGTTGTGATTCGGTCATATGTATATACATATTTATATTAATTGCAACTATTTAATAAAAAGTAGCTAAAAATTTTTTTCTTGGTTGATCTAAGTAGGAATTGATTTAAAAAAGTTCTTTTTTTATTACTTGTTTATAACAATAGCGTTGTTACAACAATGCAGGTGAATGTTGAGTTGTATTTTTTGAATATTTTTAATTAATATCTTTTTAACTAATTGCGATATCGAATCGAATTGTAAATCCAAACCATTCTCGAATTTACTTGAACCCACACAAAAAATTTCATCGAAATCGGTCCAGCCGTTTAGGAGGAGTTTAGTGACAAACACACGCACAGAAGATTTTTATATATAAAGATATATTTAACGAGATACGCTCACTTCTGATTTCAAGTTTGAATTTTCTGAAAACAGCAAAATACTAGATCATGGAGTTGTACTGGGCCGTCTTATAATTTGAGGAGCAAAAGTTAACAGATAAGATTTACCATTCTGGAACTGAATCCGATTTGATGATAATTGTTCTCATGAGAGAAAAATAGAATTTGGATTCTAAAATCCATGTAACTCTCAAAAATAGGAGTCTTAATATTTATTATTATTTAGAAGGTCAAAGTATACGAGATTTTGGTCTAATAATGATGCACAAAAATGTTTTAAAAAACGTCATATAAAATGCACTATTAAAAAAAACCCTTGAAAGCAAATAGATTTAACGCAATTATTTCTTCTGATAACTCACAAGGGGAGGGCACGACTATGGAAATTCATTTGGAGTCTCGATTAATAGTAGCACTCCTTTAGGGTGTTCAACCCTCAATGTAATTCCGCCGAGAAAATAGCCTTCGAAATTCATGCTTAGCTTTTATACAATTAAGTTTCAATATCCTCCAACGATTTCGTAACCTGGTTGGTATATCGTCTGCATACTACGCGCGAGGTTAACGTTTGATTCATGGATCAACTTTTTTTTCATTTCATTTAATTATTTTTAAAATTAAATAAATTTATTTATGAAAGGTTTATTTGATATTAAGTGATATTTTATGTAATTATTTTGTATTTTATAAAGGAAAAAAAATACTGTTGTAAAAATATTTTTATATTAATAAATAATATTTATAATAAAATATGTAATAAATATTAAATGATATTATACATAAAAATTAGTTATAAATAGTTTTACAATGTGAAATAAAAAATAGACCATAATTAAAATATTATATTTAATGTAAAATAATTTATAAAATATATTATTATTCAATTAATTATTTTAGAATTAATATAATAAAAAATGTCTTTTTTACATAATATTAATTTATTTTATAATTTTATAAAATATTAAATAAGTCCTTTTTAAATAAATTTAAATAATTTTAAGAATAAATTAATAATAATTCTTATTAATAATAATTTGATTAATTTTAACTATTAATAATTTTAATAATAAATTAATAATAATTCTTATTATTAATAATTTAATTAATTTTGACTATCAATAATTTTAATAATAAATTAATAATAATTCTTATTAAAAATAATTTAATTAATTTTGCTTATTAGTAATTTTAAATAATACTGATTTTAAATAGTAATGATTTTAAATAAAAATTATTTTAAATAATTAATTTTAATTAATAATTATTTTAATTAATGATCATTTTAAATATTTTGATTAATAATAATTTTAAATATTTTAATTAATAACAACTTTAAATATTTTTAATTTATAATAATTTTAAATAATTTTAATAGTAAATAATTTAAATAATAAATTAATTAAATTTTTTCTACTTTATAAAATACAAAATAAATACAAAAAATATCATTTAATATTTAATAAACCTTTCATAAATAAATTTATTTAATTAAAAAAAATAATTAAATGAATTGAAAAAGAAAAGTTGATTGATGAACCGAACCCTGACATCACGCATAGTATACAGACGCTATATCAGCCAGGCTACGGAATCGTTGGTATAAACTGAAACTTAATTGTATAAAAAATAAACATGAATTTCGAAGGCTATTTTCTCCCAATTGACTGGCCATTCGGTGGAATTACATTGAGGGTTGAACACTCTAAATGAGCACTACTGTTACACCAAATTTCGACTTCAAATGAATTTCCTTAGATCGTGATTTCGTAGAAGCGATTTTTTTTCATGTCTCAGTGGCGGAATTCAACTTTTCGGCTGTTGTTTTGAGAAAAGGTGATTGGAAAATGTCCCGGCAACGTAATATACTGGAATTCATGGCTTGGCCATTAATCGGAAGATTGGATTCTGGATTAGCAGAAAAAACTGTAGCGGATGCTGTAGGAGTGGAAAGAAGTGTCATTGCAAGACTGTGGAATCAATTCCATGAAACAGGGCATATTCGGCGTCAGCTTGGACAGGTCTCCCATTTTATGCCCATGCACAGCTATCGCGCAACGATTTCTTCACTTTTTGACGTGAAACGTCTTTAAAATCGCGCCGAAACATACGGGTACCAGGTTCAAAAAGTGGACCGTAACGAAAAGGTCTATATCATCGTACCTTAATAATTACAAAACTATTAGTCCTAGAAACAAAAATGTGGTGTGAATATTTCACTTATATAGTCAGCTCGCTGTTATGACCTTGAGTCCGGGTCTGGGTCGAGCGGGGCGGCGGGGGAGGGGTACTGCGTTAACTGTGCGAAACCGGCGCTCTCACTCGTTTCTATTCAGTATAACTCGTGACTCCGACTTGATAGGGCGGTGATTCTTTCGTATGTTTATCAAGATTATTGAAACCGATTGATTCATACAAAAATAAGTGTAATTTGGACAGTATTTATATTAAAAATAACCAGAAAGTGATAAAAAATATATAAACATTTGCTATGTCGGCCTCAGCTCGTGCAAGAGCCAGCCAGAAATATAAATCACGGCTATCGTTGGAAAGAGCCACACACAGGTACCCCAATGTCCGGCGCCGAGCGAGCGAGACGGTTTCGGGAACGTCGCAAAGCCGACGCCGCGAGGAACTTTTCTGCTGCCGCCAACCTCGCGAGCACCTCTACCACTGGAATACCTGTACTTATGGACGTAACGAATGAACAGACAATCGATATATCTATTGGATCTGCCACGGAACTGAGAGATCTTAATATCAGTAGAAGTGAAGCAATGCAAAATCATTGGCGTTCAGTGGACAAACGCTTCAAAACGGTATTTGAAGCCAATCCGTTTGGTTTATCTTGCAGTGTTTGTGATCGACTTTGGTTCGAAAGAGACTTAAAGAAAGTGAAACATCGCAACAGTTCTTTCCTTCAAACAAAACTCCCCGATGAAAATGTGACGGAATTTCGCTTATGCAGTACCTGTAGCAAGTCGATAGATGCCAATAAAATCCCGACGCTGTCGCGCTCAAACGGTTTTCGTTATCCTCCGAAGCCGAGCGGACTGCCGCTGCTTGACCCGATCAGCATTCGATTGATTTCACCGCGGTTACCATTTATGCCGATTCGTCGATTACGCTACGAAGGTAACTATGGTATAGTCGGTCAGGTAATCAATGTACCTGTCGATGTAAACAACATGGTGCAGAGCAACTACCGAGGGGGATAGACGACGATTTTGCTTTTAATGTCAACATAAAAAAGAAACTTATTCACAAATCGAATTACTTGAGTGGTTTCGTACGTAAATCGGTTATCAAGGCCTGGCTGCGTTATTTGGTAAACCAACCGCTGTACAAACACTATGACATAAAGATCGACTGGAGTGTGTTTGACAAAGATATGGATGACTATATTGGGCTCGAATTTCAGATTGAGTCTGTCGACCCCGACTTTGCCCCAGAATCTGAAATCCTGCTGGCTCAACAACATACTTTGTTATGGAATGAGGAACAATGTTTGGATATTGCTCCGGGACAGAACTCATCTCCGATCAACATAATTTATGATGTTCATGGCGAGGAACTATCTTTCCCTCAAATATACTACGGCGTGCCTCGTCAATTCGACCTCAACGTGCGGGTGACTCCGTACATGATGGCAACCAGCGAGATTCGACGTACTGATCGACGCGGTGCAACTCCGGATCATGTTCTCTACATGGCCATGAAGATGCTTCGTATCCGCGTTGTCGAAGGTATTTACAACATGTTTCGTTGTGTAAAACAGACTGAGTCAATCACACGCAAGATGCTTGAGGACCGAAACTTTATGAATGAATGTATTGATAAGAATTTCGTCTTCTTAAAGTCGATACCGATGATGATTGATTGAATATTAACGTCGCACTGTTCAGCTACACGAGGGCTTTTGGCGACGGACCACGTAATTTTGAACCATGGTCAAGTGACGTGGACGACACCTGAGCTGGCACCCCCCTCTCCTAACTACCACACCACACCAACGGGAGGACGTTTCAGCTCTCGACAGATTTAACGTGCATCGCTGCCCTACACGGCGGGTCTTTAGTGGTACAGGATTCGAACCCGTGACAAAGCAAGCCACGGTCCGATACCTATACCACTCGGCTACCGCGGCCACAAAGTCGATACCGAACTCCATTCAATATTGGATGACTCGCAAAAAAGACCTATTTGCAATGTTGCGCCAGCTTGGAAAACCAACAGTGTTTTTTACTATCAGTGCTAACGAGATCAAGTGGCCAAAACTGCTGAAAATACTACATGGCCTTAGCGACTCATTCAAAGATATTCATGTCGAAGATCCTTTAGTCAACTTGAATCGATCTCAGCGGAGCCATCTTGTTAATGAAGATCCAGTAACCTGTTTCGTGTATTTCAACAAATTGGTCGACACAATTATGGCGATGCTGCAAGCGAAAATGACATACAACCCATTCGGCCCTTACCGGGTTCTCGATTACTTTCTTCGTATTGAGTTCCAGCACCGTGGTAGTCCACATGCTCATGTTCTGCTATGGCTCGAGAACGATCCACACGAAAAAATCTCTGAAAACATGCCAAAGACTATTCAACTCTTGACTGATCTCTGCTCGGTGAGTCGCAATGATCTACCCGGTGAGTTGTATGTGAATCAAGTCCATAAGCATACGTTTACGTGTACGAAGCGCGAAGAAACCAGCTGCCGCTTCGGCATACCATACTGGCCGATGACGGAGACTAGAGTGCTGCTGCCGTTGCCCAAGGACGATGGACGCAAAAACGGGTTACAGACAAGAGCCACTAAGTTACGCAAGTTGTTAGAAGAAAAGAACTACGAGACGCTCGGCGAGTTTCTAGTTGATAACAACCTAACAATGGCGCATTACTTAGATACAATCAGAGCAACGTTGCGTCGTCCAACCGTGGTGTTCAAGCGCGACTTAAGTGAAATTTATACTAATACCTTCAACCCGTGGATTGCGCGCACCGTTTGCGCTAACAGTGATTTGCAGTTTATATTGGAAGAGTACAGCTGCGCAGCTTATGTTGTAGAATACGTCAATAAGTCAAACCGCGGCATTAGCAATCTGCACCAAGAACTTATTAAAATACAAGAACAGAATCCCGAGAAGGAGTATGTCGAGATTATGAAACAACTCGGCGTTAAGTTCCTCAACACTGTAGAAATGTCATCGCAGGAGGCCGCATGGTACTTGCTTCGCCAACCAATGAGTCGTAGCAGCCGTGAAGTGAGCTATATCCCGACTGTGAGGCCACAAGAACGTCATAAATTACGAAAGCTTAAAGCGGTGATGGACGAGGAGAACTTAGACGAAAATAGCACCGACATTTGGACTAAGAGTATGATACAGTGGTACGAAGAAAGGCCGAGTGAACTTGAAGACAAGTGCCTCGCTGACTTTGTCGCGTGGTACACACCAGTAACTAAAAAGGGTCAACCGCTTGGAACTGAAGTAAACGACGATGCGTCTGGTGATGACGAGCCAGCACCGGACAACGTACCATACGAGTCCACCTCGACAATTGGCAGCGCGTACCGTAAACGGAGCGCCCCGCGAGTCATTCGATACCGAGGCTATGAATTGAATGATGTTGTGAACTATAAGCGATAAATGGTAACGCTCTACTTACCATTTAAGAACGAGGTGGTTGAAATTCTGGACCGAAATGGCTTCCTCAGGATGTACGACGAAAGGGAGGCAGAGATCATGGCCAAGCGTAAAGAATTCGAGTCTAACATAGATATCGCGAAGATACTTGATGAATTGAAGAAGATCTGCGAAGACTTCAATAACGTTGATCCATTAGGTACAAGCAACAGTCGAGATGATTTCGTCCGAAACGTTTTAGAGCCCGATGGTACGGAAAACAATGACGACTTTGAGAATGCCGTTAATACAATAGGTATATCGGCTGTTCGTAAACGCAGCAATGTGATGTCTAAACAAGAGTACTGCCACATGATGCGCTACACAAATAACGGTCAACGCGAATTGATTCTCGAGATGATACATCGGTTGCACTTGAGTGATTCGATTCCCATTCAAATTTTCTTTACCGGCCCTTCTGGCAGTGGTAAGACCTATGTGCTGAAATTGCTAATGGAGACGTACAATAGATACACCCAACAACATAATTCGCTTCGCAATGCGTTTGTTGCTTGCGCGTCTACCGGCAAAGCAGCCGTAAACTTGGGCGGCGTGACTGTACATTCCGCTTTCAAGATTACTCAATCAAGACGTATCGGCACTATGGCAAGAGAGGTGCTTCAAAATTACAGAAGTACATTCATTGGTGTGAAATGCATCATAATCGACGAAGTGAGCATGATTGGATGCGATGTGATACATAAAATAAACCTGCGCTTGCAAGAGATCACTGGTGTACACGACCAACCGTTTGGCAATCTTAACATCATCTTCTGCGGAGATCTTCATCAGTTACCGCCCGTAAATGCTTCACCGGTCTACAAAGGGCCACGAAACTCGATCTGTGGGCCAGTGCTGTGGCAATCGCTCGACTACTATCCACTCGAACAGGTAATGAGACAAAGTGATTCCACCTTCTCGGAAATACTCACGAAAATCGGTAACGGTGAGAGACTCGGTACCGAGCAAATTTCTCTGATGGAATCACGCTTCAGAAGTAGAGCTTGGTGTAAAGTAAACGTACCCGCGACTGTTCGCCTCTTTCATCGCAACCACGACGTTGACGCATATAACAACAACGCTTTCATACCTGAGTTCGAAAATATTGCAGACAACAAGATGATTGGCTACAATACGCTAACGGAGGTCGCGACTGCTCACCGCAACTTGCACAAAATGAGAGTCGTAGAGTCGGGCGGCTTGCCGTACAGTTTAAAACTAGCTGTCGGTTATCCATATATGATTACTATGAACTTATATGTTGAAGATGGACTAGTGAATGGCGCAATCGGTACGCTTAAGTATATAGAATATCTCACTGAAGACGAATAGGTGACAATCTATGGAACGACAGAAGTAGATGTTGAACCTCAGCCGTCAACCTCAACAAGAATTCGGAAGAGAGTGCGCCTTTGGCTGGAGTTTCCAAATCCAAGCATGGGCCAACTATGTACAGTAAAAGCGAAGCCCCACGTTATGTGCAAACGGGATGTGTTAGATTTAAAGTGGACACCTATTGTGACCAGAGCCGCCAACATACCGCTCGGTGGGAATATCAAGTGTAGACGTAACCAATTTCCGGATGTGCCCGCAAGCGCGATCACCATTCATAAGTCGCAAGGTGGCACATTCGACGAAGTCGTTTTCAACTACGATAAGTCACAACAGATACAGCTTGTGTACGTTGCGCTGAGTAGAGTAACATCGATTGACGGTCTGTATCTCACCAATGATAAAGACGATTTTAAATTTTATCACGGGCGAGCAGCACGGCGCCAACGGTGAAAGATATTCGCGACGAGTACGATCGGATGGCCAATCGTAGCCTTCCCACGTTGTCAATGCAAGCAAGAGCCTTCTGTAAGCGAGACGTCCTAGCCGAACGCAATGAAGACCAGGGTGGCTACCTACATCGACGACGGCAATTAATTTTGATCGTATCTGCTTTCAATGCACAAAGTTTGGTTGCCCATGCAGGAGATATTGAAAGCGATAATATATTGATGAACTCCGATTATATGGTAATTAGCGAGACTTGGATGAATTGCGCGAACACTGTGATGATCAATGACTTCGAACTAAGAGTAAGTAATAACACCGCACTTGAACATCGTACACATTGTCCGTCTACCTCATCTGAATTGCCGGTGCGAGTTTCTGCAGCCGGAGGTTCTGCAATCTACAGAAACCTACAAAGCTCCACGGACTGTAGCGAAATCATAGTAAATGCCAACAAGTCATGCGGAAATTCAGTCTTGAGAAAACATAATGTCGGCGACATATGCTTGGTGGACGTTAAAATCGAAGATCTTACGCTGTTTATCCTCGGTGCCGTATATATACATCCTAAGGCGTCGGATGAAGCTGTTAAGCTATGTCTTTATCAATAACTCCTGCCATATTCAGCAAACTTAACAAAATTAATACCGAACTCTCAGCCAGACTTGGAGACTCCAATCGTTCTATGCAGCGATTTCAATTGCGATCCACAACAGAACAGCTATCTTGTTGAGTTCATGAGGAATGAATTCGGCCTTAACTACGAACAAACATCACCGACAACATTAGGCAATACCACTATAGACTGTACATTCACCAGAAATATTAATGTTGACATTATGCCGTATGTTTCTTATTTCACATAGCACAGACCTATGTTAAATAAAATCGTTGTCGAATATTAATTGTAATAATAATTTATGTTTCTATTATGTATCTGTTCTTTTTTATTAAAATACTTAAAACACCGTCAATCCTGTTTTTATTTATTTCAATATTTTACTTTAAAAGCGATTCGCTAACATAGACGTTTCACGTGAAAACCAACGACTGTGTGCCCCAGCAAAGCCCCACCCGAATTTTTACTTGCTCCCCTAATGTTTTTGAGCAGTGTACTATCCTGAATTTTTTAATTTTTCTGCAAAAAATACTTATTTCGGTATCGAACCCGGTCGAAAGGAAATTGAGGAACATGTTGAAGATCGCGGGAGTGAGAAAAATGAGGTGGTGAGGCATGGCAAACCAAAGTTACAGTCGGTCGAAAAAACAGTCGAGCTCCGTGACCCTTTCAAAAAATGATTGGAAATGGAAAACGACCTTTTTTGAAACCTCGTTTGAAACGAAAACCATCTCAACATAGTATTTTTGTTGTTTTATTCCCACTTTTTATTTTCAAATGGCTCCTTTTACACGACTATTGTCCATTTTTCACATACGTTTTACCCCAACTTTGAGTTTAAGGTTTCAATCCAAAAGGAAAGTTAAAACGTCTCTTTTGTATGACTATTGTCCATTTTTCAACAACTTTTTATCCCAAAGTTGAATGTAGGGTCTAGATTTAAAAGGGACACAAAGTATCCCAGAGACGTTAGATGAATACTTTTCAAAACATTTTCAGATTTCTCCCAAAAATATTTTATCACGAGGCGAGAGAAAATTTTTCATTCCATCCCATAGAGACAATTTAGACAGGGGTCATCAACAAATGAAATTTAGGCATCTTGAAAGGGTTCAAATGAAATTCTTGACATGTCAAATGAAATGCATGCATCTTGGTGAGAAAACAGGGGACATGCCAACTCAACAAGACAAGCCCTCCAATCTGGGTGTGTGAAGACGACAATTATTAACAGGTAAGTCTAATCTATATTTGATGCATTCCAATCTTGATGTAATAATTGACCCGAAAAAATGGGGGGACTACCCCAATATTCGGACTTGAAGATTTTGACTAAAAACATTTGCCGATAAGACTGCCAGAATTTGAGAATATTAATCACTTCAAATCCTGACAGTCTTAACGAAAAACTTTAAGCATGCTCCATGAAAATATGAATGAATGTTTAGCTGCTGGCCTTTTATACTCAAAGAGGTCACGTGAAACGATTTCTATTGGTTGGCGCATGTTCTGATCCTTCCAACGTTGGCATATTGTTTGTCTTGAAAAAAGGAGGACCGAGTCGACTCTTGTGTCGACTCGATCCCCTTTTTTCGGTAAAATTTTTTTTCACTCACTCTACTAGATGGACAGTCTGTTTTTTGCATTCAGCTTGCAACTTGTTAAAATGCTGCAGGTATCACGCAAATCGGTAGGATTTCACCATGGTGCACTCGGAAATGTCATAGTCCTCGTGCACCTCATCGTGCAGGTGGTCAGGAAGAGGGCGGTCATTCAAATCCTGGAAATGGGGCAATATTTCCAGGTTGATGGTAAAAAGTCCAAGCTTTTCAAAAAAATTGTGCTGAAGGCGCAGTTTGATGCACCAAGATTGGATTCATCTGTATTGTGGAACCTTGGCGCTGAATCGTGCTGAAGGCGCTGTTTGATGCAGCAAGATTGGATTCATGTGTATTATGGAACCTTGGCGCTAAAGATTTCTTTCATCGGCAATAAATGTCTGGTGATTCAAGGTTGGAAAGCATCAGCCAATAGGAATCGATTCACGTGATCCAGCAGAGTATAAAAGGCAAGTGCTCAGCCACCAGAGACATTCTCCCTCAGCAACATGTCTCATCTAGCCTTTTTTGCCCATGCCAATGTGTTTCACCATGGTTGTCAACCTGTCCCTATCGAACTGTCGATTGCTAGCATTCCGGAGGATGGTAAAGATCCAGAAGTGATTTGCCTCACGGTAGACCACTCGAACCTCCTTATGACCGCCAAAGACAGCCGAGCCAACAGGTCATCAATGAACGGCTCAGCTTGAAGAGCAACCTGCCCGGAACTGTACCCCTCGAATTCCTGTCTTTCTGCGTCAAGGGCAAGTTTTGTCACCTGACCCAAGGAAACAGAGGCCTCATCGTCGTCAAGGGCTCGGACCAGAGAAAATGTTTTGAAACGCTTGGACTTTTTACCATCAACCTGGAAATATTGCCCCATTTCCGGGATTTGAATGACCGCACCCTTCCTGACCACCTGCACGATGAGGTGCACGAGGACTATGACATTTCCGAGTGCACCATGGTGAAATCCTACCGATTTGCGTGATACCTGCAGCATTTTAACAAGTTGCAAGCTGAATGCAAAAAACAGACTGTCCATCTAGTAGAGTGAGTGAAAAAAAATTTACCGAAAAAAGGGGATCGAGTCGACACAAGAGTCGACTCGGTCCTCCTTTTTTCAAGACAAACAATATGCTAACGTTGGAAGGATCACAACATGCGCCAACCAATAGAAATCGTTTCACGTGACCTCATTAGAGTATAAAAGGCCAGCAGCTAAACATTCATTCATATTTTCATGGAGCATGCTTAAAGTTTTTCGTTAAGACTGTCAGGATTTGAAGTGATTAATATTCTCAAATTCTGGCAGTCTTATCGGTAAATGTTTTTAGTCAAAATCTTCAAGTCCGAATATTGGGGTAGTCCCCCCATTTTTTCGGGTCAATTATTACATCAAGATTGGAATGCATCAAATATAGATTAGACTTACCTGTTAATAATTGTCGTCTTCACACACCCAGATTGGAGGGCTTGTCTTGTTGAGTTGGCATGTCCCCTGTTTTCTCACCAAGATGCATGCATTTCATTTGACATGTCAAGAATTTCATTTGAACCCTTTCAAGATGCCTAAATTTCATTTGTTGATGACCCCTGTCTAAATTGTCTCTATGGGATGGAATGAAAAATTTTCTCTCGCCTCGTGATAAAATATTTTTGGGAGAAATCTGAAAATTTTTTGAAAAGTATTCATCTAACGTCTCTGGGATACTTTGTGTCCCTTTTAAATCTAGACCCTACATTCAACTTTGGGATAAAAAGTTGTTGAAAAATGGACAATAGTCATACAAAAGAGACGTTTTAACTTTCCTTTTGGATTGAAACCTTAAACTCAAAGTTGGGGTAAAACGTATGTGAAAAATGGACAATAGTCGTGTAAAAGGAGCCATTTGAAAATAAAAAGTGGGAATAAAACAACAAAAATACTATGTTGAGATGGTTTTCGTTTCAAACGAGGTTTCAAAAAAGGTCGTTTTCCATTTCCAATCATTTTTTGAAAGGGTCATGGTGCTCGACTATTTTTTCGACCGACTGTAGTATCCTGAGAAATTTTAATAAGGCACCTAAATGATACATAGGGAAATGAGACGAAAAGCCACGGATAAGGAGATAAAAATCATGACTAAGCGAGAAGTTGAAAATCAATTTCACGACCTATATATATAGAGAGAGAAGAAACAGAAGTGTTAACCTGCGAAATGAGCATATTCTATTAAAAAAGAAAGAATATACTACAACTGTTCGTTATGAGACTAGTTCTGTGGAAACTCGAACCACAAAATATTAGTAATTTCTACGAAAGGAATTTTTAAGCGTGTTTTTCACGGAGAAGTTCAAGCA
Organism: Trichonephila clavipes; assembly: GCA_019973935.1. NCBI lineage: Eukaryota > Metazoa > Arthropoda > Arachnida > Araneae > Nephilidae > Trichonephila > Trichonephila clavipes. Next base: position 248,236 of record BMAU01003375.1, on the reverse strand, counting down.
GTCAGAGATGAAGGAATTACATTTTTGTATGGGACAATGGCAGCAATAATTTTGGTTCGAATGGTTTTATTCAAACCATTGTTGTATCTAACATTATTGTTTGATTTCATATTGTTGTTCTGTATGTTACGTGGTTTTTTTTTTTTGCTAACGAAAGGATGGAAGAAAATGTTTCAATGTCTGTGTTTGGAATTGAACACGCACCTTGGAATAAAAAAATATATTAAAGGTTCATTAGTTCGAGAAACAAAAATATGAAAATTGCGAGTAGGTTTTTTCACTTGTTGTGAATTTTTCTTTGTTTTAATAAGTTTTTATAAACAGTGGTATTGTCAAAAAGTCGATGTTATTTATGCATATCTATATGCACATTTAAAAAATAAAGTGTACATCCCCTCCTAAAGGGGTTTTGTTGATATTAAAAATCCGAGCTATGTTTATAAATTAGAAAGGCCTTTTCTGGGTTGCAGCAATGAGGAAGAGATAGATATTTTGAGATCACACAAATGCTTCAAAAATTAAATGGCGTAAGGCAGTTTGTTTAAATTTTTTTTTATTTTCATGGAGGTATTGTACTAATATTATATGCTATCGATTTGATTTTTGAATAAATCTGAAAACATGTAAATAATATGGTCAAACTACGAGGTAGAATTCAGAAGTTTCCGGACTGAATGTAGAACTTAAAAAACATCGCCAATTAAATTGCTGAAACACATCCTCCTTTGAAATCAGACCCTTGAGCAACAACACACTTTTGCCATCGCTTGTAAAGGTCATCAAAACACTTATGGAATTAATTTTCAGCTATGTCCTTTAATTCAGCATGTGATACACTTTAAATTTCATCTGCAGATTGGAATCGATGGCCCTGAAAGCGACGTGCCACTTCTGAAAGTATTCTGAAGTCGCACGGGGTGGGGGAAATCAAGGAAGTAAGGAGGATGTGGCAAAACAATTGTTTTCGTTTTCACCTCGTCGTTGTTTGAAGCCCGTTCTTACGTACCACCTCAAAAACATGTTCAATGTTCTCAGTGGTGCAGGAAGTCTGCGAACGTTCATCCTCTTTGACACTTTCCCTGTCTTCCCTGAAACGTCAATGTCACTCAAAAGCTTGCGTTCGGGGTAATGCATCACTGCTGCACATATGCTTCAACATTTCGTTCGTTTCCGAATAAAAAAAAAAAAAAGAAAAAGGTTCCTCCTAGACCAGGGATGGCGAACCGGTGGCACGCGACACAATATTTTAAGCACGCCAGTGATCAAAATGGTTTGTATTTTATTTCGAAATAACAAAGTTCACTATGAAGTATTACGAACAAACGCGAATGATTGGTCGCGGGGCGGCGGTGAGCACCCTCGTTTGTTATTGCCTTGCATTAGTTACATCTTGGACTACAGTTGCTTATGATGCAAAATTTGTCTACGCATAACATAGTCGATTTTGTTGACACAACTGTATTTTAAAGTTTGTGTTATATTTACGATTTTTAACTTATTTAACATAGTTAGTTCAGCAAAAGAACAAAGAGCAAGATAGTAAGTGAAACGGAGAATTTCAAACTTGGTGAATCTAAGAATATGGTATTTTATTAGTAAAGGCGACAAAGCAGTGTGTGTTTCATGTTCTGGAACAATTGTATACAGAACATCGTCTGTAAAACGGCATTCTGAAATAAATCCTCTTGTCAAAAAAGTGAACCACAGCAAAAATAATTAAATCCTTAGAAACCATTTGGCAGATAGCTCCAATTCAGCATGCATTCTACTAAAAGTAACATCTTATAATCCTAATATAAATTGTCGTCCACAATCTGCAACAACAGAAGTTACATTAATGTTACTTTAATTTCAATTACACGTATAGCTAAAACATTTACAACTATACAGTACAAAAAGTACTTTTTCGTAGTAAATAAAGAGTTTTGAGTTGTTAGTATTTAGTTTTATTATTTTTCCAATCATCACAAGTTAAAATTATTTCACGGTACGTCTATACCTCATTAAACACTTCTTTAGAAAAAAATGACAAATTAATCCAAAAAGTTTCACCACCCCTGTTCTAGACCATCCCAAACATGTTAAAGGGGATTGAAATCCGGAGACCATGAGGGCCAACCCATATGGTGAATATCTTCATGAAATTTATCAACGATGTGTGCTCTATGTGGCTACGTATTTTCGTCTATAAGTAAGTTAACCGGGTTCATAGCTCTTAGAACAACCTCACATAGGTTTCAAGGGTCTCATCCCTATAGCGCTGTGAGTTGACAGTACTCGCATCGAATATGTGCAGAGATGTAAGATTGTCCAACATTATGACTCACCACACAAGGATTCCTTTGCCGCCAAATCTGTCGATTTCCGTTACTTTTTGAGGGATGAAATCGAGCTTCACTTTCTCGCCAGATGAAGATTCGACGAGAATCACTGTTGAGTGAATCTTGACTTATTACTGAAAAGAACATGCCCCCATTCTTGTGGTGTCCATGCCTGATGTTTTCGGCTCCACAATGACTAGTCTTTACGGTCGGATGTAGTCAAAAGGACACGCAAGACTGGAGGCCGGGCGTAAAGGCCAGTCTGTGCAAGAAGTCTGTAGATGAGCTGTCACGAGCAGCCGTTTTTGGCGAATGTCGTCGTGCGCTTAATGCCATGTAGAGATCCTGTGCAGATGTCATTGCTCTGTGTCGGCCTTGGTTGACCTTCCTGGTAACAGTACCTTTTGTTTGGAATTGATTCCATAGCCGGGAGATCACTTTCGTTGCTCCTTGTAACCATGAAATCACTTCTGCTTGAGACTGGCCAGCTTCAAGCCTGGGAATGGTTCTTCATCTCAAGGAATCCTCTAAATGATTATGAGTTGTCATTCCCACTGAAAACAGCTTAATTTGTTTGCTTTAATAGACCACCATAAAACTACAGGCAGAAGTTCCATAAGTTTAAATGGTTTCAATCCAGAAAACGGTATCAACAAAACATAACGCTAAACAACTTTTTTTGCTAAGCCGAAGGTTGATATGTTGTTCTTCAAAATATCTAAAATACAAATTTTATCAAATTTATTGGAGGTAATTAGAATTATGTCGAGAAACATGTTTGTGACCTTAGTTTTAGACTTGAATGATTGATTGATTGAATATTAACGTCGCACTGTTCAGCTACACGAGGGCTTTTGGCGACGGACCAAGTAATTTTGAACCGTGGTCAAGTGACATGGACGACACCTGAGCTGGCACCCCCCTCTCCTAACTACCACACCAACGGGAGGACGTTTCAGCTCTCGACAGATTTAACGTGCATCGCTGCCCTACACGGCGGGTCTTTAGTGGTACTGGGCTCGAACTCGTGACAAGGCAAGCCATGGTCCGAGACCCATACCACTCGGCTACCGCGACCACCCTTAGTTTTAGACATATGTGTAGTTGGCTGAAGCGTGAAACGCAATATATCTTATGCCGACAACATATTTTTACAGTTTCAAGAGATTCTGGGCTTAGTGCATCGCAACGGCTTAATAAAGTTATTTTGTTACGTTCTCATGGCAACATTTTTTAATTATTTAATACGAATGTAGAGTCCAAATTAGTTTCGACTAAGGTATTTTTAATGAACCTTATTTAGTGATATTATTACAGCTACTCACTTGACTCATTTCTCAACTGAGAACAGTCACATCAAGAATACTGATGTGTGATTTCATTTCGTGCAGAATTTAATGCATAGTAACTTTAAAACCATTTAAAAAGTTGTGAAAAATCTCAGTTGTATAAACCTTTTATGTACACGTATTTACGTTTATGTGTGCATGCCATTTTTATTAAAAAAAATCTATACATTTTTCAATTAACAACTAATATGAAATTGGGAATGCATACATATTGCTTTAAGATATTAATAAAAACTTCACATTTAAAATATTAGAAAAGAAATGTTAATTAATTATACGTCTCTGTTTGTTGATAAAAGCGCAGTTGTGTGTGCTTATGGTGAGATTATTCAAAATCGTATCCTCATTATAACGAACTGTCATATTCCAATGCTTTGACCTAGTGAAGTGATATACGTCCGTTAATGACGTTTTGCGAACTACTTTAGGAAATATTTCACGATATAAATTTTTTATTAAAAAAAGTCGATCATGATCGACTTAATAAATGCATTTAATTTTTTATTTTTGAAAGTTATTTATAGTACATTTATCGATAATTAGACTGAAATAAATAAATTTTTAAATCTTGTTGAAAATTTAGGGCGCGTTCTACGTTTGGATGATTTTTCAGACTTCACCAAGCTTAAGGCCCTCAAGAGTCAAACTAACAATTTATCGGCCAATTTCATCTTTATTCTTTTGTGGAACAATCAACTATTCTAAAAACTTGTTAAAGTAATTCAGTAAAAAAAGATACACGACTTTTGCTTGGACCGTGTTATTTCAAAACAGTGTTTTTTATTAGAAAATGTTGGGTGTACACTTTCAAAAGTTCATCTCTTATCATTACAGTACTTTTAATAGATACATTGCATTTTTTCACATTGGATATAGAAAATTAGCATCGCGCGCGCGTATATCTTTCCTTGCTTCTTAATTTATTTCATCTTTTGATGAAGTTGTGTTTTTAAAGTACTCCAGAGACAATTTCTTTAGGGATATTATCCTCATCATAAATGCTTGTATCAAAAACTGCCGACTAAACTATTGTGGTGGTGCAAATCCGGACAGAATCTGCGACCTATGGATCCGTAGCCGAGGACATAACCGCTAGACAAAAGTGATCACCTCTGCCCGGAGGCAGTTACTAGCTTATGAAGATACTGCTACACTATGTTATTAACAATATATGTGCTTTCTACTTTCTTATTAGCTTAAACTTCAGAATTTGTTTTTCTCTCCAAGCATTTTTTGGTAGTTTTTCCTATTTCATTTATTAGGTAGAATTGGATCTGAGAAATTTAATTTTTATTTATAGTGACAGAAACAAACTGGTTTTACGGAAAATCATTTTATTGGGTCAAATTACATTTGTCACACATTACTGAATATAAATTAAACTTTTAGCAACATTACTTTTCATTATGCTTTCCTTGGAAACATGCCACAAATGCGCAAAATGTTTTATTATTATCAAAGGACTTATGGAATAATCCTAAAGATGTCACCAGTATTTGTATATAGCATGATATTTTTGTTGAAAAGGCCAAATGATCGTTCCTGGAAAACTAAGCAGACTGTGAGTATTTTTCAGGAAATAAACAATAAAATAAGTTTCGAATATTGAAAAATGGGTTGGATGCATGTTGTAGGAAAAATCCATATGTTACAAGTTATCTATTAAGAAAAATCAAGAAGTAACGCTGAATACAAGACATTTTAAACGAAATTTCGAAAATGGTCATTTGACCGCGCATGGTAGATTTAGTGTTAATAGCAAGTTGAAAATCTATGTATAACATTATTCGTGTACTTTTTGTTAAGATCTCATAACGTGCGTAAATTTTTGACATTTATTGTGCCACATTCAGAACGCCTGCGTCTCATGGTTTAAATAAGTCTGTTTTAAATAAAAACCAATGCAATTCAGAATATTTCTATGATTGCACTACCCTGTTTAATATAAATATCATCTGAGATACATAAAAGTAAAACAAAATTAAATAAAATGCGTTGAATTGATTTAAAAGGAAATATTTATTTCTCTGAAACACGTTAAAATTATTTTTATTTTTATTGTCATTTTGGAAAATCTACCTTTTTTAATTTCTTTTGAAGTATTCAACCGAAAACTTTTATCAATGCAAAATATACGGACTTTAAATCTTTAAATACATTGATGAAACTCCGACACTTATTTATAATGCAAAAATTAAGAAACAAGAAGAATAAATTTATTCGTAAAGATGCACTGTTGGACGTAACATTACAGAAATTATTGAAATAATATTCTATTTAATAATCTCAAAATTTATATTCGGATTAAAAATAAACTTTTCTGCTATTTAATGCTAAAGTATTTTATAGACTGGTTTCGAAATTATTCAAATAATTATATATATTCATATAACTATGAAAAAATTTATGGGAAAGAAGAAAAATAAATAAATAAAATAAAAAATACAAAAAAAATTAAAACTGAGAAAATGGAATCACTTTAATTAAAAGTCATTTAATTATTTCATGAATTTGAAATAAATTTTGAATTAAACTCATTTGATTTACTAAAAGTCTCCATAAACTTTTGAAACCCTAGATTCGTATAACATACTGTTTTTAGACTTATTTTTTATAGAAAAAACGGAATTTTAATATGGCGTCTTTTTATATAGGAATTTGCTAAAGCAATAAAAAATTTCTTGGCGTCATATTGCTTTATGTAGTGATTTTTGAAAGTTTAAAAAGATTTTAATTCAAAAACCAGAACTTCTAAAAAATATTATTTGTTGATTGTGCAATTATTCTATATATAAGAACGAGAGAACACTTTTATGTCGGTTTCTGAATATATATATATATATATATATATATATATATATATATATATATATATATATATAATTTCATAATTACTTTCATTATCTTCAGAACTTTAAGACTAATAAAAATCATTTATTTACTTTCTTCTTACTTCACACATAGAGTACTTTTTCTTATTGATATTTGAAATAAAATTAGTCATATTCTTTTTGCGCACTTTTGTCTATAAAAACATAAGCCGTTAGTTCTCACGATGATGGTAAAAAATCAAATCAGTTTAATATATTTTTACTTACCATAAAATCCAGCGTATAACGCACACCGTTGCATAACTCGCCCCTATGCTTTAAAGCTGCATTAAAAATGCTCTTATACGTTTTGAAGTCATTTATTCAAGGTGCCGTAAAATCCGGCGTATATGCATAACTCACCCCTATGCCTTAAAGTTGCATTAAAAAATTTTTTAGGTATATTCGTATAAAGCGCATCCCCTTTTTACGAAGAAATCTGAAATGCTCTTATACGTTTTGAAATGTTAGTAAAATCCAGCGTAAACAATGCATAACTCACCCCTATGCCTTAAAGCTACATTAAAAAATTTTTTTAGGTTTTGAAGTCATTTATTCAAGGTGCAAGGTGCGTAAAATCCGGCGTATCACGCACACCGGTGCATAACTCACCCCTATGCCTTAAAGTTGCATTAAAAAAAATTTTTTTTTAGGTATATTCGCCGTATAAAGCGCATCCCCTTTTTTACGAAGAAATCTGAAATGTTAGTATACAATGCTCTTATACGTTTTGAAGTCATTTATTCAAGGTGCCGTAAAATCCGGCGTATAACGCACACCGGTGCATAACTCACCCCTCTATGCCTTAAAGTTACATTAAAAAATTTTTTTAGGTATATTCGTGGTATATAACGCGCATCCCTTTTTTTACCAAGAAATCTGAAATGTTAGTATACAATGCTCTAACGTTTTGAAGTCATTTATTCAAGGTGCCATAAAATCCGGCGTATACACCGGTGCATAACTCACCCCTATGCCTTAAAGCTGCATTAAAAAATTTTTTTTTTAGGTATATTCGCCGTATAACGCGCATCCCTTTTACGAAGAAATCTGAAATGTTAGTATACAATGCTCTTATACGTTTTGAAGTCATTTATTCAAGGTGCCATAAAAATCTATAATGCACCGGTGCGTAACTCACCCCTATGCCTTAAAGTTGCATTTAAAAAAAAATTTTTTTAGGTATATTCGCCGTATAACGTGCATCCCCTTTTTACGAAGAAATCTGAAATGTTGGTATACAATGCTCTTATATACGTTTTGAAGTCATTTATTCAAGGTGCCGTAAAATCCGGCGTATAACGCACACCGGTGCATAACTCACCCCTATGCCTTAAAGTTGCATTAAAAAATTTTTTTTTAGGTATATTCGCCGTATAACGCGCATCCCCTTTTTTACGAAGAAATCTGAAATGTTAGTATACAATGCTCTTACGTTTTGAAGTCATTTATTCGTAGTGATGTAAAATCCGGCGTATCACGCACACCGGTGCATAACTCACCCCTATGCCTTAAAGTTGCATTAAAAAAAAATTTTTTTAGGTATATTCGCCGTATAAAGCGCATCCCCTTTTTTACGAAGAAATCTGAAATGTTAGTATACAATGCTCTTATACGTTTTGAAGTCATTTATTCAAGGTGCCGTAAAATCCGGCGTAAAACGCACACCGGTGCATAACTCACCCCTCTATGCCTTAAAGCTGCATTAAAAAAAAATTTTTTTTAGGTATATTCGTGGTATATAACGCGCATCCCCTTCTGAAATGTTAGTATACAATGCTCTAACGTTTTGAAGTCATTTATTCAAGGTGCTATAAAATCCGGCGTATCACGCACACCGGTGCATAACTCACCCCTATGCCTTAAAGTTGCTTAAAAATTTTTTTTTAGGTATATTCGCCGTATAACGCGCATCCCCTTTTTTACGAAGAAATCTGAAATGTTAGTATACAATGCTCTTTTTGAAGTCATTTATTCAAGGTGCCGTAAAATCCGGCGTATAACGCACACCGGTGCATAACTCACCCCTATGCCTTAAAGTTGCATTAAAAATTTTTTAGGTATATTCGCCGTATAACGCGCATCCCCTTTTTTACCAAGAAATCTGAAATGTTAGTATACAATGCTTTTACGTTTTGAAGTCATTTATTCAAGGTGCCGTAAAATCCGGCGTATAACGCACACCGGTGCATAACTTACCCCTCTATGCCTTAAAGTTCCATTAAAAAAATTTTTTTTAGGTATATTCGCCGTATAACGCGCATCCCCTTTTTTACGAAGAAATCTGAAATGTTAGTATACAATGCTCTTACGTTTTGAAGTCATTTATTCAAGGTGCCATAAAATCCGGCGTATAACGCACACCGGTGCATAACTCACCCCTATGCCTTAAAGCTGCATTAAAAAAAATTTTTTTTTAGGTATATTCGCCGTATAACGCGCATCCCCTTTTTTACGAAGAAATCTGAAATGTTAGTATACAATGCTCTTATACGTTTTGAAGTCATTTATTCAAGGTGCCATAAAATCCGGCGTATAATGCAGACCGGTGCGTAACTCACCCCTATGCCTTAAAGTTGCATTAAAAAAAAAATTTTTTTAGGTATATTCGCCGTATAACGTGCATCCCCTTTTTTACGAAGAAATCTGAAATGTTGGTATACAATGCTCTTATATACGTTTTGAAGTCATTTATTCAAGGTGCCGTAAAATCCGGCGTATAACGCACACCGGTGCATAACTCACCCCTATGCCTTAAAGTTGCATTAAAAAATTATTTTTAGGTATATTCGCCGTATAACGCGCATCCCCTTTTTTACGAAGAAATCTGAAATGTTAGTATACAATGCTCTTACGTTTTGAAGTCATTTATTCGTAGTGATGTAAAATCCGGCGTAAAACGTGTACTTTTAACACCAAAAATAAGATCGAAATTTAAGGGTGCACGTTAAACGCCGGGTACAAAAACGATAGCTTTAAAAATAACAAAAGTTATGAGCATAAAAAAAATTACTTCTACATATATCAAAATATTGTTTGTTTAAACAAATGACATGCCTTATGAACTAAAAGAGTTATATTTCTAGAAGTATACTATTTTTCAAAAGTCTGGGATAATACCTGGAATAAATGACTTCAAAACGTAAGAGCATTGTATACTAACATTTCAGATTTCTTCGTAAAAAAGGGGATGCGCGTTATACGGCGAATATACCTAAAAAATTTAAATTATTTGTTGTTTAGTTATAAGAATACTTGTAATTTAATTTAACTTTTCTGTCATTCGGAAAATAAATTAGGTTAACATACACACACACACATCAGTAACTTTTTCATTAATAACTTCGATATTTGTCTTCATAGCCTTGCACTTTTTTTATTAAATAATAGAAATATAAATTAAGTTTAATATATATATATAACTGAAGTAATTTTTTGAAATAACCTATTAAAATAAATGCCTTTATTGTCAATGCTGTGGCATACTAATAATTATTTTTAAAAATAATTGTGGAAATAATAAAATTGTATTAAAAAGAATAAAAAATGACCTCTTACGTATTTTTATTTGAAATTTTCAACTTTTTTGAAGTTATTTGTTTTAAAACGAGTGTAAATTAAGGAATGAAATGATAACAGATTTTTATAATATATGCACTTGCAATTAAATTTGTTAATACATTGTTGATGACTTAAATTTTAATGCCGTTTTCTAAAATTGAATTCGAATTGATAACTTACTGTCAGGGTAAAGTTTTCTTGAAATCTTTATCCATTTTTTAAAGAACTGTACATTAAATTTTTATTTTCAATACTATTAAAGCAGATTTTTATTTACGATGATGTTTAAAATTATTAATTCTTTCGAGTATCCTTTTTTTCAAAATATATTTTGTCTATAATGAGTATTAATTTTTAGTTTAAACTTTTTTTTCCTTTTTGCTTAAGTTTGGTCTTCATTTAAATTTAGTTTTCATTCACAAAAAATTCCGTGATTGATGGTAAATTAGGAAAGAATATGCTGCTGTTGCTTATGCACCTGATCAATGGTGTCAGCTCGAGGCTTTGTCACGAGTTCGAGCCCAGTACCACTAAAGATCAGCCGTGTAGGGCAGCGATGCACGTTAAATCTGTCCAGAGCTAAAACGTCCTCCCTTAGTGAGGTGTGGTAGTTAGGATAGGGGGGTGCCAGCTCTGTTGTCGTCCACGTCACTTGACCATGGTTCAAAATTACGAGGTCCGTCGCCAAAAGCCCTCGTGTAGCTGAACAGTGCGACGTTAATATTCACTCTCTCACTTCTCCGGCACTTCTCAGGCCCTACGGCAGGGATGGCCAACCCGCGGTCCAACGGCCACATGTGGTCGTTACAACTTTACAAAATGCGATTATTTTGCGCAATATTCTTGTTTTTATAGTATAGTGTTATGTAACAAATATATTCCATAATTGTTTCTGTTTTTATACATACTTAGAAGTGGACAGTATTGCATTGCAACGACCCCCGCAACACACACACACATCACGCTTTATTCATATAACTTAATCGTGCTGCTTATTGCAAGAGTTAGGCATATTTGATCTTTGAATTATTATTGTTAAATAATCTATGTTTGTATACATGAAAAATAATGGAAGCAATAATAATAATCCATTCCATTTTAAATTTTCATTTCAATAAATGTTTGTAATGGGTCCAAATCTAATATGAAGATATATACACTGCTGGACAATTGCTAAGGAGGGATCACAAATTGCTATGTAGCATAACATTAAGCGAAACATGAGGCCTAGTAGGATAAAATATAGTTGCCACACTGTTCAGACATTAGAATAAAGAATATTTATTGTTCTGGAAAGTACAAAAGCTGTGAAACATCTGAAAGAAAAAAAAATGTTCATTTGATCTGCGTACGGAGAAATGGAACAATGCATCTAAAAGTCAGCAGGCACCTTAGGGCAGTCGGAAAACCTCTATACCGACAATGTTAAATTGGCTGTTTTCGAGGTACATTTTCTCAAAATCTGTTATATGTACATGCTTGAAATTTTTCATATAATTAAAATACACATTTCTTATTATACTCAAATGAGCTTTTAGCTAATTTTGAATTTTTTCATAATTTATAAAATTTTTTATCAAACATAGTTAACGTTAACCCGTTTTTCACATAAAAAAAAAAAAAAAATTGTAAAAATAAATTTTGGGGTTTTTACAAAAAGCTCATTTCAGTATATATTAGCCATCATTATAAATATATCATAAAAATTTACATACCTGTGAACAGTAGTTTCTAAGAAAAGGAACATCGAACATCAAAAATTGACATTTTGAGAAAAACTGATTTTAACGTATAATTACTTTTAATTAAAACATTTTAGCTCCATATTCTAAATCATCAGCATTTTTTAGTAGCTCATCATCTTCTTTCTTCCTTTTAAGTCTTTTTTCCTTCCTAACTTCCCTTGTTTTTTTTGTAAACAATAGTATTTTGCTCGTAACAGCCTCTGTTTGTCGAGGCACTCCATCGCCTGTACCGTGTAATCACCAGGCTCAATACACATTTTCTCAAAATTTCTAGTTTTGATACATTCCCCATATTAAATGAGGAAACTGCATCATATGTACCCAGTGACAAAACTTCTAATTGTACAAATGTTTTCTTCGGTACACGAGACCATATTACATTATTTACACTTTCGTTAGGATTTTGCGTACCTCCATGTAAACACTTTTTAGCAATTCTGGATTAGCTAAATCCCTAAAAACAGGTCGCATGGCCTCCACAACATCCACAGGTAAACTATTTTTGTGATGATAAGTCTCCCCAAGCAATTCTGCTTTTTAAATTTGCACCACGTATCTGAATCAGAGGGACAAAATCCATGCTGAGGTTTTTCATCGGTTGATAGCTTGTGTAAAAATATTGCCCATATGGCTTGTTGCATGTCCTTCACGCTAGACAAATTTCTGCGGATAGCTAGACCATAATATGCTTGCAGACGGTCGATTTCTTCCTCTGTCAATCTATTTCTTCCGCATAAAGGCTTTCCGTCAGAAAGTTTTTGACCTCTCATCTTAGTTTTCAAGCGTCGAAGACGTGTCCCCATTCTTTTCATAACATGACCTATGCATTCTAATTTCTCGACAGAGCAATGGTCACCATATACTTTGTTCTCGACAATAGAAGTAAATGCTTTGGAGTCCCCATCTCCTAAATATTTTGTGTACCGAACATTGTAGAGAGACTGGGAACGCTGAAAATGGATAGAGCTCCAGCTACTTCCATCTTACCGCTGTAGCCTTCAAAATTTCTCTTACAATTTTGAAGATGCTTGGTTTTGTTCGGACAAATACAATGTTTTGAAAAACTTCGACATCTATAACTTTGCCGGTATCAACACTTGTGACTGTCAACAAGCCATTCTTCGAAGAAAAAAACCACGCTTCTGCCAGCTACCATCAACAGCAACAGCAAGGTCCCTTTTTCCATCATTTTCATCAACGGCTTAACGAAAAGCTTCTGCCATACTGTGTTCACAGGTTTCTCTTTGTTGCCTGCAGTAAAATGTGGTTGTACTTTGAGAATTTTGTGGGTGGCGGGGAAGATTCATGATACCGCAAAACATCCTAGCAGACTCAGCACCTTTACCTATGCATCGCATAGCATACACTAGCCGGGTATTCAGTTCGTAATTCTCAGAACTATCGCATTTCTTGGAGTTAAAAAAGTATAGTTATATTTACAAGAAGGACATTTTAAGTGAAACTTCACAGCTTCACCACAGTTACTTTCACTGAGGTGCAACCTGAGTCCTGTTTTTTCACACTTTATACATTTTACAGCTTCAAAAAACACACAAGCTAAAAGGTTAATGTCCACAATAACATTTCTGAAACCAGAAAAAGCCTCATCCGAATATGAAATATCCATGTTTACAATTTTTCCTCACTTGCAGATGGTTCAGTTTCATTAGTACAAAGCTTTGCACCATCAGCACAATTTTTTTTTCATCAGCAGAGTTCTTTGGAACAGTAGAATTGCTTTCACCACAACCATCATTACTTTTATTACATCTTCCTTTATTAAAAACTCCTCTTCGTTTCTTAAATACTTTAGTCGATGCTCTAGGCATGGTAAAGTCGATATATTATAGCAATTTTTTTGAAAGTTTAAGCTTAATAATGTTCAAGAATACTTGCGAGTTCAAAAATTATAACGCAGTTTTGAAAGTGTAAACAAACACTGATTTGACCGTTAAAAATACAGTGAAGTTTCAAATGGGTTAGGAAATAAAATAATAAAAGGCTCAATTTATACAATAAAAGATAAATGTTTTGATTTATACCAGACGCTCAACTTTTAAGCCAAAACAAAAAACTTTGTTTACTTTTACGCTTGTCAAATGGGCGTGGCCCAGTTTCAACTATTATTTAAAAATAGGTTTTTAGGGCTTCTACTTACCCTAGAGGTTAAAGTAAGGTATTTTTAGAAAGGTTAAAATCTGTACTATGTGGAAATGTAAAAATCTCAAATTGTCAAAAAATCAAATTTTACCTTTCCGACTGACCTTAAAGAAAGGTATCAGTACGGGATATGTCCACCGTGGAGTGTGATGCAACATTCCACACGTCGTACCATACTTTGCACAACATTATCCAGCAGCTGTTGAGGCAATTTATCCCATTCCTCTGTGAGTGTACGGATGAGGGTGTTCCTGTTTGTCGGAGGATAGTTTCGACCAGCAACTTGCCTCCCAAAGCATCCCACACATTTTCAATGGGGTTTAGATCTGGAGAACGCGCTGGCCATACGAGACGTTGAATACCCTCGCTGTCTAGGACAATCCTGAACAGCGAGTGTTCGATGACATGTTGCGTTGTCGTCCATAAAAACAAATTTATCACCGACAGCACCACGGAAAAGACGAACATGAGGAAGTAGAACTTCATCAATGTATCGTTGGCCCGTCATAGTCCCATTCGCAACCACATGTAGGCACGTGCGGCCATTGATCATGATGCCGGCCCACACCATGATACTGCATGTCGGATATCGGTCCTTTCCTGATATTTTCTGGACGATAAGCAGTACCACTCTCGCGCCAGATCAGTTGGCGTCTACAATCCGATGACAGACTGAACATACCCTCATCTGAGAATAGTACACATGCCCAGTTCTGTTCAGTCCAATTGTGATGCTCACGATCAGTTTTCAATGGGACACACACAACAGGTCTGCGTGCTGTAGTTCCTCCCTCAAACGTCTGGCAACAGTTTTTCGGGAGATCTGCTTTCCTGATCTGATTTGACAGCTGAGCTGAACCTGTTCCTTTTTATTGATAGGACGATATATCTGTCTTCTGCAGGGCGTCGTACTTCTACACGACCTCCCCGTGCCTTCTACTACACATTCCTGTTCACAGCCGTGAAACAACGCTGTGAGCGATGTCGATCCTGGCAACATCTGTTATTTTCGCCCTTCTTCGATCTTTCCAATAATTCGCTAAAATCATCTATGTGATGTCGGGAAGACATTTTTAAGTTCGTCTATTAAATCTTTCCTGTAAAACTTTGACTTGAAACAACAACTGTCCACACGCGTCAAAACCTTTAAAGCTATGAACGCTATCACACAGACAAAAAAAATTTGCTACTCATACTTCTTTACTAATATCCCGCACTTATTCTAATTTTCCACATTTTGCTTCCTTTCATTTTGTGGTTGCTATGAATGATAGTGTTATCCGTCCTAGCAATTGTCCAGCAGTGTATTTTTATGTGCGACCCGCGGAACCAGTCATTTGGGTTGGTCACTCCTGCCCTACAGAATTCAGGGAAAAGTACATTGTATCATGTTTAAAAACTAATTGTTCATAAACCAATGATTTTAAATAGGAACTTAACACTATGTACTTTAAATTTTAATGCAGAATCTTTTGAATTATAGAATTGTTTTCATGAAGGGTAACAAACAAATTCTTGTACTTCGGATATGATCTTACTCTTTTCTCATATATTTCTAACTGTTTTCTATAAATGATTTGAATAATTTGTTGACTATAAATGCAATCTCACTTAAATACGCATTGCATTTCTCCTCGCCATTTTTTACAGAAAAAATTAAAAATATAAAGAAAATATTTTTGCATCAATGAGTTTAACTGTTTGGACATTTTTAATAATTACTTTTGCAAAATAATTTTAAGATGACCATTTTGAGCTAACGAATATTTTGTTTATTTTTTTTAAATTTCTATGAAAAAATTACATCAGCTAGTTCTCAAGTAATTTCCTAAAAAATTAAGCTATTTTAAATTGAATTTCAATCATTTTTTGTTGGTTGCAGAAGTGACGCAGTAGTGCTGTAAAACAAAACTGATATGACGATTTTATTATTCATCGTAAAATGTTTAAATTTTTACCTGGTAATTTGATAATAAACAAGAGGAAGCATAAAAACATAATAGATTTTTTTATAGCAAAAATACAGTTCTTGAGGCATCAGACAGCTTTATAATTGTGTGATTTCGTAAAATGATTTCTAGTGACAAAATTAGCATGTATTTCGTTGCAGAGAGAAGTGATTTGTAGGTAGTTAAAAAAATATTGAGTCTGTTAAAATAAAATAAATCATATGATGCAGAAATGCAACGGTGGGTTAAATTATGTAGTCAGTATTAATTTATATTATTTTTATAAAAATGTGAGTGTCTCATTTCTTAAAAACCCTCATAACTTCGTAACACAATTATGTAAAAATCCCTCAACATGGTTTTTATTGAGAATTTTATAACTTCTTTTGTTCTAAGACTATCAATTTCATGATCTAAATACCTCTAAAATGAATGAAGAAATTCAAGTATGTTTAAAATTATAGATTTATTGTTTATTAGCTGTACAATGGAAGATTATCTATTCCACTTATCAAAGTATTAAAGAACCTGCTATTTCATACACAGTTGCAATGTTATTGATTATGACCAAAAATGAAACTTTGGAAATATCTGCTTATTTTAATCGATTTGAATAGCAAAAATTTGATTTGGCTAATATCAGGTATCCGAAAAAAGAATTCTATTTTCCATGATAAATGGGAGATTTTTTGTTGATATGTACCCTTAAAAAATGCGTATAAAAGTTGATAATTTTCATGATATTTAGTGTTCACTAAAAAAAGCGTTAAAAGAATATTTAGTGTCATGATTATAAAATTGTTTTACGGACATTATGATTTAAAAAATTTATTTAAATACAATATCTTGGCAAAAAAATTAACTTAGAATAACCTTTTTTCAAAACGTTCTCCTTTTATAAAAAATGCTTCTATAATAATAATATTTTACTTTTATAAAGTAAATACTTCTCCAGAGAGTCTGAACTAGGATTTTTTTAAAAAATTCACATTATTTTCAGAGTTACCACCAATGGAAATAATTATCGGCGTTTTATTTTAAAATTTCTTTCCTCTGTTGTAGTTAAATATATGGATAAATCCACTTCTAAGTCATATATTTCAAAACTTGCGGTTCATCCTCTGTACAGAGGTCTGAGCTATATACAGGAAAACCATTATTATAATAGAAGCATTTTTCACAAAAGGAGAATATTTTGAAAATTGGTCATTCTATGTTCATCTTTTGTCAAAATATCGTACTTAAATAATTTTTTATTGCAATAATATTCTTAAAGCAATTTTAAATACGTTTTCTAATCTAAGTGACACTAAATATCATAAATATTATCCATTTATACGCTTTTGCAAAATCACGGTTCCGAACGTAGTCGGATACCTTAACTAAAATATGTTGTATTTTCAATAATCCAATGTGCTTTCATTCAGTGCTTGTTTCTGTTTAAAGGATTTGTTTGTTTTTTTCAGTGTGAAATCTGTATCTCAAATGTTTTCTACATTTTCCTTGTCACACGATAAAATATGAAGTTTTACTTTGCGTTGAGTGAGTGAGAGTTACATAACGTCGCTCTATATAGCAACACGATGGACCTCATAATTTTGAGCCCTGGTCAAGCAGTGAGAACGACACCTAAGCTAACACCCCCTCTCTAAACTATCCCTCCTCACCAAAGGGGTACTTTGAGTTCGACAGATTCGGTCACGAGCTCGTGACCATAGCCACTAGGCTACCGGAGCTACTAAAGGGTGTTTTTTTAGAGGTATAGAACTTTAAATTGCAATAAAACAACGATGTATTATTCGATTGACATGAAGCTTTTTTTATTCGAAAGATAATCTTGTGGCATTACATTTTAAATATGATTTCTGGCATAGAACTGCCACGGCTGGCTCGCGTGTAGTCCAATCTGGACGTCCAATTTTCGATGACTTTTTCCAACATTTGTGGCCGTATATCGGCAATAACACGGCGAATGTTGTCTTCTAAATGATCAAGCGTTTGTGGCTTATCCGCATAGACCAATGACTTTACATAGCTCCACAGAAAATAGTCTAGCGGTGTTAAATCATAAGATCTTGGAGGCCAATTCACAGGTCCAAAACGTGAAATTAGGCGGTCACCAAACGTGTCTTTCAATAAATCGATTGTGGCACGAGCTGTGTGACATGTTGCGCCGTCTTGTTGGAACCACAGCTCCTGGACATCATGATTGTTCAATTCAGGAATGAAAAAGTTAGTAATCATGGCTGTATACCGATCACCATTGACTGTAACGTTGTGGCCTTCATCGTTTTTGAAGAAGGATTCCACCAGCCCATAAAGCGCACCAAACAGTCAGTTTTTCTGGATGTAACGGTGTTTCGACATACACTTGTGGATTAGCTTCACTTTAAATGCGGCAATTTTGTTTGTTGACGTAGCCATTCAACCAGAAGAGCGTTTCATCGCTAAACAAAATTCGCTTATGAAAATCGGGAACAACGGCAATCTCGTTTGGGGCCCATTCGACGAATCTACGCCTTGCTTGATGATCGTTTTGATGAATTGCCAAACCAAACTGAGAATAAATCACTTGACAGCTGTTAAATCGGTCGCCATCTTGGAAAGTAATGCCAACTTAAACTTCTGTACCTGGAAAAAAAACACTCTTTACTTTGTGTTAAAAGAGAAAAATAACGCATTTATTACATGTGTCTCAACTTATTTTTTTTTTTATTATGTTTGAATTAACATGCATCTTAAAAGCTGCATAAAATTTACAATTTAATTTTGGATCACCGTTAGCATTTTGGATTTTGAAAGACAACGAAGCTGGTGTCTTAATCTATTACCTTCCATGGTCGTGATAGCCTAGTGATTATGGTCAGGAATTCATGGTTGGCATGTCATGAGTGCCACTAAAGGAGCTCTGTGTATTGTATTTCCTGTATCCGTTTTCTTAATTCCTTTAAATCAGATGGGGTAATTATATCCATTCAACATGTGTAAACTTATTCCAATATTGAATCCCTCTTTTTACAATTTTTTTTTATTTTCTTGGAGGCCCTCTTGTGGAAGACCTAAACACACAGTACAAGGAACATTATATGACTGATTCTTTAGGCAAAAAGCAGAAGTACAACTCTGAGATGACTTTAAGTGCCTTCTATTCCGTTTTACATTTAATATTCAACACCGGATAGAAGGGCTGATCTGTTGAGGCTCAAAGACCTCCCATTGGCGTAGTTTGGATAGGTAGGTGCCAGCTACGTTATCGTCCTCGTCACTTGAACGAAGCACAGATTTGCAAGTTCTGTCGCCAATAGTCCTCGTATTGCTTTTTAGACGGATGAATTTAAAAATGATGACTTAACAGGATTCTGTCGGAAAGTTTTCAATGTGTGTCGGGAGGCTTTCGAGTAAATACCGGAAATGTTTTATTGAAGAATGTGAAGCCAACGGTTTTTTAATATACATGTTACACTTCTGTCGAGCTAGATTTAATTTTACTAAAAAGAATCCTATATATAAAAGTTTATAGTTATTAATGTTTGACTGAGATCTATCCTGAATTGAAGTATCTTCTAATATTCCAAGCCTAACAGAAGGAGAAGCATAATCTTCGACGATTGGGTTATATAATAAGTATTTGCAGAATTTAAATTTGGGCACTTTTTTTGGGCGCAAACAGCTTTCGTACATTGAGTTTTAGCATTTTTAAAAATTGAATGCTGCTTGATCTTAAACGTTAGGAAAGAATTTTCAAAAAAAAAAAAAAAAAAAACTGATCATATGCCAGGAAATCTTCGAAGCAGTATTATTTCCGTTCGTTGAAATTTCACGATGGATTCGATTTTGACTTTGTAAGGCTTGATACCATCTGAAGGTATTATATGACCGAAAAATATTCATCTTTGGTTTCCTAAATAGATAGATATTGTGCAAATTTAAGAGAACTGCTACTTTACTGAAGTCTCCCAAAAACTATTGCGTGATGTAGTTTGTGGTCTTCTTTATCGGAGGGACGCTATTAAAACGTCACTTGTGTACGAAAAACAAAATTCCGATCCACGTAAATTAGTGCGCATGAAATGTTAAAGTGTTCGAGTTCTAAAATTTTCAAAAGTCATGTATGGAAATTCGAATAGTTTAAAGGTGCAAATAGTAGTTTTCTCTATATCGGAAGAATCAACCGGGATTTAACGCTAAACCCCATTCTAGGACTGCAATTAAATTATTATACATCCTTCAAACTGACGTGTAAAATCATTCAGAAATGGGATAGGATACTTTTCGGGTTGAATGATGATCTTTCAACCCGACATTTAAGCCACGGTAATCAACGCATGTCCTCCATGTTTCTGTTGCATTCGATACAACTTACTAGCTCAACAACTTTTGGATGGTCATCAAACTCCCTGCTACATCACACACACACATACACCACACACACATACACCACACACACATACACCACACACACATACACCACACACACACACCACACACGCATACACGCATACACACACACACTTGCCTCCGAAAGTCTGCGTACAGACAATCATCTTTCATATTCATACAAAGATCGCTAATTAAATGAAGTATCTCTACATCAATACTGCTCGTATTTTTATTGATTCCTCTAACGTCATAAATTCAAATAGTATAAGAAACAATCACCTGATTATTACATAAAATAATACAAATATTATAACTTGAAAAACGACACAAATCGTGTGCGTCATAAGTCTACGTACACTGGAAAAAACTATTACAATAATGGATTGTAACTAAAAGTCAATACTTTTTTAAGCTATTCCAATCTTTTTATAACTCTCTCAAAATATTTAACAAGGATTCAACTTGATTAATAGTCTCTTCTGTGGTTATTTTGTTCCATTCTTATACTATGACAGATTTTAGCATTTCTTTGGATGTTATGCGTTCTCCCTGATTATTCACTCGAGTAAATCATATAAATGCTGCATTGAGCTTAGGTCTGGGGACCGGAATGGCTTACGGAATTGGTTTGGGACATTGTAGAACAGCCATGACTTCATAATATAAGCCATTTGATTGGTACCTTTACCCTGCTGAAAGTAAAAATCATCACTCGCTGCAAGATTCTCGGAAAGATTACTTCAATAAGTTCAAGTAATCAATTTTGTACATTGTTGATTCAATCAATTTCTGATTACCAATCTAAAGGCTTCCTATGCACCCCCAAACATTACGCCTCCTCTTTCATGTTTGATAGTCGAAGAAAGATTCTCCTTAATATCTGTGCAGTAATTTTTACAAGGATATTTTTGTTCTTTTTAATGCCAAAAATAACAAATGAGTTTCAAAAGAATATATTACACTTTTCCAACAATTATGTGTCCTATTTAGGTGTTTTTTTTTGACAAAGGTCATTCTCTTAGCTCTGTGCACTCAAGAGAGGAATAGCTTCTTGAGAGAAAGAGTGTAACTCGGCCATGATAGTCATCCTTTTTCAGTTCGCTTCGAATTGGAGTCACGCTCTTTTTTTCAATGCCTCAGCAGCATTTTTAGCTATTTGTGAAGCTTATAGTCTTGGATTTATTTTTATAGCGCGTATTGCAAAACAAGATTTTGGAGGTGACACTGCAAACGAGCGGCTGGATCTTGATTTATACGTTAAAATTTTAGTTGAGTTGTAGTTTATGAACGCTTTTTTAATCAATGAATGTTTCTAATTAACAGTTTCAGCAATTGCTTTAAAATTTTTCTCCTTTTCTGAAGATCTATGGTGATCTATGTTTGATCTTGACCAATATTCCTTATTTATTCAGAGAATCGGCACCAATAATCGGACAAGGGATATAAACGATGACGAAAGTCCAAGCAAATTTTCGTCTAAGACTAGTTTTATACTTAAAATTTTAGATCCAAATATATATTTGTAGTAGAGGGACGGCAGCAAACTATTTCAGGTCACTAACCTTTCTCTCAATTTTTGTAACTTGGAATGACAGTTATGTCCGCTATGGCATCGATAAGAAAATTACGTTTGTTGAAATCAGCGGACAAGAAGAGACGAAGTTGAGGTATCCTATGCTAGCCAATTAATTGATTAGTTAGTTTTCCGCCGTCTTGGTTTTTCTAAAAAACCCAAAATGGGGGGAGTGCTTCTTATTCTCTCTCTCTATTCCCAAAAGTACTTAGATACCAGTACATTGACTTTGAACTTTATTTTGATCAGGAACGGCTTGAGGAGTTGTTTTCTTGTGTCTTGATTTCTTAAAATTGAACTGTCGAGTGAGTTGTCAGATATGTTCGCTTTAATTGCTTGCATTTTCGACTCCAAATTCACCTGATAATTATGGCTGATGGACCTAGAACATATTTCGGGATTCGAATGTACAGAAACAATTTTATCGGTCATATTTGCAATATCGGTTCACATATCTTGGCCCGTTGCAAAAATGTGGATGTTTTGTGCTTGATGCGATATATGGTGAAATAGTGGCGTTCACAACAATGGGATTTTGGTACTCGAACCTCACCCATAGACCAACAGGTTTGTAAATTTTAGCGTAAATATTATGTCTCGGTGCTTTCATCAATGTTTTTTTTAAATATAACCTTTTCCATGAAAGTATTTCACAGTCCGCTAATAAGCTGAAATCAAAGAGATTTCAACATATCTGAAATGACGCAAGAGTTCCCAGAGGAGCGTCAGTAGCCAAGTTACACCTCTGATTGGATGACCTCTGATTCTGTCAAGAGGGATAGCAAAGTGTTCTTACACAGCTGTTTGTAAAAAATGCAACACCATGAAGGAATCATCAGATATAAATGAACTTAACAGTGAACCTCAATCATAGAATGTTACGTAAAATAGTAAAGTTTCAGAGCCATCGCACATGCGTGGCGTGCGCAGCGCCCTCTGAACTGATGCTGAAAGCGTATAAATAGAGGGCTGTAGCAGGACGTTGAAAATAGTTGATGATTATTTGTTAGTGGCTAACGTTTAGTGAGACCTAAGTATGCCTCCACGACGAAATAAGGAGAAATTCCAACAACTTACGGAGTTTGAACGGGGGAGGATTATCGGCCTTCGAGAAGGAGGATTTTCCTCTCGCGCAATAGGAACTCGTGTGCAGTGGAACAGTTCCACAGTGATGCGAGTTTGGAAGCAGTGGTCCGACGAGCACCGAACAACTCGAAAAACTGGCAGTAGACGATGGAAGGTGACGTCAGCGCGTGACGATCGACACCTACTCTACATAGCGATGAATGAAAGTACAGCTTTACCCAGGCAGTTGGCAGCACGTTGGTGTACTGCTACAGGTATACTAATGTTGGCTTCGTCAATTCGTCGACGTCTGCTGCACCATGGATTGCGTGCAAGGGGGCCTTTATACAGAATCCCCCCTCACTGCAAAACATCGACGGCTGCGTCTGCAATAAGCTCATGAGCCTAGAGCCTGACAAGCTGATCGGCACCAAGTTGTCTTTTTAGATGAATCACGCTTCAATTTGTGGGACCATGATGGCCGCATTCGTTTTAGACGCTGCCTTCCAGAGTGCGTTATCGAACGACAAAATGACTTAACGCCCGGAGTTATGGTTTGGGGTGCGATTTCTTATCATGTATGATTCAATTTGCTACGAATTGAGGGTAATCTCAATCGCAACAGGTGGATTAATTATAAAGTCTTCGATGCATTCCAATGCATGTTCATCCAATGTTGAAATCATTGTGTGATACATTACGGAGTCTTGAGATTCCGTTGTAATCGAATGGTGCTTCAAGTTGAATACACTATGATTTTGGTTCACTTTTCCAAAAGGATGGAGGCTTCTCGCTGCAAATTGCATCAACTTATGAGACGTCAGGTTTATATTTTCCTCCAAATTATTATACATATTTACCATAAAATACAATTTTCTTTTTTAAAAATTAGTGATAATAATTGCAGCAAGAAATTATGAAGAATAATTTCCAAATCACTTCCTTAGATCACCAATTTGTGGATTGTACTGAAGCTGGAGTAAAATAAATAATAGGAGGAGTAAAAAAAATAATAACGCAACTTTATTTATTTAAAACAAATCTAATCAATTTTTCCCACGCTAGTTTAGTTCAACAAACCAATGCAGCTATTCAGATTTCCGTTTAAATAAAAGCAAATTGAGAGAGAGAGAGAGAGAGAATATACTAATTTTAGTCACAAATATGAGCTAACTATAAGTAAAAATATATCACCTGACTTAATAAATCGGCGTTCACCACAAATAATGTCATTCAATGCCTAATATGCATGCTTTTTTTGGGAAGACGTATATTTAAGATTTTATGGAGACAATTTCCAAAAGTAAACTTGCTTTTAATTTTGATTATATGCCTCTCCTACGCTTAGACTTTTTATCCAGTTAAAGGGAAATGGCGAAGTGTTGAGGAACTTTACAAATTATATCAACAAATATTGTACTTAACAAACTTCAACTGTATATCTCAGCAGATGCTCTGATAGAGCTTACATCCATTGTGTAATGCTCATATTCGAATACACATTTTGATCTATACATACGAGAAACTTACAATATAAGTTAGTTTCATTAAGCATCGTACTTTAAAATGCAAACGCAGTACATTGATAAAATGTTTCACATCACATTCTTTTTTATTTTAATATAATAAAATTTTAAAATTGATTAAAAAGATTTTAAGGGCTGAATTGCTTTAACTCAAACTGTGAGAATATGTTTGTATTTCAATGTAGAATATATTGACAATAGAACACACACACACAGTTATAAATCACATTATAAATCACATAAACCGACAGGGAAAGAGTGAAGTTTTAAGTGATTATAAATCTCAGAGACCGCAGGAAAAACTTCAGTAAATTCAATGAATTACACAGTAAGGTTATTAATAATTGGTGTACTAAATTCTATAAAGTATAAAGATTATATATATATTTATATAGTTCTACCTAAATAGAGTATTCGAAATTTTTTTTATGAAAATTAGCTGATTTCTTAAAAATGGTTTCTTGAAAATATTTTTGGTTGAGAGATTCTGACCCAGCGCTTGACATGCAGAAAGCGACAGTTATATTTTGCTTGAATCCTATTAATTAGTCGGTCGAAGTAAATATATTATTGGTTTGGCTAAGGAACTATTATGAATTGTATGTATACTTTTTGGTTTGTAAATTATTATAGGATTCTGTTCTCTCTTCAAAACAAAAATAATAAATGTATCATTATTATATTTTTGTGTTTGGTTTTCCTAATAAACTGTTGTACCTCTCATTCCGAATAGTATTTCATGTCTCAGGATATACTTTATAATACAATTGTAGCAAAAACTTAAAATTTTTATTTAAACCTACTTAGAGATTGTTATTTTTTTAGGTAAAATTGAAAATATTTAGAATGGATGAATGGATGTTTACAGTAACATTAAAAATAAAAGGAATAAGTTTTACTTAGATGAAACAATTCTTTTATTCATATCTTCAGGAAAGTAATAATAAAATTGACAAATTCAAACTTCTAAACTTAATTTAAATTATTAATATAAATTATAAATCTGCCCTCATATTGCGCATGCTATACAATTAATTCATATTTTTGGCATACATTATTTATTTTGGATGAAAAAATCGGTAATGATTCTATATATCCGCATTTATAATTCGATTATAATGCAAAGCAGATTAAAATAAAAGTAATTTATCTTGGTACTATTGTAAAATTACTTTTAAACACACACACAATTCTAATTTTTTTCAATTGAAGTTTCTTACTTTTTATTAGCTTATTTTATTGTGATAAATACTGAATAGAAAATTTAATTTGAAATCAGATTAAAAGCTCGGTACTACAGAAGATATAATTAATGGATTCTTTAATTGCGTTTTTTGAAATACTTTTTACATTTTCCAAATTTCAGTCAATTCTGCTAACTGAATAATGAATACCTAGTTGTTAATCTTTGGCATTATTTATTTGCATATTTATTTTGTTTTATTATAATGAAATTATTAAACGACGCGTAAATATATATTTCTAATCAAAATACAAAGGAATATTCTTTCGTAATTTCGCAATCAAAATAATTATTTATATATGTTATATTTTTCTTTAAATAGTGGCCAAAAATAGGTAGGTATCAAATTTACGAAGCTTTACGTACTATGTAATCAATGTCCTACGAATTTAGATTATATTTGAAAATTCAATTAAGCAGTTCGATTTACGTATAAATCTGCTGTTATAAGCAATTAATTCACTAAATCAATTTCCATTTTCGAAGTTCCTTTGACTTATTATATTTATAAAAAATGAAATTTATCCCCTTTGTTTATTTACTTATTCAATTTTTAAAAATACAAATACTCACGACTGCATTAGACAGTATCTATTTCCTTTTCTTTTAAAGCGATCTTTGTCTAGTGTTAAATAAAAGATCCAAGCTCTGAACACATCTTTAGATTCACAAATGTTCCAATATTAATATAAATGCGTGTTAAAATAGATGCATTCTTTTATCAGCTTCTATCTCGATGTTTGGGAATTAAAAAGCAACGGGAAAACTATGCATATAAGACAGTACTTCTCAAAGTTTCAATGCTTGCGACCCAATTTTCAATCATAATTTTCTTCGCGCTCCACCACACAATAACAAAGCATTGAATGCAATAATGATGTACTTTGATGCTAAAACTGCAATAATGATGTACTTTGATGCTAAAACTGCAATACTAGCTTAATTATAAGCCACTCAAATTAGCAAGATAAATATTAAATTTTGTATATGTTACTTTCAAATAATAGATATTTTAGGTGAGCCATTTTTAAGTAATAGATATTTTAAGTAAATTTTATAAACTTTTAAGTAATAAGAAAAGTATTATGTTGCTTTTCTTTTCTAATTTTTTAATAGGAACAGATAACAATAACGGTGCGACGTGTATATATTTTATGTCAGAATGTATTACGTTTTGCTTCCTGTAAGTAAATTTTTATAATAATCTTTTATTTTCGACTTTTTGATATGCTCGCGCCCCCCTCGTAAGGCTATCACGCCCTCCTAGTGGGGCGCGCCCCACAGTTTGAGAAACACTGATATAAGAGACTAAATAAAAAAAGAATGCAATGTTACTTGTATTGTATTTAATTGCTTGAGATTTCTCTCTCTCTCTCTCTCTATAGATTGAGTTTAAAAATTCAGTTTAGCTGTTGGATTTGCTTATAAAATTTTAATTAAGAGGACTTAGTACCCCAAAAATCACAAGCCTATCGTTTTTTTTATTTTCATTTAATCTTATTCTTTGCATTATTATCTTTCGATTGATATATCACTTGTGCATGTCGGAAAGTTAGAAGTTGAATAAAACTTCATTTGAAAACAAATTAGGCAATTCAGCCACGCCCCCTTTTTAGAAAAAATAGCTGAAAAAAAGCGTTTTGATAAAAAACAATCTAATTTATAAAGAGAAATAATAACATTAAAAAAAGAATGTGCAATATATAAAGCAGAATATTTCCGAGACAATACATACAATCATTTTTTTTTCTTTGTGAAATGTGTGCATGTAAAATTTTTAAATTAAGGCATTTTATTTTTATTATAAGGCATTTATCAGTTCTTATTCCTGATATATTTTTCATACAAATGTAATAATTTAATATTATAAGAAGAAAAACAGCTAAAATTCCTGTCGTGACAGAAAAAAAATTTTTTTTAACGTTTTTCTTGAATTTTCTTGTGCAATTAGTATTCTCTAAAAGTTTATCATTTATAAAAATGTGTGGGTTGAAAAAATAT
Organism: Trichonephila clavipes; assembly: GCA_019973935.1. Classification (NCBI taxonomy): domain Eukaryota; kingdom Metazoa; phylum Arthropoda; class Arachnida; order Araneae; family Nephilidae; genus Trichonephila; species Trichonephila clavipes. Next base: position 220,493 of record BMAU01003375.1, on the reverse strand, counting down.
GAAAATGCAATTATTTTAAAGAAAAACGTATAACTAATATCTTAAAGTGGTATTTTAAGTTTAATTAAGCTTATTATAATTATTTTTTCAGAATTATAAACTTTAAACTCGTTTTTCTCAGTTTGTGTTTTTCGAAACCTTAGTGCATTCAAAATGCTACTCCTTCGACAATTATTTACCAATCACTTCCATTTTTTTCCTGCGTGTTAAAAATAAAGCATGTAATAAAATTAGAGATCCGTTTTGCTATAAACTGAATACTTTTTTTTAAAAAAATAAAATGTAAGACATGTTGGCTTTTTCGTTGATTTTTAGCCTGTACATCAACATTTTGTTTTTTTTTTCTCGAAAACGAATGAAGTTATTCTAAAATCGATCCCTAAAGTTGTTTAGAACATCCATAAGAATATTATAAAAAAATTTCAGGTCAAAAAATTAATTTTGACAAAAGGAGTAGGATTTTAAAATTTTCCCAATTTTCTTCAAAAAACTTAAATTTTTAAAATTGTGTGAATAATATATGAAAATTTTCATCTGGTATCATTTTCTTGAATAGAAACATTGTATAAAATGCTAAAATATAATTTTTAAATACGTAAATAAAGAAATTTGCTCAAAGGGTACCAAGTCCTCTTAAGCAATTGATATACTAAAGCAATTTCTAGTTCTTCGGCAAAAAGAAAAATTTTTTAAATTTCAACTATCATATTTATTTTTGGAAGTGTATTTTAATTTTTAAAAGTATGATTAATTTGTAAAAAAATAAGTTATTTTGTTAATGATTAGTTAGTTTGAATTATAAAGTAGTTTTAAGATCTGAATAATTTGAAACTTTTTTGAAAAATTTTCATGAAAAGATCAAACAAATTTGATTGATTTCAAATAAAATTTAAAATTTTTGTTGTTATTCAGAAATAACTTTTTTGAAACAATTAAAATTTTTTTTTAAATAATGATTTTTTTCATTGCATATCAAAAAATAATTAAAAAACTTTTTTGATACTATACAAACTCATTTTTGAATGATTATTTCAAACTAGCTATTAATTAGGTTTTTTCATTGAAGAGTAGAATGTATTTTTCTTACTAAAAATTCCTGCTTTCTCTTCTAGATAAAAATACATAACAATTATTATGAATTCGCGAGACAAAGAAGTATATTTCAAATAATCATGTATAAGTGTACAGTAAAACACTTTAGTAATATTTCACTATTTAGTTAAAATTTTTCTTTTACTCCTTTAAATTCGCCTTTTACTAATTTTTGGTTACTTAATTTAACATTATTTATGCTCTTACTGTGGTTACTTTTTATATAATCTATATTAATCTTCATCAGCATGCTTCATAAAATTTTTATTTAATATTTAACATTATTGAATACTAGCTGGTATACCTGTTCTTCACACGGGTGAATTAAAAAAATTAAACAATACATTAAAGGATAAAGAAGTTTTTAATGAATTAATTTTACGCGAATTGGAAATTAAACAAAAAAAAAATCTTTTTGTATATCTCAGTTGAACAAAAAACCCTTATTTGTTAAATTTTAAGTCTGTAGATCTAGCTGATAAAAAATATTTTTTTTATTTATAACGTCCCGTAACTATCTTGTGGAGTCCTAACTATCTATCTTTGAAAACACCTTCCTAAGCTGATCTCTGCTCAGCAAAAGTAATACATTGTTACACATTTTGTGTAGTAAGCGCTTAAAATAATGTAAATAATTTATATCTGGATGCGTAAAACATTAATATTACTTTCTGTTGTACTTATTTTATGTTAAATTTGTAATATTCGCAAGCAACGCCGTTCTTTACATTATAATGGTGATTCAATAGAAACATAGTGAAATGTTGGCGATAGAGCCAAGTTGACATAATTTTGGCCACCATGTTGACAACTTGGCAATTGATTGAATGGTGCAGAAGTCGATATGCTGTAGCACCACTTTGTAGGGAGCTGCAACAAAGAGGATAGCACAAAAACCTTCTCCACAAAAAATACATATGCATGCCACTTTTCATAGTCAATGGTTGAACGGTGTTGGACTGATGCGATTTCATACAAGCTTCCATTTTTATGTACATAGAAAAGGAAATTTTCAAAGAACTCTAATCTTACGACTGAATAATTTCTTGGGAGGGCTTATAATAGAGATTTATGTTAAATTTACTTTTTTGAAACTTTTACTCAAACTCTCAAAAATATAATTTGCTTTTAAAGCTGATTGAATTTAAACTTTGAAGGACGTTTGAAAATGTACTACGAGCAACTTAAGCCTATAAATATCATCACCAGTTTCAATACCCGAATTAAAAATCTATGGAGAAAAATACGAAATAAAACTCGTCATTAGAAATAAGCATGTTTTATTAATGGAATAATATGGCATATAAAAATTGTAGGAATTTATAAGTTTTCGTGAATAACGTAATAAACTGAACAAATAAATACACTTCACGGATTTTTTTTTTTCTTTTTTTTTCTCTTTTCAGAATGAAAAGGATATTCAAAATAAATTTGAAATGGGAAAAAAATAAATATTCAAAATAAATTTGTACAGCATCGTGCCGAATGAATGGCGTCCATTTCTTCATTGGAGTCGCACAGCTTACAAAGTGGACTGTAGGCAATGCCTATCGTGTTTAAATGCTTGGACCGGCAGTCTTGGCCAGTGGCGATTCGCAAATAGGTCACAGCTCTATCTCGCGGCCATTTTGGAATTCCGGGAAATTTGAGAAATCACACTTTTTTTTTCTCTTTTTAGAAAACATATATACGTTTTACCACTCAGTACTTACTGTGAAGCTTTGGGGGGGTTGAGGCATCTAAATAAGTGGTTAATATCCTAGAAGTGTTCAATAACCGAGCATTACGGTTAATTACGGGAGCTGTGAAATCAACCCCAATCGATGCTCTCTTGTTATCAACTCATCAAATGCCTATTTAATATATTATAGAAGAACGGGCTTTATTTACATGGGGGGAAATTACTAGAATTCTAGAATGTCTATCCCTTTGGAAGGAATCTCTATCCTATACCAAGAGAAATCTTAAAGTCACGGTGAGGCTTCCTTCAGAAAGTCATGACTCTTAAGAGGTGTTGGAAAGCTAAAATCATATTTTTGTGACAATTTGAGATTTTCACATTTTCAAATTGTATAGATTTTAATCTTTCTAGAAATACCTTACTTTAACATCTAGAGTAAATAGAAGCCCTTAAAATCTATTTTTAAATAATCGTTGAAACTGGGCCACACCCATTTGAATGGCAAAAAATGTAAACAAAGTACTTCATTTTTGCTGAAAAATTGAACGACTGATATAAACCAAAGCATGTATCTTTTATTGTAAATTGAGCCTTTTATTTTTTTATTTCCTAGACGATTAGAGGTCTCACTGTATACATTAAAATTAATTAACCTCAAAATATAAATTTTGATGTTCGATGTACCTTTTCTGAGAAACTACTGTTCACAGGTATGTACATTTTTTATGATATATTTATAATGATGTCTAATATATACCAAATTTCGCAATGTTTTATAAAATATTTCAAAACGTATTGAAAAATTCTAAATTAGCTGAAAGCTCATTTCAGTAGAATAAGAAATGTGTACCTTAATTGTATGAAAAATTTCAAGCATGTACATATAACAGATTTTGAGAAAAGTTTTATCAAAAATAGCCTGAGAGAAGTTTCCAACTCCCCTTAAAGAGCTTCATAATTTTCGTTTCCACCCAGAAGATCTAACAAAATCTTCCTGCTCGACTGACTGTGCTTTCAACAAAGCCACTTCACGAGATCCGAAAGAAAGACACATAGAGCCAATCCTAAAGATCCTTTCTTTGGAGACTTTGGAGATGGAGATTCCATCACACTGTGGCATTGAAGGGAATGAAAATTCCGATTGCTCGCATAAATATATTTCTACGATTTTACGGCACACTTTAAGATTAGTTTCTTGACCATCATCTCTGCACATAAATTTACTTTATATCAACCAAGTAAGTTACAACAATAATTTTTCAATTGAAATCAGTATTTAAAAAGTATCTCACATCATTTAAAATTATTCATTGAAGGATTAATTATATCTAATTTTATTAAATAAACAGTTTTTGTTACTATTTTCCATCGTATAAAGGTACCTAATATTTTAAAATACATTTTAAAAAATTGTAATACACTCGGACTTTTTTTTCCGTATGTCTTAAAACTTATATTCGGAAGAAAAGAAAAATACTAAATACATAGAAAGAAATTCACATTTAAAGCTAATCAAAACAGAAATTATTTACAATGTAAATAATTGATAAAACTTTCGTTAAATAGAAATGTCCTTAAAAATTCTTATAAATTTTTCTGCACTTGAAAGCGTGAGAATAAAAATAATTTGCAAAAAGAGAAATATTATATTTAAATTAAATTTTTTTCTAGCATAAAAGAGCAAAACTGTACCAAAATATGTCAAGTAATATAGACAAATCAGTTTCTTCTGAATGAATTCATATAACTCCATTATATTTGAAAACCACGGAATATATTGCTTGATTTAGTGCATGTAAATGTATCCTTCGAAGGTTTACCTATTTTCAGAGGAGTTCGAAATTTACGACACTGAATTACCCGAATGATTTTCTCACTCCCGGAAGTCTATAATTAATTCAAATGACCTCTGGTCCCCGGTACGAGCACGAGGATCTAACACGAGGCCCCAGGGATGCCCTTGAGATTTTTCCTATTAACGATTCTCCTTCTTGTGTCAACTAAAATTCTTACCTTTTTCTTCCTTTTCAGTTTTTAAGGTCGCAAATAGGTATTTATGGTATCCGAACACGTTAAAATAATCAAATTCGGTCAAAACACATTTTTTTGTTTCGTTTTTTATGTTATTGAATAAAGCTACTTTTTGGCTTCACAAAACATTCTTTATTTTGTTTCTACGCTGCTCAGAGACCAAGTTACAATAAATTTTATAAAATTAGGAAAAACCCGAAGTAGATCTTTCTAATCTACCAGAAGTGAGCATTTAAATTGTTCAAAATCTATCTTGAAAACTCAAAATGTTGTAAATGTATTTCTTAAAACTTTTTGAACCTGATATTTATATTATTTTCTGGAGAATGTACTAAAACATTTTTTATTGTATGAATATTTTTTGAGTCATGGACTATGGTCTTATAAAGATAAAGATAGGTCTTATAAAGATGGCCTGTGTGTAATGGTCTTATAAAGATAGAACGGCACATTTTTTTAATAATTTTTACTCGATCAACTCTAAAATTTTTAAATTTTAATAAAGCATTAAAATTTTAGTACATTCTCTACACATAGTTTGCCGTTAAAAATACTTTTACTGATGCGTGTTAATTTTTTTCTCTCTCTCATTGCTTTGAAGTTTTTCAAAAAATATTGCTAAAATTTCACTCATAATTGTGATTTTTGTAAAATTTAGATTTCTTTTTTAACAATATTGTTAGTTAAATATTAGTATTTATGGGTATTGATTCCTAAAAAAGTATTTATAATGTTTTAGTATTCTGTTTTTTTTAAAGTACTCCGATTGTGTATTCGGATACCTTAACAGTTCATAAGCTTACTTAACAAGCCGTTAACTTAAGTCATCGTATCTGTTGGGGTAGTTTGGCACAGGATGAATCCTATACAAATATAAAATCAAGCTGATACGTTTAAATTAAATTTTCAAACCAAACCTATTTACGATGGATGTTTATCATTTTTTTTATTTTTAATAAATGAACTTTGCTGCCCTCCCCCGCCTCCTCTACGGCAGTGCTCCCCAACCTTTTATCGCCGCGGACCGGTCAACGCTGGATAATTTTACCGCGGCCCGCTGAGAGGGAGGACGTTAATTGTTTATATTTTATATTGTTTTGATTCAATAATTTTATTTTAATAATATTTAAGGAAACCAGGACATGCTCGAAAGAGTAAAATGCCAAAATTAAGACCGTTTTTTACGTTCTTAATAAAGATAATTTAAAACAATGCATAAAATACAGTGAATCCATTTTTTTAGTAAAATGTTAGTATAGTTTCTTTAAAAAAAATTAGAAAACTTTGAAATTTGAAATTTTTTTATTTTTCTGCATAAAACTATTTTTAAAAAATTAGGCACTATCTTAATAGAAAAAAATAGGTTCACTATATGCATAGGCATCTTTTATAGAAGTATTAAAAAATCCGGAATCATATAGTGCAATAGTTTTTTTAAAAAATGTACCTTAATGCAAAAAAATATGCTTTTGAGAAAAAGTGAAAAAACTAAAAAAAACCCAATATTTTCACATATTATATATACACTCGATTAGTATTTGCTTGCCTATTTTTATATAACTAATAATAACCCTTTATCATTTTCTAGAGTTTCAAAAGTAATTTTAAATTCATATGAGTTTTTTTCCCTTTGTTTTAGTTAACATGAACATAATTTTCGAGATCTTGTAATACATATTTTCATGTATAGGTACCATTTCCTACAAAAATATTCTTTGAATATACAAAAAAAATTTACACATATATATACAGCAACATATCAAACATCATAATGAACCAGTTTTTTAACGAATTAATTGCATAATTTCTTTAAAATAATCATAAAACCTTAAAATTATGAAAATCGTAATTTTCTTTTTGCACGTATAAATTTATTTTTTAAAAAATTAGACATTACATACAAAAGATATTTTGTTCACTATATAGAACGTTTATATAGATCAAACAAAGGGGAAACTACATATTTGAAGTTCAAAGGGGTGTGTCAAAGAGGGCGTGGTCATTTGTTTCCATTTTTATTTTTCATATTTTAGGGCTATTTTATCAACAAACATATAAGTATTATACATTTTTAGATTCAGAAAAATAAGCACTATTTTTTACAACTAAAATTGAAAAATCGATTTTTTTTCAAAGTATATGATACCCCTGTTCCTTTAAACGTGTCTTCACAGAATAACATATAACTGCACCAAAAATGAGTATAAAGGGATTTAACAAGGAATATAAAGTGATTTTCATAAGAAAAGCAACCCAAACCCAAAGAAAAATATACCATAGTAAATAAAATGGAAATAATTTAATGTTTCTTGTGTGGACCTGTAGTATTTAATCAACGGACCGGTACCGGTTCGCGAACCGGAGGTTGGAGACCACTGCACTACATGATCTATTGACATTTTTAATATGTAAATCATTTCACATTAAAAAATAAGTGGCTATAATATTGTAAGAAAAACAATCGGATTTCAATTATTTTAATTATAAAACCAATGTAACTTTAAAAAGCTGTGTATAGTTCATATTAACGGGTAAGCTTCACAATTTCATTAATATTATTTAGATTCATCAATTAATAAGTAATTAGAAATCATTGTAAATTTAGAGTATTTATGAATGAATTAATATGACATAAAATTACATTTTGTGACATAATATATATATATATATATATATATATATATATATATATATATATATAACTATATATATATATATATATATATATATATATATATATATATATATATATATATATAATTAGCAACAACGCAGCTACAGGCCATTATATAAACGTTCACTGCTTATCCTAATTAATACTACTGGAAAAATCATTGATTGTTTGTATTTTTTCATTATTTATTTCTTGAAATCTCATCTTGGTTTCTAAATTTCACTTTCCAAAATAAAAAACATAATATAAATTGTATGTATTTTTAAAAATTTGAAAAATTCATTTCTCATTACTAAGAGGGGGGTATCCCCTGTCCGCCAAACGGCTGACCAACCCTCATTATACAACTATTCATACAATTCAGCAACAGATCTGCACGAGGGGAGAGTTAAAATTCATAAAATGAAAGTAGTGTTCAATCTTTGGATAAATAACATCAACCTTTCTGTCTATAAAGCCGTATTTTGTCGAAATGAATGCAGTTAATTCATTGCATGTGACGGTTTATTATAAACTCTGGAAAAATCTTTAAGGCTTGTATAAAAACATACTTTACAACTCTTGATCTTGGTTTTTATTTTGCATTTCATACAAAGTTCTATATTTTTCTGCATATGCATTTTTATTCATATTTGACTGTAACTATTTTTACACGTTCATACAAAGTCTCACCATTATCAGTGGCGCACACAAAGGGGGTTCCTGGGGGTCCGGACCCCCCAAACCCAAAGCCCTTGATTTTTTTCCGATTGATTATAGTTCTAAGTATATAGTAGGTAAAATTTAATTAAGTATTTGTTAATAATGATTAATTTTATTAATTAATGCTAATTATTTATTCAATAATTAGTTTTTTACTGTGTTTTGTTTCCGAAAATCGACAAAATCAAAAGGAGCATGATACAAGAATGGTGAACTTTCGATCCCGGACCCCCTCTTGAAAAATTCCTGTGTGCACTACTGACCATTATCATAAATGTAAATTTGTCCCAGCTGTGGTTTCGCTCCACTCTGTTGTAAATATGTAGTTGCTTTTATTAACTATACCTTATGTATGAATAAATTTATTACAGCCCCACGAAAAACTTTTTTTTATACATAGAGATATTTGTTTTTAATAATTGAGTTAGAATATCAAGTAAGCTAAAAAAAGGCTAGCTCAAATGCAAAATAAGTTTTTTTTATAACTTTTGAAAAATATTTAAGAAACATTGGAAAGCATTTTATTTTCAGAATAGTTAATTTAGAACAGTAAATAATTGTCAACATAATAGCTCATCGCTTTAGCTTTAATTATCGTTTAAGGTCGTTTTCACCTAATGTTGAAGCACAAGACAAGTAAGCACAATTTCAGATTGAAAAAAATGTTCCAACAGTAATTTAGAGAATATTATAGTACACTGATTTGTCTAACCAAATAAATTTCCCCGTTTAAAATATATTCCGCATTTTATCAGCTATTTTATAATACTTAACTTTGGCTATCAAACGGAAAAATTAAGTATTCATAAATAAAATTTACAATTTGAAGGATATTCAGCATAATAAATGAATGTAAGTGTTGTAATTATGTATGACATTATTTCAATATTGAAGTATTTTTCTAACTAAAAATATGTTCACCAAAATTTAGTTCTGGTCCATGACGTTAAGCGAAAATAACCTTAACACTTTAAATATATTTTTCTTTACATGGTGTTGTAAAATAAAGTTTAGTTACAATTACGCATTGATTTCTTAGAATATTACCTTACTCAACTGTCATTGGCTACTAAGCTGTTTAGGTTTTAACCCTATCTCTCGCTTGACTTTTGACCTTTAAATCTTAAGTATTTTCTCCACCCACTAGATCTGTGATTGGACAAGAGAAATTACTTATGTTAGAGTTTTTTCAATGATTTTTGTTTCTTGGTGTCAAGTTTAGCAAAACCTGAGGGGCTTTGAAAGAAATAACAGTAAAAATATCTAACGTGTCTCTTTGAATGTTAAATACATCGCTTCATTCTTGGTAAGTCATTTATTATCTTTTTTCGTTCGAAAGTTATTCTTTTATTAATGAACTGTGACCTTTTTATTCCCTGAATTTATCAAGGGGTCATTAAGTTTGCAGAATATTTGAAATATATATTTCTTTTGAAGACACTATTACATTGGGTATCGCATTGCGTTAAATATTTACCAAAATGTGAAAGAATTTTTTTTTTGTTCCTTTTATGAAAAAAATAAGGTGGATTTGACTATACACCTAAATAAATTTTTTTGTATTATTTTATATTTTTTGAAGTGTAGAAATCTTGTAATACGGCTAATAAACGAGGAATTTTAATTAGTTTATCTTTAAAAATTCAATGTAACTTGGAATGAAATATAATTAATTAATTATCAAAATGACTAAATCGCTTGAATACAATAATTCATAACGATCAGTTTGTTTTTCGTACAAACTTTTTTAATGTTCATATTTATTCGCTAAACACAACTTTTCAATTAAATATATTGTTCCTTTTGAAAATCTTTACGGTCCGTTTGAATCTAAGTAACAAATAGTTGATTAGAAAAGTGCAAACAAGCAAGTGATAAAAGTATAAGTATGCTAAAATTTATATATATTTATGCATGGTTTTTCTTATTAATTATACAAATTCTCCAAAGATTCTTGTTATAAAGGGTGTTTTTTTAGAGGTATAGAACTTTAAATTGCAATAAAACAACGATGTATTATTCGATTGACATGAATTTTTTTATTTGAAAGATAATCTTGTGGCATTACATTTTAAATATGATCAAGCAAGGCGTAGATTCGTCGAATGGGCCCAAAACGAGATGGCCGTTGTTCCCGATTTTCATAAGCGAATTTTGTTTAGCGATGAAGCGCACTTCTGGTTCAATGGCTACGTCAACAAACAAAACTGCCGCATTTGGAGTGAAGCTAATCCACAAGTGTATGTCGAAACACCGTTACATCCAGAAAAACTGACTGTTTGGTGCGCTTTATGGGCTGGTGGAATCCTTCTTCAAAAACGATGAAGGCCACAACGTTACAGTCAATGGTGATCGGTATAGAGCCATGATTACTAACTTTTTCATTCCTGAATTGAACAATCATGATGTCCAGGAGCTGTGGTTCCAACAAGACGGCGCAACATGTCACACAGCTCGTGCCACAATCGATTTATTGAAAGACACGTTTAGTGACCGCCTAATTTCACGTTTTGGACCTGTGAATTGGCCTCCAAGATCTTGTGATTTAACACCGCTAGACTATTTTCTGTGGGGCTGTGTTAAGTCATTGGTCTATGCGGATAAGCCACGAACGCTTGACCATTTGGAAGACAACATTCGCCGTGTTATTGCCGATATACGGCCACAAATGTTGGGAAAAATCATCGAAAATTGGATGTCCAGATTGAACTGCATCCGAGCCAGCCGTAGCAGTCCTATGCCAGAAATCATATTTAAAATGTAATGCCACAAGATTATCTTTCGAATAAAAAAAATTCATGTCAATCGAATAATACATCGTTTTATTGCAATTTAAAGTTCTATACCTCTAAAAAAACTCCCTTTTTATATATATATATGTGGGAGTCCGAATAAATCTTCGAATAAAAATCAGACTCTTCAGAAGGCGGGATTTTAGATTGGCGAGTTGGTTTGTCTAGGGGTAAGTATTTAAGGGTGAGTGATGAATTATTAATTTAATCTAAGTCATTTAAACACAAATACTTCAAAGTAAAAGAGAATTTATTTAAAGTGTTAAAGGGAAATATTTACAAAAGGGGATATTTACAAAGAAAAAGAAATGCAGGAATTAGGTTAATTAAAAGTTGAGTTATACCTTTAGAAGACGGGGAAATAAACCTTTCTCGTTCTTGGATGTTAGGACTGGTGGTGCCGCGCTGGGCGCGGAAATGCGGTAAAGACGCGACGTGTTGAACAAGCAGTGGTTAGTTGGCCTCTGCCGAAAAATTATTCAAGCCGGAGCTACGAAAGCTCACTAGATGGCGCTGCTTCGGAATGCAGTAATAAATAAAATTGAGATTTATGGTCCTCTGAAAAGGATATGACTCAACCTTTTAACAAATGTTTCAAAGGGAAAATCCTACATTTATATATATATATATATATATATATATATATATATATAGTCGAAAACATTAAATTTTTTTGGAAATTGCAAGTGTACGAACACTTTTGTGGCCCACTATATATGGCCACCGAAATCCCTGTTTGTCCATTTTCAAGTCTATTGTATCCACTCTTCCCCAAATTGAACATGAGTAAATATTTTTGATAAAAAATTGCATTACTTCTTGTGTTAAATAAATGCAATTTTTATTAAAGATATATTTATTCTCGACAGAAAACTATTTCCAATTATACTGGATTCATTTTTTTTCAGGATTTAAGTTACTATTGCGTATTTACCACGATAACATATCAGTTGTTACACATCATATGCGACTACTGCAAGGCTCGTTTCTTTTTTAATTTAATTAATGAAATAATATTGGGAAAAATTGCATTAACATCAAATGTCATCCACTACAATTTTTAAAAAAATGTATTTGAACTTGAATGGATGAATAACGTTTTTTTTTTATCAGCGATTGAAAATTTGAACAAGATATATATAGTACAAACTAATAGTAAGAATTGAAAAATAGATTAACTCAGATAAAAATTAGTCGCACTATAAAATATATAGTTTAATGTTGAGGCCTTTTTCTATATGAAGAAATATATCGATTTGTGGTTCTATTCTTTACATTATGGGAAAATAGTATTAAACATTTTTCTCCAAAGTATTGGGCATTTTAGATTTACTTGGAATAAAATCTTGAGCGTTGAAGTTCCTTCATGAGGAAAATGAAATAATGTAAATTTTTGCATAGCATTATTAAAAAAACTTATTTGGATTTATGAACAAACTAAAATAATTCTTCAATCTAGTACAGTGGTCTTCAAACTTTTTAGACTTGTGGAATTCTTAGAACTAAAAGGTGTTTTCGGGGAACCCCATTTAACTCTCAGATGAATAAATCTAAATATCTTAGAATAATATTTTAAGGTATCCGACTACGTTCGGAACCGTGATTTTAAAAAGTACATAAATGGATAATTTTCATATTTAGGGTCACTTAGATTAGAATACATGCATAAAATTGTTTTAAGGACATTTTAACAAAAAAAATTATTTAAATATAATATTTTGGCAAAAAATTAACTTAGAATAATCTTTTTTCCAAATGTTCTCCTTTTGTGAAAAATGGTTCTATTACAATAATATTTTGCCTGTATATACCTCAGACCCTCTACAGAGGCCCAACTAGAATTTTTGAAAAATTCACATTATTTTCAGAGTTATCACCAATTGAAATAATTATCAGCGTCATTTTCTTAAAATTGCTCCCCTCTGTTGTCGTAAAATATGAATAAACCCACTTCTAAGTTATATATTTCAAAAATTCTAGTTGAACCTCTGTAGAGAGGTCTGAGCTATTTACAAGCAAAATATTATTACAATAGAAGCATTTTTCACAAACGGAGAACATTTGGGAAATTATTCTAAGTTAATTTTTTGCCAAAATATTGTACTTAAATAAATATTTTTTTCAAAATGTCCTTAAAACAAACAATTTTATGCATGTATTCTAATCTAAGTGACACTAAATATCATGAAAATTATCCATTTATGCGCTTTTGCAAAATCACGGTTCCGAACGTAGTCGGATATCTTAAGTAGATCAACGTGTGTGTTACATGTACTTTACGTAAAGACAGTTTTAAAAAATTTCTATATTTGTTATTAAAAATTTTTAATGTTATTTTAATATAATTTACTCATCACTAATATTATTTCGGAATCCAAGTGTTAACTATCCATGCATTACTTAGTAACTGGGTTAAGTGCTTGCATTTCTTTATGTACACAAACTGTCAAAGTGCAGGTCTATTGAAATTATCTGCTGTCGCTTTTCATATTCTGTGTTTAATTTTTTTTAATATATATTTTGTTTTTTTATCCACTCCGTTGAAAAATATTTTTCATTTGAATACATTATTTTGAATGACATTAAAATGTTTAGAGCTGTGGGAGAAATCCTGTGTATTTTGAATGAATTGGCAACCCAAAATATATAAAGAGCTGTTCCTGCATAAATTTATATTTTAACGTCGAATCTGTTGATATGTTCTCGATAAGTTGTTCTCTCTTCTTCATTACAGGTGCCCCCCTACAAAAGAATTAGGCGCATTTTCCGTTAGAAAACTATGTAATTTTATGGAACATTTTTCTATGAGTGTAAATTATTTCGTGGTATCCGGCATAGTAAGAAAAAGAAAATTCACAATCCAGTAGGTAGTTCTTATAAAGAAAAAGCTTTTTAATATTATATATTATATTATAATAAAAGTTAAAAAAAGCATTGCAAAATAAAATTATTATGTATAAATAAAATTTTCAATTTTTCTGACTGGGGTGATCTTTAGGTACTTGTGGTTATACAAATTTCACAGAGAACGTTAATCCATTTTAACATACACATTTATAACTTCCTTTTAGATTTTATTGTAGTTCATGGAGCACCTGGGTATGTCTCGCGAAACCCCAGGGTTCCGTGGAAAATAGTTTGAAGACCACTAATCTATTACAAAAGGTAGACTTTACTTTATCTTAATAAGATTTTAACATATATTACTGGCCGCACATACATTCAACGTACGCCACCAAGAAAGAAAACACTTTTTAAAGAGCCACATTTATAACAGAAATAATACAAAAAAAAAAAGAAAGTATTGAAAACATATTTTAACAAGCTACATGGACAGAAAATCTTTTTTGAAGAGAATATTGAGATCAATAAAACCCCATAAAGGATAATTTTTTTTAACAAATTCAATTGAAATTTTTATGATTTTTTAAAGAATTTATTTATGTATTTCAACAAAAATCCTACAAACAAAAAAAAAAAACAAATTTTTTAAAAAATTCTAGAATATTCTCTGGGGTATTAACAAACAATTTATTTATCAATAAACTATGCATCCGCTTTGAAATGATAATTATAGATAAATGAAATTATGAAATACTTTTATGATAAAGAGAAAACAGTTTGAACAAGAAGGAGGAATTTTTAACATTACATGTGTTGAAATGTATGTAACATATGCGTATATCTAGCGCATATATGCGTATGTACTTGCAGTAATCACTTTAAAGAACAATCTACAAGAACAAGTGTCGCCCATTAAAAAGGCGATTTAATATTCTAAGAGTGTGGCAAATATGTTATAATTGTATTCAGAAACTATCAGATGTGCTACAAAATTGAACATGATTAAAATTTATTTATTTATTTTTATGATTTTATTTAAACGATCTCCTTAACATTGCTTAAACGATATCATTTGTAACAAAGAGTTATGTTAAAATATCAGAATAAATTATCTGTTTCAACTATTATATACAGAAAAAATGACAGCATTAAGCACTAAAATAGTCTCTTTGTATGTAAAATTAAATATTTTTTGCATTATTTCTCGACACAAAGAACGAATTGATAATAAATACAACATCTTATTTTTAATACACTTTTCATTAAAATATTTCATAATTAAATAATAAAAACTGTTATTTTCTCTACAGTATTTAATGTAATAAAAGTACCCGAAGAACTTATTAAAATACATTTTAGATTTAAATATTATTTATTCTATTACACCAAGTATTTTGTTGAACAAAAGTCAAAATTATTTATTAAAGTACTTGACATGTAATTTTCTATTTTTGTAAGAAACAAATTCACTCTTTTTAAAAACCATTCCTAAAATTTTTAAATTTATTCTTTCACAAATAAAATATATTTATAGTATATACATAGGAAAACAAAGATTTTAAGATAATGCATCATTTAGGATTGATGCTCCCCTTTTTATGAAATAAATTTTTTAAAAAATAGTTTAAAATTTCTTAAGCCTTAAAACTCTTTGAATGGTGTCATATTACAAATTATTTTTTAAAATATAAACGATTAAATGAATATCTCATATATTCAGTAGAATTAAGGATTAAGGAATTATTTTTCCATCAATAACTGCAACAATTGTTTTCATCCAAAAATTAAGAATTATAAAGAAATTAAATGCCTGTATAATTTAAATCTGTTGCTTTTTTGCGTACAATTTTTCAAACATTACTTAAGTATGTGTTTTGAATGATACAATGTTTAATTTCTTACTGTCATATTAACAAATTATTTATTTTGAAAACGATTTCTACAGTTATATAATATAAAATACTTAGTTAAAATACAGATTAATTTGAAGTACATAAATATTTGCATATTTGTGTCATTTGAAGTATTTCAAGGAATTTAATTTCTTTTACACTTTCATTGTAGAAATCGTACATTACTTTAATTGCATGAATATTTATGCACATATTTTGTATCATTTGTAGAATTTTGAATCTTACATTTGTCACGTTCATCGAAAATTCTAAAATGCGGATTAATTCTAAGTACATCAGTATTTGCATATTTTGTATCATTTGAATTACTTTAAGGAATTTCATTTAGTTTTCATAGTAGTAAATGCACGTTTCTTTATTTGCATGAATATTTATGTACATATTTTGTATTATTTTTGTAGTACTTCGAATGATACATTTGTAGTTCTTTCGAAGATTCTAAAATTCAGATTACATTTAAGTGCATCAATATTTGCATATTTTGTACATTTTTGGTACTTTGAATTATGCATTTGTAGTTCATTAGAAGATTCTAAAATACAAATTAAATCAAAGTACATTCATATTTGCATATTTTGTGACATTTGAGGTACCCTTAACAGGATGCATTTATTTTTAAGGTTCTAAAATATAAAAAAATGTACAAGTTTTCCAAAACTTTAAACACTGCCAGTCCAAATTTTGGTTTGTAATTAATTACAAAGTAAATCATTGAATAATATTTTTGATAAATAATTGGAGATGAAATTGTAATAAGAAAAAACGGAAAAAATATGGTGAAGTTGTTCATTTAGAGTCGTGTTTATTCTGTAAACTTTTTTTTATTTAAAAAAATAAACTGCTTTTCCGTTGGGATAATTACCCGATACAGAGGAAGGATTTTATCAAAACGGGAATTTACCTGACGGTTATCAACCCTTTCTATCATTTGCTTGCGTCTCCATAGGCGATGATGCAATCAGTAAAAGTAGGATGGCTTCATCCAAAAATTGAAGAGCACGCAAAAAAGAACGGGTCCGAAAGGGGAGGAACTTTGCCTAGAAAGAGCAAATGAAATAACAAGAGCGAAGAATTCTCGGAAAAGATATTTTATCAGTAACAGATATTGAGTTTTTAGTCCTTGAATAGTGTTTAAACAATGCATTCGTTTGCCTGGGACCTAAGAATACACATGCCTAGAAGCGATTCAAATCGTATTCAAACAGGAAAGAAACAACACAAAGTAGGTATTTTTTTAAGTAACTGATAAAAACGTGTTATTTTGCGCGTAAATAAAATATTTACTTTATTGTGCTCATACGAGTTTTCGTATATGCTTTTTTTATTAATGTATGAATGGATTTACGAAGAATTTTTTTTTCTGAATTAATATTGATTCTTTTGTTCAACGCTTAATTCTCCTTTTGTTTTATTTTATGTGTATTATATAAGTGACAATTTTTTAACTCCATTATTATTGATGTACCATATTGAAATGCATACACATCTCTATTTGCATGAACATTACTGTATTAGTTTTATTCAACTTAACAAACATTAATTTACACAAAAATGAGATGAGTTCACGACTTATAATAAATTACTAATGTAATGTATAGATCTAGAATACCCATTCAATTTTGTAAAAAATTGTCTTCATAAAGAATACTTCAAAAATGTAAATTAATTTATTACCTCAAAATATTTAATGAGATACTTTACAAAATATATATAATATTAGTTATGCAAAAATTTCTATTCATTTACATGTATCTTTCATCGGTACATAGCTGCCGATACTTTCTGTTTCATAGAAATAAAAGCATATATACTCGTATTATTATTTAGCTTATGAATATATATAGGTTTCTTAATGTTATAAATGGACTTAAAGTTTTTGTTAATACACTGCTAGCCACCGTAAATGCAACACCAAGAAAAACAAAAGATAGCACAACAAAATTTATTTTGTAGATAACATGTTGACCTAGTATCAAAAATGATTAAATTTATAGAATTCTGTGAAGTGTGGTTCCTGTGTCAGAATCAGTAGCCAGAGTAGCCGCCATTGTTGGAGATCACCGCTGCCACACACCTCGGTATTGATTCAAAGAGACTTTGGATGTGTTCTTGGGGTACAGCAGACCAAGCAGCTTCCACCCATTGCCAAAGTTGATCTGGTGTGGCAGCTGGGGTGTAATCTGGGCCAATCGTTGAGCAACCATGTATCACATGTTTTCTATAGGTGAAAGATCCGGAGAGCGAGCCGGCCAGGGAAGCATGCGTTCCACGTGTGGTCACGCATTATCCTGTTGAAATATGGCTGTGGCCAAGCCCTGAAGGTAAGGAAGGACAACTGGCTCCAACACCTCGGAGATGTAGCGCTGGCTGTTTAAAGTACCGGCAATGCGTACTAGAGGAGTGCGAGAGTGATATCCAATAACACCCCATACCATAATACGCGGTGCAAGACCTGTGTGGCGGTGCATAACGCAGCTGTTCAGCATCCTCTCTCCACGGTGTCTCCAGACTCGAATCCGACCATCGTGGTGTTGCAGACAGATGCGTGACTTATCAGTAAAGACAACTTCATTCCATTCTGCCGTCCACATCCTACTTTCATCGCATCATTGGTGGCGGAGACGTCTGTGGTTCTGCGTCAAGGGTAGACCTAGCAATGGACGTCTTGCGGACTGACCACTCTGCTGTACGTCGAATGGTACGCGCAGACACGGAGTGATGCGTTACAGACTCAATGTGCTGTGCTATGGTTCGTGATGTTACTGAGCGATCCGTCACTGCCATGCGCACAATTTGCCTGTCCTCACGTTAAGTGGTGCACTGAGGTGGATGAGATCGACCACGTCAGTCCGTCGTACCCTCCTGCATCCAACGGTCACATTTCCGCATTACAGTTGTTTGGTTTCGTCCAATACGACTACCGATTTACCTGAAAGATAATCCACAATCTCTCTCGGTAGGCCACTATCGTTCCTCTGTCGAACTCGGATACTTGATCAAAAGCTGATCGCTGTTTTCTACGAGACATAACTGATCGTTTTTTGAAAAAATCACAAGAAAAACACAATTGCCGAACTTGAAATCGTCGAAATCTCCAAGCTTTAAATAGCGCTTTGAGGTGGCGCCCCAGGCGCGCGTGATGTGTGTCTGCGCTGAAATTCTAATCATTTGGATATCTCACCTTCGCTAATGCATGTTGTAAATTTCATGTTATTTGCATGCTTCCTTCAGGGTGTTGCATTTACGGTGGCCAGCAGTGTATTAATGTATCATTAACAATATTATACTATTTAAGAAATGGAAGAAAATTGTTGTAATGAAGCCATTCTGAATTTATTAATAGATCATACTATCTGGCGATAACTTTTTTATTTTGTGTTTATATATATACACATATAGAATTGGCAACAAAGTTCCCGCCGTTTCTTAAAATTTTATGAAGTTTATTTTTTTATTAAAAACAAATTACTAATTAATCGATGATGTATTTTTTCGTGTTGTTCACAACTTCCTACCAACGTTCAACAAGATTTAAAATACCTCGTTGGTAGAAATCTTTAGGTTTTGCCTCGAAAAAATCACCTAACCGAGCACTCTATTCTGCGAGTGTTTTGTTAACGTCGCATTATAAAGCAGCTTGAGGGTTATTGACGACGGATCTCGGAATTTTAAACCATGGTCAAGTGACGAGAACGACATCTGAGCTGGCATCCCTCGTTCCGAACTTCCACACCACTCCAAGGAGAGGATTTTGAACCCTTACATATTTAACGATCATTCCCCCTTCTGCACGTCAGGTTTTCAGTGGCACTGGCGGTTAAACTCATGACATGTCAACCACGTGACTGCAACCACTAGGTTACAGCAGCCACTTCAATTCTACATCAGCATTGAATCAAACTCCGCCAGTGCCAGTTTATTCATTGGGCGCTTGGAGCAGGCACCCAGAGGCCCGGGACCGGATGAGCTGGATTTAACCAGATTTTTTTGTTAGTTCTAAGGGGGCCTGTAGATATTCTGCACTCAGGGCGCGAAATAAGCTTAAATCGGCACTGAGCTTCGCGCATAGTATTTGAATGGAATAGAAAGTTGTTTGCTTCCATAAGTTGACCTGTGACTAGCAAATTGATTTTTATTGATTTCACTTAAAGCAGGCGAAACTCATGTGCTTCACACTTACGAACCTTCTCCAACGAGCTTCTTTATGGCTGTGTGGAAGCATACCATGTTCTCTGTCAGTTCTCTTGTGTTTTGAAGCGAGTTTTCGTGCAGATGATTTAATCACTCTTCATAGAGCTCAACTAGATGACCAGAACAAGGAGCATCTTTGAGGTCAAAATTTTTATTTTTGAACTTGGCATACCAATCACGATGGGTTCTTTCAGCTATGAAAAACTCTCCATACACAGCACAAATGTCATGAACAGTTTTTGAAGCTTTAAAACCTTGATTAAAAAGAAAATGAGGTGTAGAAAATGCTTATTTTTTTTCTCAACTTAACATTCCATTTTTAATTAACTGAAAATTAACATAAATTAACTCAGAAAAAAACTTAGATTCTGGTAAATCAAATCATCCTTTTTCGAATGATTTAAAATTTTATGCCAAAAACATTTAATGACATGAGGAATTTTAAAACTTTCTAAAAAAGGTGGATACTCAGTTGTCAAACTAATATATATATGTTATATTTCTATAATATTTTTGGAGAGTGGTTGATTTAAACAATGGCGAACCAAAGGTAGGGGGTGGCCAGTGATGTGATTTTCTGTGTTACGTGTGCAAGTACTGTATTATCGAAGAGGCACTCATGTAAATCGTTATTCTTTTTTATTCACATCCGGAAACACATAAAGATCCAGTAGGGACGGCATTACACATAACAAGAAGCAAACATAATGGCACAAACGCAGACAAAGACAAACATAGAACGCGTTGCAGCCGGCTGATTACATGATGAAAGCAGGTAGACAAAAGAGAGAGATTTCCAGAGATATCGGTTTTTATACTCGACGGTGAAGACCACGTGACATTTTTGTAATAAGAACTCTGATTGGTAACAATGGGTGCGGGAAAGGGATTTATGATGTAATATTATTAGTCGATTATGATTAAGATCAGGGTGTTAGTTTTGAACCAAATAATTAAAATATTATTTGAATATTATTAAAAAGAGCTGATTAAAAGGATTCTAGGGGGAATTATATATATATATATATATATATATATATATATATATATATATATATATTATATCTGTTACATTTTGAATTTAGGCAGTACCCTTAATTATACTGGGCCACAGTAACACGTGGAAGGGTACAACTAGTATATATATGTGCGTGTGTGTGTGTGTGAAAACACTGGCCTTCAAAAGTTAAGGTACAACTTATTTTCCGAAGCTCGTCATAACATAAAAAAGTGGCAGTGACAGTAAAATTTATAGTTTATATGAACGATACTAATGAAATTAAAAAAATATATACAAAAACGATACCCACCACTTTATTTTATAAAAAAGAGCAGGTATATATATAAGTGCACGAAAAATAGGCACATATCAATCTTTCGTAATTTCGTGTGTAAGTTTTTGTTGTTTTTCAACTGTTGTTGACAGTCTAGTTATGTCTAAGAGAAGTCGTTTGCCCGATTCGTTAACCAGTTAACTGTGATTGACGAGTATACTCGCCATGGAGAAGCTGCAGGATTTTGTGTATTGACGAGTATACTCATCATGAGTAAAAAGTAGTGACAATTGGCTATTTAAATTGTAATTTTTGAGAAAAACAAAATATATTCTCAAATCTCAAGATGTTTAGAATATTTTCAGACCAGTGTGGAGTAAAACAAATAAATAAAAAGAATGAAAAATTTAAGATGGTTCATGCGTCCCCGTAATGTACTGGCTGAAGTTCGCTATAAATTCGCATAAAGAATTTATTTATGTGCGATGAGAATGTTTTTTTAGATGTTAGCCTATAAAGAGCAAGAGCAAAAGTCGGAAAGTTGATTGAAATAGGGTTCCTTCAGGTATGTGGTCCAGACATGGGACAAATGCGCGATGCCGACCAGGAGCTGAGCCCATTGATAGCTGTTGGCCTGAAGTTAGCTAACTATCGAGAGGTGTAAATGCCAATTGTGTGATGTTAGAACCATCTGCTGACATTAAGAGCCCAATGCCGTGCTAACTAAAGAACAGTTTTTTTATTGAGGTGGGAAGAGAATGGTTTGTGGTAAAAAGACTATATGATCAACACTACAGTACCTCTCCAGAACTACAAGACAAGTAGAAAATACTTTGTCAGTGAATGGGGAAGTAAATCTTTGTGCTTAGGTTTTAGTCCAAGAATTTTTATGGTCTCTAAAATTCATAGATATCCGTAAGGTCAGAAGTACCATCGGTCTCAGGAACCCACGGCCAAGCTAAGTTGCTTTATAGCTTCGTACACAGCCCCTCTCCCATAGTATAATAAGTATTAGCAACAAAATTGGCAATTTTATAAAATAAATTCATTTTTTATCCAATATTTTAACAGCGCATTTTACTCTGTGATTGACGAGTATACTCGTCATCGCTTGATTTTCGTGACACACACAATTGCGCACTCTCAAACTGGAGCGCCACAGTTAACCAGGTTAAAGGGACAGGCAGTCGGATGGATGAAAATGGGGTTGTCACAGACTGATGCTGTAAGACATCTCAATGAATCTCGCAGTGTGGTCCAACAGCTCTAGGATCATTATCAACCCGAAAGTTCTGTATCCAGAACACCATGTTCCAGGCCGACCATGAGCTACAACACTTCCAAAGGAAAAGAACCAGCATTTTACCGCAGCTCGTTTTAGATCACTTTGTGGCATCAGGGAGAAGACGCCTTCACAATGCAAATATCTATGCGAGACAAAGAGTTGTGTGTGTTCCTTTCAACGGACTATAGGGAAGAGGAGCTAATTGGGAGCAAGAGAACATGCTTCCTTTTGACCAGAAAGCAATGGGCTTGTTTACTCTTCATAGACGAGTCCAGATTTACCTTGGAGAGCGATTCAAGGCGTTTGCTGATCTGGAGAGAACAACGTACCAGATACCATCAATCCAGCACTGTTGAAAGACACAGTTCAAGAGGTTGTGGAATCATGGTTTGTAAGAGATCTCACTCAGTGGTTACACTGACCTGTATGTGTTCGATGGAAGAACTCTGCGTGATGTGAGATATCGGGATGAGATTCTTGATTTATGTATCCTCCCATATGCTTGTGCTATTGGTAACAATTTCTATCAAATGGAGGCTAATGTGCAAGCTCATCAAGCTAAGGCTGTTGAGGACTATCTTGAGAGTCATGGTGTGGAGCGAATGGAATAGCCAGCTCCATCTCCAAACCTGAATCCAATAGACCAAGTATCAAAATTTTGAAATCTAAATATTTCTTGCAAAACGAAGTCTTACTAAAAATATTCAACTGCAGCGTCACTCCAAGTACTTCAGCTTATTCAAGATATTTACTGAATTGAACTCAGGGGTGCAACAGCCCATGAGGGCCAAGGCCTACTGTGCCTATCTCAGTTAACATAACCTTAGGCACTGGGGTGCATGAACATAAGTTTCGGTCAAGCGGTCAGTCTGACGCGAAACTTGGCCAAAGCCAACTTGGACTCTTCAAACTGTTTTGAAAAAGCAAAGCTCTTTATCACCAAACGTGTAAAAAAAAACCAGTTTGAGAGCGGAGTATTGTTGCCGTTCAGGTATATATGTTAGAAGTGATTACGCACTGAACGTGAGTAATACTTTATTCTTTCATTTTGCCCATTTTTCCGACAGAAAATAAGCCTATTGTTTTTCTTCAGAGCCTAATTTGTTAAGCACTATTTCAACACTTTTGAAGAATTTTATTAAACTCTAACTAATAAAATTTACAATCCATTTTCCTTTTTAGAAACTAGGCATATTTGTTCTCATGCATTCCAAAAACAATTTCCCATTCTAGGAAAATATAAATTCTGCAAGCATTAGAGCAAGTATGATTGTGTGAGCCACCCATCCGATATTATGGTTAGTGACGCTGACTGCGATGCCGTAAGGCCTGGGCTCGAATCCCGAAGACATGGATGTTTGTTGTTATTGTTTCATATGCCACCTGATCTCGACTGCGTCAGATTCAGGCCGTCGAGCTGTAAGTTCTCTCGTGAGATTCATGGAAGGAGAAGAGAGATGGGAGGCCCCTGACCACCCTCAGAATGTTCTCCCTCAAAATTGGGGTGGAACCGAGCAAAATCTACTGTCGCCTGCATGGTGCTCAAAGCCACGGCTAAATACAGGAGTAAAAATCTAGCTCTGCGCCGCGATGAATTTCGTGGACCTTAATCTAATGTTACTCTTGATCAGGTGGCATAAGTAACAACAACACATTTATGTGAACTCGGGTTGAGATCTTTGCTCAGTTAATTTTCCCCTCTGTGAAAACAGTTTAAAATGCAAAATATAAAATGAGTTTTTTTCCTCCTTATGCAGGATATGGCACCTCATCAAAGAACGAAGCTGTTGCAGGATTTTTTAATTCCTCATTTAAACAAAGGGACTTTTCGTGAGAAGTTGCATTGGATCAATCCTCGAGAGGGAACCTTCAGAATATTGTGGAAACATCAATCCAGCAGTCGATTCAATGCTGAAGACTGTATTGTCTATAAGGTGAGTACAGTGAAAATCGTTTAGCTAAGAGGGGATTGAAATATTTTTTTCGTGTTAAAGCAATGTTTCTAAAACTGTCAAGTGCTTCCACCCCTAGGGGGCGTGATAATCCTACGAGGAGGACACAAGCACATTGAAAAATCGAAAACAAAAGATTATTTAAAAAAATTATTAATTTATTGAAAGTAAACAAACAAAATACATTCTAGCACAATAAAAAAATATATATAAACATTTATACTGATGTAATACACTTATAAATATATCAGTACTACGCAATGTATTTTATTATTAGTTTAACTATACTAAGTTTTGAACAAGTTTAGTAATTACCAGTGACCCCCCATGGGTTTGTCATATAGAAAATTATATGCAAAAATTAACACTTATCTTGATAATTTGTATGGTTTGTAATTAATCCCTTAAATGCCGATTAAAAATTAAGCGATTCGTGCCACAATGTCACCGTTTAACACGTAGACGAGCGTATGTGGTGTATGGGGGGAAGGGGTGGAAAAGGTATAAGTAAGCAAATCCTCCGCAAACACTGTCAAGATCATTTTATTGCATTCCAAAGCCTTCGGAATGATTTTATGGTTAGAAGTTCACAGAAAACATCGTACTTGAGAAAGATTAATCTGTACGTACGGGGCAATTAACGCACTAGCTGAGCGAGACTTTTATATACACCGGTGGCACTTAGGAGGTTAAACAATTTTATGTATGGAATGAATTGTATGTTGCAGTGTAGGTTTAGCGTCAAAGTATAGTATTGAATTCAATACATTGTTATTGAATGAAGGGGTGCGATGAAAATTAAGAATGAATATTGGGTCGCAAATATTGAAAGTTTGAGAAGCACTGTGTTAAAAAAGATTGCAAATATATATATATTCCACAAAATTAAGTTTATTATAATACATTTTATTTACATAGATATGTATATATGCATGTATTTAATAAAAATCAAAGAAATAAAAACATTCACTAGAACTTAATGAAACTTCATACAAAGTTTTCAAGTATTTTGAAAAACAAAACGTTTGTTGAGTTTTGGGAAAATAACCTGATATTTCTCTTTGTATTGTCTTGCTTACACTCAAATTGTCAACAAATTACTCGATGTCGTCCATTTTGTTATTCTTTTCACTATTGGAATTGGATGTCTAAGTAACTGCGCATACTTTTCATGATGTTCTTCATTTAGGATGACGTAGGAACAGGAGTTACATTATTCATTTCATTTTCGTCGTCGAAATCTAACTCAATGATATTTTTTTAGCTTTTAACAAACTCCAAAATAACTTTTTCTGTCTTAATTGGGGCTATACACATATTATCTCATTACACATTATTTACTGTCACGAATTATTCGGATGATACAGAAGGATAATCCAATAATACAGAAACTTTCACAAATATTTAATTTAGTGTTCTTTTCCAGAAGCGAATTTTTTTTCGTGTTAAGTGATTTTCGTTTCGTGTTAAGAGAAAAAAAATGCAAGAAAAAACATAGTAGTTTTTCGGGATTGTTCTTTGTATTATTTCATGTTAACCGATTTTTCGTCTTAAGCGTTTTCGCGTATTTCACAGTAATTGTTTTAAAATGCTATCAATAAAAAGTAAACACGTTCATCTGAGTTCATATGAAATCATTTGAATGTCGATCGATCTGAATAAGAAAAAAATTAATAAATAATAAGTAGCATTCGCGAAGTTTTATTTAATTTGAATTTACAAACAGGTATTGTTTTTTGGTACATTATAAGTGATCATGTGGCCAGTTTTTTTTCAAAAAAATTAATTCTGATATCCTGTATGAAAGTTTATTCGAAAAAGGATTACTTTTCCCCCAATTGTCAAACATGAATTTATTTATTTCACATTTTCCCTGTTAGAGTACAAGTGATTCTATAGAATTAAATACCAGCTAGAAATAGAAACTCATACTTTTATTAATTATTAAAATTACTTCAAGATAATTATCCTCAACTAAATGATACAAAGTAAGAATCCCAAGCCTTGAAAACTTTTTCAGGAGCACACACAAAAAAATATCACAACTAAATTTGAGTAATTTTAAAAAGCCATGTACTTAAATTCTAACAACATATTCCCTTCTATAAGCTCCCTCTCCCATTTATTGTTTAATTTATCCTGAAATTTTAACACCACTCGTATTTTATGCACATACTTTAATTATTCTCATTTATAGAGTAATTCGAATTTCTTATCAAATCCTGAAAATGTAACACCATTCGGATTTTATACATTTACTTGATTCTTCCCATTTATAGAGTAATTTGAATTTCTCATCAAATCCTGAAAATGTAATACCATTCGGATTTTATGCATTTAATTGATTCTTCCCATTTATAGTGTAATTAAAATTTCTTATCCCAATCCTGAAAATATAACATCACTCACATTGGTACTTATGTACTCGTATTATCATAACAATCGCCAACGTTTAAGATAATTCACCAAGTTGGCAACCCCAATTTTGTATGTGTGGTTTGAGCTGAATTGGCAATCATGTGCTCCGTTTCATATAATGTCGCCAATATGGTTGCGATAATACTTTAGTACCAATTGTTCATATACTGCTGCATTTTTTAATGTTTCTTTTCTTTTTTTCATTTTAAGGAATGGGCTATTGCAAAAAGGTTATGGAATCCAGATGATAAAAGATCTCCCACCATTGCCAAACAACGACTCAGAGCCGCCTTGCTCAAGTTGAGGAATGTTCGATGCACCAGAAAAGAAAATGAATATCGAGTATATAAAATAGAGCCACCGATAGGTAAATATCTTACGTTTAAACTAAAATTCAGTTGTGGTTGTATATAAATATGTATTAATTACGTTATTATATATTTCAATTGATCATTACTTTGAAAGCAATGATAATTTTCTATCTCAATTTTAGTTCAACCCTGGTGTAGAAG
The DNA here is from genome assembly GCA_019973935.1 of Trichonephila clavipes. Lineage (NCBI taxonomy): Eukaryota > Metazoa > Arthropoda > Arachnida > Araneae > Nephilidae > Trichonephila > Trichonephila clavipes. The sequence goes on along the minus strand of BMAU01003375.1, from coordinate 193,132 downwards.
TCCTAGGTATATGAAGGCAAAATATTATAGAAGCATTTTTCATAAAAGGAGAATGTTTTGAAAATATGTCATTCTTTCTTGCTTTTTTGCTAAAAAATTGCATTCAAATGATTTTTTCTTATAATATTCTTAAAACAATGTTATATGTGTATTCTAATTCAGCTGACGTTCAATATCAAAAAATTATCCATTTATATGCTTATACAAAATCATGGTTTCGAGCGTAGTCAGCCACATTAACAAGGGATTAACAGTAATTTACTTTTTTGAAACTAATAAAATAAATAAATAAATAAACAAAAAGTCCTTAACAAACTTCGAAAGCAAACTAAGTTTTTACAATAGAATGAGATTTTTGATTATTTTGTGTTGGATATGTTCCCCATGGATCAGGCAGTTGTTTTTAGCCATCCAATGTGATACGAAATATAAACTGAAGAACAAATTTATTGTATAAAAAAGCTATTTAAGGTTGATTGCAAAGCAGTTTATTGCTTATTGACATTATCTATAGTTCTTTTTGCTTACGCAACTGTTTGAATCATCCCAGAAGATCGACTGTATGCAGAGTTCCAAATTTTCTTTTTCAGTTACTGATGCGAGTCCCGTAGGAAAATCGTCTAATTTTTTGCAACTCGTGTACCTTAACTCGTTCCGTTAAAAACAGTTGCAAGAATTACTAATGTGATCATTTTAAATTTATGCGAGTTTATTGTATTTTATTTCGATTCGTATTATATTAAGTAACCTTTCAAACTTATCTTTTCAGATTTAAATGCTGCTATTCATCATAATCACTATTCCATCGTCCATTCAAATCAGTCAAGCTTCGGAAATCATTCTGATAACTACTCTACAGACGAATCAAACCAATCTTTCGAAATAAAAACTGAAAATCATCCCGAAACATTTTTTTTGAATCAGAGGAATCATGTCTCTGCAATAAATTGTAGAACACATTCCTTAGAGGAATCAAACCGATTCGAAGATAGTGTAGAATATTTAGAGAGTGATCTTTTCATAGAACAATTATTAAATTCTCATTTATTCAACAACTTTCATCCAACGTAAGGATAAGACAGCCATACATTCATCTTTTCGATGTTATTATCACGAATTCATTTTTGTTCATACATGTATTTTTTTTAAAAAAATAAAGATAAAATATTTTTTATTTTTTCACATATTCAATTTTACTCTTAATTTGACTTAACATATGACCTGTCTTGTATTTACTAAGAGAATAAATGAATCAAACTAAAGTCAGTACAACTGTTATCATATATTTGACAAATACATGTAAATCTATATTTTACAACATCACATGAAATTCAACTTTGTGTTCCAGCCATGTTGATTGAAGCAAATTTCGCTGGATTACTAGATATTAATATCAATGCAGTGGGTTTTAAAGGCGTGTATATTTTAGGATAGATGGCAGTTACAGGAAGGGAAAAAAAGTTATTATCACAATCATTACTATTAATCAGTAGCGCACACAGGAATTTTTCAAGGGGGGGGGGGAGGTCCGGGGTCGAAAGTTCACCATTCTTGTATTATGCTCCTTTTGATTTTTTGATTTTCGGGAACAAAACACATTAAAAAACTAATTATTGAATAAATAATTAGCATTAATTAATAAAATTAAAAATTAATCATTAATAACAAATACTTAATCAAATTTTACGTACTATATACTTAGAATTATAATCAATCAGAAAAAAATCAAGGGTCTTGGGGGTCCGGACCCCCAGGACCTCCCCCCCTTGTGTGTGCCACTGCTATTAATTATTACTTTGATGTATCTTTTCTGTAGGAAGTCTGAAATCCATGATAAGACATTTCCTCGAATGTTGAAAGAATATCATGCTATTTTAAAATCAATCTGTGTTTTCAAACCATGTCAGAAGCCTTCGTGAGATCTAAAACAGCTGCCATAGTATGATGGTTAGGTTTTAAACTTTGAGCGTCTGTAATTGTTTCACAAAAATACAGTATTGGTCTATATAGATGACTAAGACCCTTTCTAAAGCCATTATCTTCACATGGAATTAGATTATTACTGTCCAGAAAACATTAGTTTCTATATAAAATTATTTTTTTATCAGTTTACATACAGCCAATTTGCATACCATCAATATACAATTTAGATTTATGGGCCTTAAATCTTCAAGGGAGCAAGTATTCTTTTCTAGTTTTTTCACTGGAATAACCGTAGCCCTATTCCATTCGGGAGGTAGCCAACCTATTTTCCAAGATAGTTTGATAATGTCAATTAGCCTTTGTTTCCCTTTAGTGGAAAGATTTTAGAACATTAAACCATGGAAACCATCAGTTCCAGGGGATTTGTTCAGGTTCATCAGATCCAGTTTGGCCAACTCTGGATCTCCGAGGTCAGAGCTAGGACAACCATGGATGACATTTCTGGCTGCTTTCGAGATGGATACATTATCAGAGAAAAAGTTAAATGTTCTTGTAAATTGGTAATGGGCAGCTAGGCCTTTAGCCACTGATTAGTCATCGAGGAAGGCCTGCCCATCAGCATCTCTAACAGAGTTACAGATTTCAAACTGATCCTGTTCCATGTTGATGCTCTCGATCAATTCCCAAAGTTTTGAGTCGAAAAATCTAGCGTCGATTTTACTACACATTTCTTTCCATCTTTCTCCTTTCAGAAGAGCATAGACTAACTTTAACACTGCATTGATTTTGTTTATCTTAGTTCTTGCGATGTTCTCCTTACCATTAAGGGTGAAAGGCGTTTCTCCCTCTCTGAAATCGTATCAATGATACGAGGCCCCCAAGCAGCAGAAGCTTCAACATAAGTAACTGCAGTCCCACTAACAGTTTTTTCATATCTAAAAAAGGGCCACAAAGAAATTTTGATACAGGGCCCACTCAGAACTAGCTACGCCAGTGAATAGAAATAAAGGTGGAAGTGTTATAAGCAAAATAAGGAACGTAGTATTCAACATTGTCTAGAAATGTGAGAACTAGAGTCTTAAGGACAAATTTTTTTTAAGATTGTCCAGCTGTGATTTAAGTCATAGGTTCTAAGGACAAAGCAGGTGTCAACAGATTCTCTAAATGGATCCCAATTAGCATTTTCAAAGTTAAAAATTTCTTTCGATTGATAACGATTGGCAGTCTTTTCCTAAGCTCTATTCACTTCCAACATGATCCAATTCAGACCAGGTGCATCGAGGAAAAGTATCTACATTTGTAACTGCAATATCAAGTGCTTCAGAAGTGTTGTAGCTAATGGAATAGTGAGTATGTATTCCTTCCTTTAGGATCATAAATTCTTTGTCATCCACCATTTGTAGGTTATTCTCTATTATTGTTGCAAGTGGGTCCCCAGATGGCATCTTTTCATTCGTTCCCCAAAATGACAGTATTTTTATCGATGGAGTTAGAAAAATTAGTAAGGACATGATTTTGGTTTGGAGGATGGTAAACATTGAGAATATGTAACGATTTTCTTCTCCAGAAAACCTTGATGCCTTGAATTTCAAGATCCGATGTCTGATCTACTGAAATATCAATACTTAGTTATTTGACATCCTTAATGAAGAAGACCAAGCCTCCTCCACTTCTGAAGATTCTATCCACCCTGAAGATATTACAAACTCTTACTTTTAAAACTGTCATCTTTAATTTTATTACTTGTATAGCTATTACTTGAAAAATTTGTTCAAATCCGCTATTTCTAAGAATTATTTAAGTTTAATTCTAGTAGCCAAAGAGTAGATGAGCCATTAATATTGCACTGTAGAATTTTCAAAGCTTGTGGAGATTGTAATTTATCTGTCAGACGAAGTTCTCTTCCTAAAACTCGAGGGCATTCCTTATTAGTCTACATGATGTACGATGCAGCAGCGTGAGTCGGTGAATTTACATGGAGGAGGGAAAATACAGCCTCTGTTAACCCAAGGATCGGAGGGCCAAATGTTAGAAGTCTGTCTTTACTACAAAGTCTACTGATTTTAACTGAGCATAATGGTAAGGCCTTCACGTTTTGAGTGATGCTTCCAACGTCCTTCACCCATTCTACCCAAGGACACCCTCCCGCTACTATGGGACAATCAGCAGGATTTCGGAGGGAATTATTAAGATGATGTATTAATTAAATTTCTTATTTAACTTCTGATAACTTGTTTAGGCGCGTTTTGCTAAAATGAAGCGTCAGGTTCGGGTGCGTTACGGTCATTCGCCTCCAGTCGGAAATCATGCTCGGGTCGGCAACGTGTGTTTAGTTTTGGGAGCTTACTTTTTTTTTAGTAAAAATTTCATGCACACTTTTCCCCGTGAAATCTTATTTTCTTTATTTAAATATTACAGTCATAAGCAGCTCACTTCCCCTCAATTCCAGCGAGTGAACGAGAGAAGAGAAAAAGATTAAAAAAAAAAGATTATTCATATGTATATAGGCGATTGAAGATAAGAAGTAACGAAACGGGATCTATTTTTTTTATTTAATACAGTGCTTCTCAAACTTTTAATATTTGCGACCCAATTTCCAAGCATAATTTTCATCACGCCCCCCCTTCACACAATGACACTGTATAAATTCAATAATAATGAATTTGACGTATAAATTACAATACGATTTTAACTATATAAACTGTTCAAATTATCAAGATAGGTATTAAATTTTGTATATAATTTTATATATGACATGCCCACATGAAAGTCAATAGTAGTTATTAATCTTGTTCTTAACTTAGTTTGAATAAATTAATTATCAAATACATTGTGCAGTGCTGATGCATTTATAAGAATATTATATAAATATAAATGTGTATTTTACTTTTATTATGTCAGCATGTATTTTGTTTTGCTTCCTTTCAGAAAATTTGTAATTTTTTTAAAATTTTTTATTTTCGATATTCTTGTGCTCCCCCTACAGTTTGAGAAGCACTGATTTAGTAGAAAGAGCATTGAATGTGCCACAAAAATTAAAACCTGAAATTTTAATGAAGTTAATGGGTGATATAGTTGCCAATATTTAGGTTTATATTAATAATGACAACAAAGAGATTACGATGAGACAAAAGCATCATTTGTGAAAAAGTACGAGCGCTCTCCTTTTGTTTGCTTAGAGATTTTAAGAAATGTAAATGCCTCTCAAGGTATAAGTTTTCCTAGCCTTACAAAGTTTCTGGCTCCATATAAATTATATAAATGGTATTTACGTATTATCGCAACGGTATTGGCGACATTATATGAAAGGAAGCACATGTGGTTGCCAATTCGGTGCGTAATACACTTGAGAAATGAGAGTTGGAAACTTAGCGAGTTATACATATTGTGAGCGTTGGAATTGTTGCGATAGTACGTAAGTACCTTATAAATATATATATTACATAAATATAATCTACATAAGCAATTTACATATAAATAAGTATTTTTAAATAATGAGACTAATTAACATTGAAATCGTATATCTTCAGGTATAAATTTACAAGAAATCATAATTATTTAAACATTGCCCTTTACAGAAAATGAATGAAATAAACAAATCCACCGATGAAAATGGGCACGAAAAAGAGAACTACTTAACGCACGTATTCGAAAACGTCGTAAAATAGAACGTAGTACATCCGAACAATTGGATTATCATGCCCACAGAATAAATTAGAAGTTTTCACTTCCATCGTGTGGTCATAATCACACACACAAATTTTTTATGCGTATAATGTTTTGTTTTTAATAATCAGTTAGAGAATTATTAGAATAATATATTGAGAGTTTCGTTTCAGTTCCGTCGTAAACATAATAAATATTTGATTAAAACTAGTGCTTCTCAAATTTTCAATATTTGCGACCCAATATTCAATCATAATTTTCATGGTGCCCCTCATACAGTAACAATGTATTGAATTCAAGTAGACTATACTTTGACCCTAAAGCTACAATACGACTTTAATCTCTTAAGTGCCACCAGCGCATATAAACGTCTTGCTTGGGCAAAGCGTTAACTACCCCGGCCGTATATATACGTCTTTCCGAAGTACGACTTTTTTTTGCACAGTTATCCATAAAATTATTCCAAAGGCTTTGAAATTCAGTAAAAGGGCCTAGATGGTGTTTTTGAAGTATTTACGTATTTCAGAGAACTTTTTTTTATTTATTCCTTTTCTAATACATTACATATGCGTGCCTACGTGGAAAACGGTTCCATTGGGGAGCGAGTAGCATAACTTTTAATCGGTAGTTAAGGGATTAATTATAACCCGTACAAATTATCAAGATGTGATAAAACTTGTACATAAGTTTATATATGACAAGCCCATGGGGTCACTGTTAGTTATTAAACTTGTTCTTGACTTAATATTGTTAAATTAATTGTGCAAAATGCATTGTGCAGTACTGATATATTTATAAGTGTATTTTATCAGTGTAAATGTGTATTTTATTTTTTATTATCTCAGAATGATTTTGTTTGTTTATTCTCGGTGATATAATAATTTTTTTAAATAATCTTTTGTTTTCGACTTTTTAATATGCTCGCGCCCGCAGTTATCACACCTCCCTACAGGGGTGCGCCTCACAGTTTGAGAAACGCTGTATTAAACCGCGTCCAGAAGCTTTATTCTAGAATACTTCGATCAAGTGATTCATTACATTTTCTCCATTTCTACAAATGGATTATTTATAAAAATTAATAAACCATATTTTTGGCATTTTAATGGTGATTGTTTTCCAATAATGAATTTTACTTAACATACTCTTTAATTAGAGCAATACAAATATTTAAAAAGATACGTATTCTACGTAAAATACTGTCGACTTGTTCGTCAAATGAAAGTACGTCGCCAAATTCCAACAATACAATATTTTAGCATTTGACACTTTTTATTTTCAAAAAAACTATCGGAGTTCGCTTTTTTTTTTTAGTATTCTACAGAAAGCAGTTATTTTTCCTACCTGTTGCCATCACAAAAGCATAAATTGCTGAAAAACAAAGATTAATACTGTACAATATAGAATATTAACAAGTCACATGATGACAAGAATCACGCGTTTCCAACTAATCAGTTCATAAATTCATGTGACATAATGATTCCATGATGAAAGCAAACGCATGTTTCCAGCTAATTAATTCATGCGCTTTGCTGTTGCTAACTTTTGCATTTTTAAAAAATACATATTTATCAACAATAAGAAAGAACATAGGGAAATAAAATGCACTTGATTTAAAAGTACACATATAACATAAGAATTGCTTTTTAAATTTTGAAAATTTTTTCGAAGAATCTTAAAATTTGAACAAATTTACCCAATAATCAAATTTGAAGATATATCTAAGTAACAAATTTAATGTTGGTTTTGAATTCAATGAAGAACACGTGATGGTATTTATCATGTGACTTTCATGAATTTAGCCCACAGTGAAAACCGATCCGGTGAACTCAGTAACAGTAACGATTAGTGGCGCACACAGGAATTTTTCAAGGGGGGGGGGTCCGGGGTCGAAAGTTCACCATTCTTGTATCATGCTCCTTTTGATTTTGTGGATTTTCAGGAACAAAACACAGTAAAAAACTAGTTTTTGAGTAAATAATTAGCATTAATTAATAAAATTAATCATTAATAGCAAGTAATTAATTAAATGTTACGTACTATATGCTTAGAATTATAATCAATCGGAAAAAAAAATCAAGGGCTTTGGGGGAGTCCGGACCCCCAAGACCCCCTTGTGTGCGCCACTGGTAACGATGATAACATTTGGCGAAATTTTTTGAATTGGCAATGTCTTTTCGTTTGGCAAAATCGGTCTACTGTATAATACTTGAATATCTATTTTTATCACCAAAAAGAAAGCACTAAACACACGATAAAAAAAATTAATTTTTAAAATAAAAAATTATTCAACCGATTAAAAAAGAGGTGGAAAAAAAGAGTATCGCAATGTAAATATAATATTGAGAAGATTTTCCTGAATTTTATGATTCCAGACAAATGTATCCCATAAAACATTATCATTGCTACGTCATCAGATAGATTACTGATTGGTTGTTTATAGCATTGCGTAATTCAAATACAATCAATGATCATTCTCTTGTTACTGTCAGTGTATTTATATCGCTAGTGTTAAGGGAGAATTGTAAACTAAATTAAAATTGGAGCCTATGAGAGTGAATTTTCTACGTCTATTATTCTTTGCCTTAAAGATATCACAACTGTTACGTCGATAAAATCCTAGTAAAAAAATATGGCGCATAAAAAATATCTAAGTAAAAGAGATATTGATATTTTTTGTGCTTGCGAGAGCATAAAGGATTTTGTTATTGATCAATGCATTCTTGACAGCGAACAAGAAGATGACATTAAAAAATCATCAGAAGAATTGCAAATTTCCAGAATTCTGCAAACTTTTTCTAGACTTAATATGTATTCTGCAATGAATATCGAAAGAAGAAAACTAATTTTGGCAAGAAGTGTTTCCAGAGCAGAAAAATTCCCGGATACATTTAACTCTTTAAATCTCCGTGTTCATTCTCTATCTGATGAAATGATAGAAGATATGGTTGAAGATTTTATTTATACGACAGGTATTCCTCGTTATTGGAATCACGAAATTTTGAAGAATAAAGAAATGGAAGACAAATATAGCAGAGTTATTGAATATTCTGTTACATTTTGGAAGAAAGAAACTGAACTAACGTATGAAAATAAAATTTTAACTAATATCTGTTTTCCAAAAATTCCTACAAAATATCCTTATTTTATCTATTGCTCAGGTACATACTTTAAATAAGAAACAGACTACAATTCCAAAGTCGAGTTTAAAGTAAATAAATCATACAGAAAATTAGTTTACAAATTAAAGATGCATTTGTGAAAATTTTTATTTTGTACTTTATTTGGTACTTATTGCAAGCATATTGGCGGCATCATATGAAACGGAGCACATGGTTGCCAATTCAGCGTGTACGACATATGCGAAATCGGGGTAGCCAACTTGGCGAGTTATTTTGAACGTCGGCATTGTAGCGATAGTACGTAAGTACCGTATCTCCTTTTTTTTTGTTCAAATAATCTTTTTTCCCCCTTGTTATATTTCATTTCTCAAGTATTATGTTCTAAGCAATTACGGATACTTACGTATTATGTTGCTGACCAACTTTGCCAATTCAAAAAATGTTGCCAAATTTCATCGTTACTGTTATTGTGTTCAAACACGAGCTGGAACAGCTTTCCAGTATTGACAGTGTATCGTTGCATTTGGTGACGTGTTTTAATTTGACGAAAATGGTCGACGGTATATTAATGACCACTTGCCTAGGGCGTAAAAGATCTGGGGGTGCAAAAAATTGGAGGAAGAGAGAAAAAACTAAAATTACAGCGAACGTATCACCGCATAGCGAGTAGTGAGAGAAGCATTTCTGCACTCAAGAGAGTCAAGATTGAAATGAGATTTACCATGGAAAATGAAAAGCTTAACTGTTTGATGCTGCTATCCACTCAACATAATATTGCAATGGAAATTGATTGCAATGATGTTATTAATGATTTTGTAATGATTAAAGCTCGAAGAAAACTTTTGTCATACAAGTACAACAGTGACTCAACAAAGAATAAGGATGGCTAAAAGTAAAAGACAGTAAAGCGATAAGCGATGGAAACAGTGGCGTAACGTACACTCCCGCATTGCGGGAGGCCATCGTTCTAGGGGGCCAAAGCCTGATTGCCACCAAGTATCTACCCTTTGTAAAATCCAACTAGGAGGGCCCACAACCTGACTTTGCAGGGGGACCCAAATGTTCTCCGTTACGCCATTGGATGGAAAAGATGATAATTAACAGGTAGAAAACAGTTCATACAATAATGTAAACTCTACTGTAATTGCATAAGATTCTATAAATTTACTGCACTCATTTACAAAAGGGTGGTCGGTGGTTCTTAATGCTGTAAGGTAAGAAATGAACAAGAGCGACCAAGCCATGCCACTATCCTTTCCTTACAGCTTTCGGATGCCAGTGCAGGACTCGGCAGATCCACAGGTGGTGGATAATGGAAAGATTCTCAAAGATGCAAAAACAAAGAAAGGGAAAAGCGAAACCAATACTGGAAGGACTGAACTGAAGAAAGGGGGTGCTCTGGAAATAGTGGTGGGGCGTAACGATTTGAAGTGCCTAGGACGCTGGAGAGGATAAAACTGGCCGTGACTGACATCAAATTAGTATGCATACCTACCCATGTGTGTTTTTTTAAGATTTTGTCTATGAACTCAAACTAAGAACACAGAAAGAAAGAAAATTCAAACAGAAGGAAGTGTCTCATTATTGAAATAATTTCGTCCCTTTTGTGTGTGAGCCCTTTTATAAAACTGTATTTCAAAATTTGCCATACGCTTTATTAGTAAAAATCTAAATACCTTTAAACCAGTGTTTCTCAAAGTGTGGGGCGCGCCCCCCTGGGGGGGGGCGCGATAACCCTGCAAGGGGGGCGCGAGCATATCGAAAATTTAATAATTTTTTTAAAAAATAACCGGAAAGAAGTGAAACAAAATACTTTTTCCATAATAAAAGAAATCCACAACAACACTGATATAATTTATGTTTATCATCTGGCGTTCTTCTGTTTTAACATAAAATATTACTCGTTAAAAGAAAAAACGAAACTCAGACCCTGAGAAAAATTCTAAGATAAACATTTCATCACTGTAATTATTATTGAAATACTGTATATTAGTTGTAGAAAGAAAAGGAAGACATGATTCACTTTTCAGCCAGGCAGCATAATACATTTGCTGGTCATTTATTTGATTGACCTTCAAACTTACTGGTAGGGTTTCTACATTAGTTCCATCCCATCTTTTATGTATTTGTTTTTCGCATAGGGAAATTGTAAATAATGAAGAGTTTTACGATATTTGGAAAAGAATTGATTGATTTTTGAAGGATTATTTGGTTAAGATTTATTTTTACGAGTAATCTCAAACATATAAAGCATAGTTAAAAACCATAATCCTTTTAGAGCATCCGTATTTTTCTGAATACACTTATAACCAGGCAGCGGTGGCATCTGTGATCTGTATTGAAGGAAGTTGAAACTGATGCATATTATTCATGATTGAGAAACACGATGAACATGAAACGAAAGGAAAATTTTCAATGGCTTCCTAAAGAACTCCATCAACTGAAATATGAAGCCATAAGTGTACCACAAGGTTCAGTTCGACTTGTCAAAAAGACACAAGAAAGAAAAAGTTCAACTTGCTATTTGTTGATCACCAAAGGTGTCACGAGTTCGAGCCCAGTACCACTAAAGACCCGTCGTGAAAGGGAGAGGTGCACGTTAAATCTGTAAAGAGCTCAAACGTCATCTTGTTGGAATGGTGTGGTAGTTAAAAGAGGACAGCTCAAGTATCGTCCTCGTCAACCATGGTTCAAAATTACTAGGTCCGTCTCTAAAATCCCTCGTGTAGCTGAACAGTGCGACGTTAATATTCACTCACTCGATCATGAATGCTCATTAAAACTACAATTACTTGAACAAAATATGACAGCGTTGCCAGCAAGTAACATTTCTGTAACATTAGTGAAAAGTATCTTTGCTTTTCGTCCTTTATTAAGGTCTTTCACTTGTCAATCATTTTAGTTCAGTTTTATTGGACTTTTTCTCAAATCATCAAAGAAAGATTGAACATTCCTTGAAAGCCGGTAAGTATACTTTCTCTTAATTAAATTATTCACTGGAATTCCAATTTGTATCGTGTAGAGTAAAAATAATTATAAATAAATGATTGGGGTGACTGAGTTCCCCCGCACTACCATCAGCGTTAGTATCGAGTGCGTGCCTGCTCCCGGGTTAAAACATTTTGAAGTCTTCTCGCTTTAAATATTAAAAAATAACACAATTATTCTTCATAGGAATTTTATATTCTTTTTCATTACTTAACATTAATTCTAAATGCTAATTCTGTGATGCTTAAAATTACAGTTCTTTTAAACAGTTATTTACAATTATAGCATTTATCTAAAAAAAATCATTTTACATTTTTGTATACAATGTCGTGCACGCAGTTTTACTCTCCTTACAGTTCAGCTATTATATCAAGAATAATGTTATATTTTTTAAAAATTAACTCGTGCGAAGAGCCGGTGTTTCAGCCAGTATACGTTTAATGTATCAGTACTGAAGAAGGTATTTTATAAATAATTTCTTAATACTAAATTAATCTAAGTTTAATAATTATCAGTGACTTCCATGGGCTTGTCTTGTAGAGCAAAGTTTTTCAAAGAAAGGTTTAATATCAGATATTGACACTGAGTTATTTTTCTTTATTTAGCTGAGATCTATATTTTGTCTTCAAAGCAGCCACCGCAGAAAATCCTGTTTAACATAGGTAGGATTTTCAAAAAATGGTAATAGTATACGAAGTGCTTTTGTTTTCAGTGCAGAAATTATGATTGAAAATTGGGTCGCCAGTATTGAAAGTTTGAGAAACACTGGTGTACTATAAAAATAATTATAAAAAAAGGATTGGGGTGACTCAATAACCCCGCTGGACCATTAGTATCGAGTGCGCGCCTGCTCCAGGGTTAAAACATGTTGAAGTCTTTTCGCTTTAAATATTAAAAATAATACAATTATTCATCTGAATTTTATATTATTGTTCATTATTCAACATCAATTCTAAATGATAATTCTGTAAGGCTTAAAATTATAGTTCGCTTTAAACTAATTATACTTTGAGCAATCATTTAAAAAAATCATTTTACATTTTTGTAAACATTGTCGCGCACTTGGCTTTACTCTCCTTACAAAATTCAGCGATTATTTCAATAATGTTTTATTTTCTTATAAATGAACTCGTGCAAGCGGGTACTTCAGCCGGTATACTTTTTAATGTATCAGTGCTCCATAGTAGTTTATAACTAATTAATTAATACTAAATTAAGAACAAGTTTAATACGTATTAACGACTTTCATGGGCTTGTCTTGCAAAGCAAAGTTTTTATAAGGAATGCTTGTGATTAGAAATTGACCCTCTGAGTTCTTTTTCTATATTTAGCGCAGATATCTATATTTTGTCTTCTAAGCAGCCACAGTATTTTGCAATAAGTCCAATTTAAAAATTAGAGAAAGGAAAAATAACACACATAATAATTATCCTATTATTTTATTTATTTATTTATTACTTAAAAGTAGTATACAAAATTTAATACTTATGTTACTAATTTGTATGGTTTATAATTAAGATCGCCTTTTGTAGCTTTAGCATCAAAGTTCATTATTATTGCATTCAGTGCATTATTAATGTATAAAGGGGGCGCGATAAAAATTGTGATCGAAAAGGGGGGCGCCAGTATTGAAAGTTTGAGAAGCACTGCCTTTAAACCGTAAGAGCTGGTACGATTTCAACCAAATTTACTCCACTTACAATACATTGCTGGCAAAGTTTCTCATCTTTTGATGACAATTACTTTTATTATTTTGGCAAAAATGGTTGAGGGGATTTTACATGAGTTGTTTTATCCTGATTTAGAATTATGGGTACTTAAGTATTATCGCAACAATTGTCAACTCTATTAATAACTCGCCAAGTTGGTAAACCCGTTTTCCTAAGTGTCGTACATGTTGAATTGGCAACCATGTGCTTCATTTCATACACTGTCGCCAATAGGTTGCGTTAATACATAAGTACTGAATTGTGATGTAGAACTCTAATAGTAGAATAAACTTGTGCAGGAAAAAAATGAACTGAAACAAAAGAAAGAAATAGAACACTGAAATATGTGTGTGGGGTATTTTTCCATTTCGCAAGCAGACTTTATTGGCGAAAACAGACAGATTATTCCTCTGTTCTGTTCAAATCCCAAATTTTCATTGGTTTTTCTTCCGTTTTTGACGAAATGGGAAAAAGACGTTAACAATACAAGAAAAAAGGTAGTTACGAATTATGGCAACCTAATGACGACATTATATGAAACGAAGCACATGTTTGTCAATTCAGCGCATACGGCACATGCGAAATAGGGGTTGCCGACTTAACGAGTTATCTCGAACGTTAGCGATTGTTGCAAAAAAAGTAAGTACTGAAAAAGAAAGAACGTGATATGGTTTTTTTTTTTGAAAATGTAGTATTCAAAATGTGTAAATATTCCGTGAAGCGTCGGCTGTATCATTTTCAGCGATTTGATCGCCTGCGCCGGCGAAATGGAAAAGTACCAAAATATGTTACTCCTGTCATAGAAAGCTAAGTAAGACGAAAGTACGAAATAAACCATTGCGTAACATATATATTTAAATTTCTGTATTTTAGAAATTCCAACTGCGAAAAAAACTGCTGCTGAAATTAATATATTATTGAAAATGCTATCTATATGATTAACTATAATATAAGAGAACTATCATTGGCTTAATTTTTGCTTCTATCACATTATTTGGTTCTGTGATTACAAATTTCCCACTTTTACAGTGATTCGTTTCACTAACGTAATCTTTCATAGCCGTTCTATCATTCACAATCAAAAGATGTTTATGTCAGAGTTTGAGAAACCCCGACTCAAACTATGAAAATTTTGAATGACTGAAAGATAACGTCAGTGTAAAAATCACTGTAAAATTGTGATATTTGCGGTCACAGTACTTTTTCTACAGTACAATTTTCTACATTTTCAAAAATATGCGAACCATCACTTAACCAAGTCATAGTGATTTTTTATTTTTCGTGGAACCGATATGACTCCCCCCCTTGATGTTAAAATTCGGGACACCCTGTTCACGAAAATTAAAAACAAAATTTCAAGATATGGACTTATTTCAAATATATATATACATTCGGACTCTAATTTAACGAACCCCTACTTAAAGAATTTCGTGATTTAACGAGTTTTTCTCTTTCCCAATCAAAATGAAAGCAAAACCCTTTATTTAATGAAAAATAAACCCGGAATTAAGGAATTATTTCAGCAACTGGAAATTTTTTTTTATTAGTTTGTATTAGAAAAATTGGATTTTTTTTTCAAATGACATTACCTTTTTGTCCGAAACAGAAAGTCTTTTCTTGAAGCAGCAAATTTCAACGGGAAAGGGTGAAAAGTCCATTACTAGACTTTACAGATGCAGATGAGTACAACATATCGTGCAGGGGCGGCTCTGGGGCTGGACAAATCGGACCCCTGGCCGGGGCGGCAAATTTTAAGGGCAACATTTGGATCGAATTTGAATATATATATTTGATGTTTCAGATAATTTGATATATATAATATATATTTTCTGTGAAATATTATTGGAGGTGAATTTGGTATTTTTTATTTCCTTAGTTTGTACTCTGTATATTTAATGTGTTTTTTTTTTAATCTTGAAGAGTTTGAGACAGGAATATATTTTAAATAATGGAATTTGATAAGTTTACACATCTTTATCCCCACCCTGGATTGGGGTCACAATGGACATTTCTTTCACCCAAACGATGTTTGGTGTCAGCTATCCAATCGAGGACAGGGGTAATAAGTTTTTGGTGCAGAGCCACAGATGTTTTGGGGGCGTAGTTACTATAATTTAAAATAAACACTTGTGATCCTCACCATCAGTTAACACTTTTTCGAAGAAATTGGCAATTTCTTTTCTTACATTTTACTCGTTTGAAATAACAGATAATTATGTCCTTAATTTGGAATTGTTTTGTACTTATAAGACTTAAAATTATATATATAGTTATGCTGCCTTTTTTTGTTCGTTATTCAATTTTTATAGGTGTGTATGTGAATTTTTTTTTTTCAATTATACACTACTGGCCATTAAAATTGCTACACCAAGGCAACATGCAACAAACGCGAAATTTAAATCACAGGAAGAAAATACTGTGATATGCAAATGATTAGCTTTTCAACGCATTCATACAAAGTAGGCGACTACAATGTGTTTGAATGAGGAAATTGTCCAGCCTGTGTCTCATACATAAATTGCATTTCAACGTTGTTGCCTGGTGAAAAGTTGTTGTGATGCCTCGTGTAAGAAGTAGAAATGTATACCAGCACGTTTTTCTGATTTTGATAAAAGTCTAATTGTAGCGTAGTCGAATTGGGGTTTATCGTATCGCAGTATTGTCGATTGCGTCCGTCGAGATCCAATGACTGTTAGCAGAATATGGAGGATGGTTCGGGACGGTAATACGGAACGCCGTGCTGGACCTCAACGGCTCCCTATTCATTGGCAGCTGAGAAGACAGGCATGGTATTAATGGATCGTGCAGCCACGTCACGAGCCCCGAGTCAAAAACTGGGGTCTTTTGCAACACAACAAGTGTCTGCATGAACAGTTCGACGACTTTTGCAGCAGCATGGATTCTCTGCTAGGAGACAATGGGTGCGGCTACCCTTGATGCTAAATCACAGGAGTTATTCGTGGTGAACGAATACGGGTTCCAGTGTTACACGAAACCAGGCTATTCATGTGATCAGCAAATAACCTGGGCACGCGAATGGAGAGACATCATTTCTTCAGAAGAATCCGGGTTCTGTTAAAGGCATCAAAATGGTCACATCCGTGTTTGCTGGCATTGTGGTGAACGCACAGTGGCAGCGTGCATTCGTCATTGTCCCATCCGCTGGCGTGATGCTATGGAGTGCGATTGGATACATGTCTCGGTCACCTCTTGTTTGCATTGACGCCACTTTGAACAGAGTACATTACATTTCTAGTGTGTTACGACCCGTGGCTCTACCCTTTATTCAAGCTCTGCGAAACCCTACGTTTCAGCAGGATAATGCACGACCGCATGTTCCCGGTATTGTACGGACCTTCCTTGGTACGGAAAATGTTCGTCTCTCGTCTTGGCCGGCACGTTCTACAGATTTCTCGCCGTTAGAAAACGTTTGGCCCATGGTTGTCGAGTGACCGGCTCTTCACTATACGCCAGTCACTACAGTTGTGACATTGTGCTGAAGCTGCATGGGCATCTGTACCTGTACATGCCATCCAAGCTCTGTTTGACTCAATGCCCAGGCGTATAAGTGCTGTTATTACTGCCAGAGGCGGTTGTTCTGGGTGCTGATTTCTCAAGATCTATGCACCCAAATGTCTTAAAAATGTAATCACTTGTTATTACTAGTATAATATATTTGTCCAATAAATATTTTGTTATCTTCATTTCTTCCTGGTGTAGCAATCTTAATGGCCAGTGATGTAATTTTTTGCTTGGGAGAGGTGGTATTTTGTATTTTTGTCTAGGGCGGCAAAATTGCTAGAGCCGGCCCTGTACAATGCGAGTCTTGAGTAGGACAGGAAATCCCAATCCACAAAGCAGGAATTTTAACGATTATGATACATTTGATGAACGACTGCCTCTCTGTGCAACTGTACCAAGGAGGACATTTGAGCTGGCACCGCTCTCGAAATATATCCCTACTACACCAACATGAGAATTTTGAGCCAAGACAGATTTTATTTGCAACAGTCCCTCTACAAGACAGATTCAGTGGCACCAAGACTCAACAATATCAAACACAAGGCAATGACCAGTTCACTAACCAACAGAGCCTGTAGAAAATGTATTTGCTAAAAAGTGATTTATAGAAACAAAAAAATTCAATCTGGACATTTAAAACAATGTGTTGGTGTAAATAAATGCATCAAAATTTGTTTTGTTCATATAGTTATAATAAAAAATTATTTGTCATGTCGGTTTATTAGTTTAAGTATTTGTTAAATCCAATCAACATGCTTAAGAGAAATCGCTTTTGCTTCCAAATGTATAGCCCAAATCATCAGATATTATGTTAACCACATTAACTGTGAAAAATACAAAATATATAACACGATTTCGATGAGATTAATTTTGAATATAAACAGATTTTTATTAATAATAAACAGGCTATTTCAAAATGTAAGGTATTGTCATTTAATAACATATCTTGTCTAAATTTAAAAGTTTTGGGACAGCAATTAAAAAAGAAATTACACAAATACTGATATTTTTATTCAACATAAAAGCTACAAACAATAAATCACAAGCATATGAAATAATCAACCGAATACATTAAAATTATTAAAAAATCTAACAAGGAGAATTTTTTATGCAAACAACAACATTAGATATAAAAACTTTTAAATCATCAACAATATAAAAAATTTTTTTCAAACATATAAAGAAAACCCAAAATGAAATATCTAGATTAATAACCTAAATAATAATTTAAAACATATATTCTTTCTTATAATATATTAATATTTTAAAAATTTTCACAATACATTGTAACCTAAGGGTTACTATAACAAGCAACAAATTAATGACACAATCTAACAATCGATGTTCAATTTGTATAAGAATTTACAAAACATTCACCGGTTAACACAAAATTTAATTTTCAACAAAACAAAAACTTAATGCTTAAAAAAAAAGCTAATGACATAAAATTGGCAAACTTTGAATCTTCATAAAAGTTTAATTCTTAGCTTATTGTCACTAAAACTATACTACAAATTAAAAATGATGTATAATAAAAAAATCAAGTAAAATGCATTAATAAAATAAATTTACATATCACTGTGCATTGATTGATTTCTTTATATTATGCACAAATATTTGATATTTTTTAAAAAACAACACAGTATAATATGTTCAATGATTAGAGATCCAGTTTCTTTTTTATTAAAAAGAAAAGCACAATAAAATCAAATGAGTTTAAAATGATCGCCAATTTACTTTTAGCACAATTAAACTTGAAATACTTACTTTATTAACATTCAACCCTGAAACAACAGGAGAACTATCGATGACAGTTCTTGTAATTTTGAACCATGGTCAAGAGACAAGTAAAACACCTGAGCTGGCATCTTACTTTTTCAAACTTGCATACCTTGCTTATTTGGTGTCATACATCCTTAGTCGAAGAACAAGAATTATAGTTGATTGATGTTAAGTGCCATTTTTCTTGTTTAGATATACAATGGTCTGTCTAGGCACAAATCTTAGTAAGATTGTTAATACAATATAAGTGCTAGTGTTTTTCTCCAAAAAAGTAACAGAAAAACTTATTTCATCATGACCATATCAAAAACTGTTCAAAATATGTATTTTCTATTCCTTTCATTTTAAAATCAGGCAATATTTTAATTGAAAAAATGAACAAGTAGCACTGTTTGGGGAAATTATTCAAACACCAATTGCAGTGCAGTTTCAACTATTACAATAAGAGAAAACGATTCCAGCTCTTATACTGGATGCCAAGATTCTCTCCGATATATCGGGTGTGACAACACCAGCGCATATGCTGGGTGACACAACTTCAGCCGATACACCATCGAGTGGCAGCCAGTATTATTATATATTCTCAAATATATTCAATATAAAAACATAATAAACAGCCCCATTAATGCAAATCCTATAATAGGATCATGGTTCAATTTCAGCTATAATAGTGAGAAACGACCATTCCAGCTCTTATACTGAATGGCAAGATTCTCTCCGATATATTGGGTGTGACAACACCAGCGCATATGCTGGGTGACACAACTTCAGCTGATACACCATTGAGCGGCAGCCCCAGTATTATTATATATTCTCAAATATATTCAATATAAAAACATAATAAACAGCCCCCATTAATGCAAATCCTATAATAGGATCATGGTGCAATTTCAGCTATAATAGTGAGAAACGACCATTCCAGCTCTTATACTGAATGGCAAGATTCTCTCCGATATATCGGGTGTGACAACACCAGTGCTGGGTGACACAACTACAGCTGATAAATTACATATTGAACTACAGCAGTTTTATTTTAAAACATAATAAACAGCACCATTTGTACAAATCGCACAACAGGATCATGGTGCATTTTCAGCTGTAATAATGAGAAGTGACCTTTCCAGCTCTTATACTGGATGGCAGGATTCTCTCCAATATATTGAATGTGACAACTCCAGCGCATATGCTGGGTGACACAACTTCAGCTGATACATCACTGAGCTGCAGTCAGGATTATTATATATTCTCAAATATATTCAATATAAAAACATAATATACAGCACCACTAATGCAAATCCTACAACAGGACCATGGTGCAATTCCAGCTATAATGAGAAATGACCATTCCAGCTCTTATACTGGATGGCAGGATTCTCCCCAATATATCAGGTGAGACAGCTCCAGATCATATGCTGGGTCACACAAATTCAGCTGATATATCACTGAGCTGCAGCCGGTATTTTATTACATTCATAATTATATCCAATTTAAAAACAACAAAAAAAAAAAACATCATTAATGCCAATCCTACAATAGGATCAAGGTGCAATGTCAGCTACAATAATGAGAGGCGACCAGTCCAGCTCATAAACTGGATGGCGCAACTCTAGCTGATGTATTACTGAGCTAGTTTTATATTACTATAGTCTCAGTTCAAATATTTTATCCCCCCCTTTTTTTTACACAGCTGGATGTAATAAGAGAACCTAGTTTAAATTCTTAACAGGATATAATATATACATTTACAATTAATAATTTTATCTTGGATATGACATACAATAGACACTGCTTTTAAAATGGTAAATTTAAAAAACATCATTATCACTATGTTACTTATAATTTTACACATTTTTTTTACATATTCAACCTTTTTTTGTATGAACAAAGGTTATGTCACTATTATATAATTTTCTTTATAAAATGTTACAACATTCCTATGAAAATATAACTATAACAAAACTTAACACTTTTATATTTATCATACTCTTAATGTTGAATTAATTTCGTAATTTTACCATGTATACCCCTGCTAAGTGTATTAAATTCAATAAATGATAAATCTTTTTATGTCGATTCCTACTGTAGTGGAATCTTGATCACTTAGTTCAAAGCAATAATTCACCATTGATGGAACATCAATAAATTAAAATATTAACTGTTCAGCGAGCAAGCCAGCGAAAATTTTATGACAAGTATGCTATTTCTTAATTGTTTCCAGTTACACCACTTAAACAATCTGGAAGTCATAGCTATTTCTCTATCCATTCATGATAAAATGGTTTTAACCAACTTTTAAGAATAGGTTTGTGATGTTCCATGAGTGGAACAATAGGTTAATGTCTCATGAGAAATCAACTTGAAGAGATTAAGTGTTATTTTCTCTCAAACAATTAAGATAACTTTCATTTCTGTATACATATCAGACACTGGAATGTCAATCATTTTCCATGCAAAAAAATCCTATAAACATCTTTTTTTAACTAATATCTGAAAATATGCGATTAGGAAAATTTACATATTTTCTCCTTCCTTTATTCCACTCAGAAAAAAACAGGTTTAATTTAAATGCAGAAAAATATTAAAAGAATTAATGAGCAAAGAAATGTATTTGTCCCATTGCTGAATTGAGAATGAAAAACAACTTTGAGCAAGACAATACAATTGCATTAAGCAGTGTCTATTGTATTTACACTGATTGAATATTAACGTCGCACTGTTCAGCTACACGAGGGCTTTTGGCGACAGACCATGTAATTTTGAACCATGGTCAAGTGACGTGGACGACACCTGAGCTGGCACCCCCCTCTCCTAACTACCACACCACACCAACGGGAGGACGTTTCAACTCTCGACAGATTTAACGTGCATCACTGCCCTACACGGCGGGTCTTTAGTGGTACTGGGCTCGAACCCGTGACAAAGCAAGCCACGATCCGATACCTGTACCATTAGGCTACCGCGGCCACTGTATTTACACTGAGGAAGATTTTTTTAAAATTACAACTGATTTCCAATATAATATTTCCATATTGATTTTCAAGCATGGAGTTGATACTCAAATTAAATGTGTTCTTACAGTAAACTCTTTTCAATCAAAATTTAAATTCCAAAAAGGAATAACAGTTAACATTATCTTTTTTCTGTGCCAAGAAAGATCTGAATCAAAATACTTCTCGATCAGATTGATAAGTCGCAAGCATTGAAGAAACATGCATATAAAATATTACAACCATGGAATATTTGCATTTAATTTCTGCAACAGTAGGTTGTAACACACACACATTATAACACCTGTAAATATTGAAACTATTCACATTATCTAACAATTTTTCTCAGTGAAAAAAGAAATTTTTTATTAATTATATTTTATTCGTGGAGTATATAACTGTCCACTTTGAAATTCTATATTGAAGATAAAAAAATTCAATATTACTAAAATTTTAAATGTGATGCTCTAAAGAAAAGAACACACACCCATAAACTAGGTATGTAAAATGTCTCAGTAGAAAAATTCCATCTGAGAACCATTTTGTTAAGACTGGTTGCATTTGCTACATACATCATAACATTATAACCCCAAAATAATCACCATATCTTCATTCACAAAATACTGCTCATTTATACCTTTACAACTCTGCAATATTCGAAACACATCTTCATTAAAAAATATTTTCTTTTCCTCTGAAAGGAAACAAAAATAATAAATGTAGGTATCAATATTCTATTTGATATGAAATCTTATACATAAATTCAAACATTATTCAGTCTAAATGATAAGGGTTTCACACAGCATTACAAATATAAAATCTTTACATTTATACATGTCTTTAAACAATACAAATAATAAATGTTCATTGACATTCACTTAGATTTGCATTCATTTTGACCTTCATAGGTCATGTTTTCCCATATAAATTGATCAAGCAAAAATCCAGCACCATTCTGGTTACACAAAAACACTGATTAAATTGATCATTTTTTTTATGGTCTTTGAAAGATCTACAATTTTAATCCACTGGCTTTAAACCTTTAATGTTATAAACATTATAACACTTTTATTGTCACATTTTGGCTTTTCCAGAAGTCAATCTTCTGTTATCAACTCTTCAATATCAAAAATTTATTTTTAATAACAATGATTTGAAAAACGGAAAAAAGTTTTTGAATGCTGAGATTCAATAAGACAAACAATTAAATATATTTCATTTGTCACAGCTTTTTCATACCCCATTTGTATCATAAGAGCAAGTAATTTTTCATTGTAAAAAGAAATAAATCAAGTAGCTTATAAGAATACACAATCAAGTTTTTTCTATTTATAAGGACAACAAAACACTTATTGCATGAGTACATAAAATTTTTAATGAAGATAATGTAGAAAATTTATTTCATATCTCATAATTCTCATTGGTAGACATATGTAAAGTTATACACTGACCATATGTTTTAAAACAATGATATATAAATTTTTATTAGTATTTTTTCATCTAAAATAATGTTGATATAACAACCAATTTAAATTCATGTTTTAAGATTAGGGGTCTTCAACCTGTGGCCTAACGGGGCACAAACAGCCCGTTGAAGGCATTTTAATGACTCATCATTTGAATCTGAGGCAATTTCAGGAAAAATTGCTTTGTCTGCTTTTTGTCATGAAAATGCCATTTTTTGTAGTTGTTATTCTTGATGTTTAAAACCTTTTATTGATATGCTTAGTATTCATTTGAGATAAAATTTTCTTAAAATTATGAATTTTTCCAAAATTTCCTTGCATTTAAAATACAAAGAATCTGACTATGCATAAAATCTGAGAGGTTTTTAGAAGAAAAGGTGAAATTTTACTTTTAACCTGAGAAGTATTTTAATTTGACTTTTATTTTACTATTTTTGAAACTGATATTTTTTTCAGATCTGTAACACCATCTCTTCCCTTAGAATCAGCCATAGTTTTGTAAAACAAACTTCCCTTTCTAATTTAAGTTTCCTGACTACATTTTTTTTACAGTCATGTGGCCTACGGATCATTATACATTTTTTATGTGGTCTGCGGATCATTGAGGATTTATTGACATGACCATTGAGCATTAAAGGTTGAAAACCCCTATTTTAGATGATCAACTTTAATGAAAAAGTTGAAATAAATTTATGAATGTACATGGAGAGAGAAGAGAAATATAATTTAAATCAGCAAGAATTCTAAAATTATACAGAAATTTATTAAATTTTGGGGTAGTTTACTAAATATTAATTTTAATTAATTTAGTTTTATTCCCCCCTCATAAAATAGTATAGCTGATAACAGAAATATCAGCCAAATGGGAAGCCATTTGTCAACCCCTTGAATAACATTAACTTGACTCAGTGGCAAAACAGCTCATGATGGGCAAGGCATACTGTGCCCAACTCAGCACGCCCGACCATAGGCACTGAGGTGCATTAGCAGATGTTCCGGTCAGGTGGTCAGTCTGATGCGAAACCCACTTAAATAACATTGCTACAACCTAAACAAAGAGATTAAATTTTCTCTATAGGAGAAAATGGTGCTTTCCCCCCAGTATTTCTGTATTAAAGTTTTAGGAGAGCAATTTGAAAAATTATCAGAATAACCAATATAGGTCACTGCCGGTGGAACATGGTTAATTAATAAAGTCATCTTTCATGAATAAACAACTGGCATGTGAGTTCTCTGGATGGAGAGCCATGATGTACATACTTCTCTATTATTGTTCTGATGTAATAATTTTTGAAAATGGGGGGAAATTTATTTTTTTTTAGCAGTGATAAATTTTTTTGTAAAATAAGGTTCTGCCAAAGAGGGGGACTCTATTCCTTCATATTCAACTGTTACCAAATGGATCACAGTTTAATTTCAATTGATAAAGCTTTAAAAATATTCCAGTTAGTGATTGATCAATGTGTCACAACTCCAGAAATAATTGAAATAGTGCACAAAATCATCTTAAGAGGATTAAAAGCGCAAAAAATTACTGAAGGTGAAAGAATATAATCTGAATGGGTATATTATATTTTGACAAAGGTTTTAAGTAAAATGGCTTGGATCAAACATTAGAGTCGAAAACACATCCAAGTGCAAATGCCTGAACAATATGGAACATAGTCAGAAAAAAACCACAAGAAATTTTGCATCAAATTGTAATCACAAGTAAGACATTGGTCCACAAATATACCCCAAAGACAAAAAAAAAATGTCAAAGCAGAGTAAACATGTTGATTCTCCATAACAAAAAGAAAACAAAGGCAATTGATTCATCACAAAGAATCATAGATCCATCAAGAACATTTGTATATTAGGAGACTATACTAAAAAGAAAAAAAAAACAGTTCAAATGTGACCAACCATTTTGCATTTCCTCCAAGATTTTTTTCAAATTACCCTTATATAAAACATTCCACATGGAACGACTTCAGTAAAATTCTAGCTCTAAGTCATGATCTATAAGTCCAGATAGTTTCAATTGCAAATATAGAATTGGTTTTTCTATAGTACACTTAATAATATTATTATTATTCCTAAATCACAATAAAAGCTTTCAATGCTACATTTTTTTTTAATGTAGGGAAAAGCTTCCTCATTCAACATCCAATAAAAATTTCATAACTTGAAAAATATATATACAATTACTTTTTCTTTGAGAAACTGAATCCAAGAGACACTTTAATTTTATGATTACTTGCTTTTAGATTTTAATTCATTCTGAAGAAATTTACTAGCTCCTCTCCCACCATTTTTTAAAAACATCATTAAATTTTGAATTCTACCACATTGTAATAAAAAAAAATTCCTCATGACTTACCATCATTATTATCCGTTTTATCTTCAAGCAATAATTCCTGTAAAATATAAAATAAAATTATTATAAACATTTAATTATATTTAAATTTAAAAAAATCTAAGTACAAAATAATGACCTACTCTTTGTTCACAAAGTAATGCGAGTGTTTTATTAATAATTTCATATTGTTTGCATATATATACTTTTGCTTTTTTTCTCTCTTCAAGAAATTGACCTAAAAATTAAAAAAAAAATTCATTTTAATTATAAATCAAAATATATTTAACCATACAGGTAAAAATTTTGCACTTGTAATGAAAATATAATGCATTAAAACGTTCAGGTTTATATTATTTTGCAAAAAATTTCATAATATATTGACCAAAGGGTACTTGCGCATTATCACAACCGTATTGGCGACGTTATATGAAACAAAGAACATGGTTGTCAATTCAGTGTGTACGACATTTGCAAATCAGGGATGCCAACTTGGCGAATTATCCCGATTGCGATTAACATTGTTGCGATAGTACGCCAGTATCAACCAGACTAATAAAAAAATCATCTTTTAAATAAATAATATTTGCAAATACCTGAAATAATTATCAAACTTGCCAACTTTAGAAAATAAAAGGGCATAAAGTAATGTGTGATCAGCATTTTAAGCAAATTCTTAAATGGATTATTATTCTAAATTTTATAAAACAATGCATGGTACACAAATATTCTGCAAAAATAATGTGATGAAAAATTCACAATAAAGATACTTTCTAAGAAAATTTACTCAGAAAAACTGTACTTTTGTACTGTGATATGACTTATAAAAACTCATACACTAAAGTAAATTTAAAGACAAATATTTAATTACATACAAGAAAGTAATGATTTTTCAATAAAGATTTTTTATAAAAAATACAATGAAATAACTCCTATGGTTAAAGGGGGAAAAAAGCACGCACACACAAATACAGAAGTTAGACCAAGTCTGAAGTTGAAGTCAAGACTACAACTAAGCGATAACTACCGAATACATGAATACAATAAAATTTTTTAGGCTTTTTCATTGTATAAACTTTAAAAGAATTATAGATAGTAGAATATATCTATCAGCATTTCACCAACGTTAAAAGTTAAAGCAGCATCCTTTTATGATGAGAAATGTATTACATGACATGAGCCACTTATACTCTTTCTATTTTTCAATTCCTACTATTATATATAGTTCACTCCCCCCCCTATATATATATCCTTTATATTTATATATATATTTTCTTCAAATCTTCAATCATTAATAAAATACTTTCTATTTAGCCATTCAAGTTGAAATTCATTTTCTTAAACTTGTAGTGGATGGCACTTGATGTTTATACAGTTTTTTCAAAT
Organism: Trichonephila clavipes; assembly: GCA_019973935.1. Lineage (NCBI taxonomy): Eukaryota > Metazoa > Arthropoda > Arachnida > Araneae > Nephilidae > Trichonephila > Trichonephila clavipes. The sequence continues at coordinate 166,246 of BMAU01003375.1, read as the reverse complement.
ATTAATTCATTAACTAAATTAAAAAAATGAATAAAAAGTAACAAATAAAAATAATAGTCCAACAGCATATATAGAAAGGAAAATTGTTTGCCCTTGTAGAGCAATGGATATGAAGTGATTTTTAGTACTCAGCGATATGACATTCATCTATCCCAGACAGTCAAATTATTTCTCATATATAATTTTTAGAGATCGTTACTTACTTAAATTGTCAAATTTATTCATTCATCTTTACAGCAGAATTATTTTTTGAATAAATTATCACAATGAAATTTTAGTTTAGACAACACAAGGTTTTAAAACTTCATTTCTCGCTTTGCAATGTAAATGTTGTTTTAGTGTTGTCATCTAGCAGTATTATAGACACTTTTTTCAGAAATCCTAACCTACTGAGTTTGATTTATCTGTTTTTCATACTTTTTAACTTACTGTTAACATAGTAAATTCTTTTTCAACTCATAAAGTAAGCTTAATTTTGAAATTTGTTTTATTGAATTTTCTTCTATGACTAATGTACCTGTTGAATTTCTTTTTCTGCTTATTCTGAAGCTGAATTTGTTTCAATACTTTTTTAGGTAATTTTTCATCATCATCCATGGCATGACAGCTTAGGATAGACCAAGGCTTTCAGAACCAATCACCTCTACTTTCAGCAAAACTCCTCCAATTCTTAGTTTTAAAAGACCAGACAATCCTCTTCAACTGCATTTATCCAAAAAGTCTAGCACTTCCTGTTCTTCTAGTCTTACATGGTTTAGACCAAAAATATTTCTTTTAGAATGTTACTATCATTTATATGGCTTAACATGCCCAGTCCTAATGCGGTAGCTTATTTCAATGTAATGAGTATCTCCCGTTTTGAACATTTGAAATATTATTGGTGTTACCATCTTTTACTCAACACACACAGATACCATTTTCCTTAATTTCTACAAAAACATTTCTCTCAAGATGTCAAACAAAAATCCCTTCTTTCACAAGTTAGGTAGTTTTTAACTTAATTTGCTATTAAATTTTTTTAATTATTTTTCCCGTTTTGACTTTTTTTGCATAAATTTTACATGTTCATAACTATTTAAGGTAGAATTTCAAAAACGCTGGGCCTATTCTATCTGCTTTACATAGCTTTTTTTGAGTTGAATTAAAATTGTGTAGTTTCTTTCTTAGTTTACAGTCAATTTACATTTATGCATATGATTAATTCAAGAACTGAATTTTCTTATTTATGTTCGATTATTTCTTACATGTAGCAGTAATCCATATTGACTACTTATATTGAAATATAGTTTGCTTAACTTATACTAGCTTTGTTATAGAAATCAGTAACAACAAAAAAAGCGAAAAACAGTCTTTTCCAACTGTTGAGCTAGATCTGAGAAATCCTACCTTCTTTCATATATAGTTTTATGCTGGTGGTTCAAAAGATAGCAGCACTGAAAATTTATGCATCCTCACATAATATATAAAAACATTTATCAGCACTTTTTAGGAGGCTCTTTACTGAAATAAAATTATGATGTGCAACTTGCAATTTTTTTAAAATTTCCTTTCGATATTTTAAAAATTACCGTATTTTCCTGCATATAATCTGCAGCAGCGTATTATCCGCAGAGCCTTTTTTCGAGTAAAAAAAACAAACATCGTATAATCCGCGGCAGTTTTGGCGGCGAATAATCCAAAAAATATAAATTGCCGATAAGGAGACACATAAAATAAAAAATATAATTAAAAATAGAAGTAAGAATTTGTTCAGAGGACAACATTTATAATAAAAAAAATCTATTTAAATATGTATCATAATATATTTTGTACGATAATCTCAATAAAACAAAAAAATTCTCTGCTACTGCCATCTATGTTTTAAGTTAAGCAAAACATTGCACACGGAAATTTTTTTTAAAAATTACGATCCCCCTTTTACACTTATATACACTTTCAAAATAAAAATATCTTGAATGATGAAAAAATTTATTAACAGTTAAAAAAGCCTTCAAAATCTGATTCATCAGATTCGTAAATGAATAAATTTATCAAATCTTCACGTAACACATCCGAGTCACTCGATAGTAAAGACTATTCATCATCAGAATCATTTTTGACAATATTACATTTTCGGAAAGCGTTCTTTACTGTAGTTTCAGCGACGTCATTCCATGCTTTCAGGACCCAGCGGGAGACATTTTCATATAATGCCTGCTACAATTTTCCCGTTTTGTATAGTTTTTTTTCTCCATCGGACATCCACTGTTCCCATAACTTTCTAACTTTGGATTTGAACGATCTATTAATACCGACGTCTAAAGGCTGCAATTTTTTTGTCAGTACTCCAGGTATTATGGCAATTTTTGCCGACGCAGACTTGAAGAGTATTTTTTACGTTTTCACTCACATGTGATTTCATAGAGTCCATAATTAAAAATGCCTTTGGACGAAAAAAAGAATGTTTGCGTTTTCTCCAGATAGTCTGCAGCCATGACAACATGATTTGCTCATTCATGCAGCCATTTTCACTCGCACGAATTTCCACACATTTAGGAAAGTTTTCTTTTGGGAGCGTTTTTCTTTTAAAAATTAACATCGGCGGCAATTTCAAACCATTTGCAGCACAGCATAAAACTACAGTAAATGACGTTCTTTCATTTCCAGTAGTATTTATAGGAATACTACTTGCTCCTTGAACGTCGACGGTCCTGGTAGGTGGAATATCAAATGATAATGGAACTTTGTCCATATATTAAAAATCAAATCCTCTGTAAAATTATTTTCAACAATAATTTGCTTGCAAAATGTCAAAAAGTCGTCAGATTTTTTCCCCCAGTCATCAGGTAATTTCTGTCCGACCGTTGAACGACTAAATTGTTTCTCTTCATAAACCGGTAACACCACGTGGGCCCACCAGAGAAGTTAACAATATTCATTTCGCGTGCAATAACTCGGGCTTTCATTCTGATGCTAACTGTCGAGACAGCTTTCCCATCGTCCCTTTCTTTTAAAATCCATTTATTTATTTCTGCCTCTAATTCTGGCCAGTGAGGTTTTCCACGACGATCGGCCCTTTTACGTCTATCGCAATTTTCGAAGTTAGTCTTGTTCCTTCTCCACAAACGAATATTCGATTCATCAACGTTGAAAAATCTTGCAGCTTCTCGATTTCCGACTTCGTTAGCCTTCTCTACAGCGTTTAATTTGAAGTCTGCAGAATAGCTAACACGCTTACGCTTCATCATGATAAAAACTTTCAAATGATGCAACACCTCTAGTCAAGACAAAGTTGTAAATGACGCCAGCGACTTGTAACTGCTATTTCCTTCCGAGGAACAGAATTCGTTCTTGAAAGTAATTGGACAAAAACTAATTATGGCCGTACTACATCAGCCGAGTCGTGAAAGCGCCATCTATTATTTATTTTATAAAACATAAACAGCATTTCTTTCAAAACTTTGTTATTTTTTCTGATGGAGAATGTTTTTTCTCAGATAATCCGCGGTGGCGTATAATCCGCGCAACGAAATTTGAAACTTTTTTAACACATAATCCGCGGATTAAATACAGGAAAATACGGTAATATTAATAATTTTCAACATGTTCAGCTTGATTCCTGACAAAGTATCTGCATGTAGTTTTTTGGAAACTGTTATATGTTCTCATTATCACAATATTACAATTCTTTTTCATATAAATCATTAAAAAAATCTTTTACAAATCTTTTTATACTTTAGGTAACAGTTTATATTCTATTCTGACTTAATATAGTTGTTGATAAATAAAAATTAAGTTATTTTGTCTATTTTAGATAGTTTTTTAATTTTTAGCAAATGTAATTTATTTTCTGATTCAAGGCTTCCTGATATATATATATTATAGCACTTATTAGTGCTTTTATGATGTGAATTGTTTTAAACCATATTGATTGATTTAGGATTCTATAATACAAATCCTATTACATATTGTAGATAAAGTTCATTTTGTTAATATAAAAGAGTAACTTAATTCATCTGGAAAAAATAATTATAAAAGGAGGAGGGGGGATAATAGAATGTTAAGTAAGACAACATTACATACCACTTTCAGCAAGGTCAATCTCTTCACAGAAATTCTTGTATTCAATGAACTCATTCTCAGGAATTTTATCCAAATCTTCCAAAGAAACTTCTCCCTGATCTCCAAAAGGAAAACACTCCTTCTTTTCATTGCAAGAGTGAAAATTCTTACATAAAGTACTAACATGTTCTTCTGTAAAAAATATTTTATCTTCACTAGAAATTTGATTGATGTTAGATGAAAGTGGTTCCAGATTTGTAACATGTTCAGCCTCTATGGACTTTTCTTTTAATAAAGAAAAGACAGTTGATGTTGACAAACCAAATGAATGATCATGTTGAATAGCTTTCAACATATTATCAACTGGTACGTGCTTCTGGATGATACCTGGTGGAGATTCCACACTTTCGTACCCTGATTCAGAATCAGGACATTTTCCCAAGGAATCTTTTTTCATTTTTTTTCTTTTTTTCAAAGCTAAAACAGAAAAAAATAATTTTAGTTTTTTTTTTTAAAAATGTTTATTATTATTTTAATTTATTTCAGCAGTATTTTTAAAACTGGATGATAACAGAGATAGGACAGAGCAACTACGAGAAATATATCTCAAAACTCAATCCTTTTCACAGCATATCACACTTAAATCTTAAAAAAAAAAATCAGATAACCTTTACTTGGAAACTAAAAGTGATTTTTATTTTTCATTATGTGTGAATAAAAGTTTTTTTATAACTATATATATATATATATATACTAGCCATTACCCACCTGCTTCACTGGGTATTTCATGATGTTGTATATATGTATACTAATTACCGTATTTTCCTGTATATAATCCGCGGATTATGTGTTAAAAAAGTTTCAAATTTCGTTGTGCGGATTGTACACCGCCGCGGATTATCTGAGAAAAAACATTCTCCATCAGAAAAGTTAACAAAGTTTTGAAAGAAATGCTGTTTATGTTTTATAAAATAAATAATAGATGGCGCTTTCACGACTCGGCTGACGTATTACGGCCATAATTAGTTTTTGTCCAATTACTTTCAAGAACGAATTCGGTTCTTTGGAAGGAAATAGCAGTTACAAGTCGCTGGCGTCATTTACAACTTTGTCTTGACTAGAGGTGTTGCATCCTTTGAAAGTTTTATCATGATGAAGCGTAAGCGTGTTAGCTATACTGCAGACTTCAAATTAAACGCTGTAGAGAAGGCTAACGAAGTCGGAAATCGAGAAGCTGCAAGATTTTTCAACGTTGACGAATCGAATATTCGTTTGTGGAGAAGGAACAAGACTAACTTCGAAAATTGCGATAGACGTAAAAGGGCCGATCGTCGTGGAAAACCTCACTGGCCAGAATTAGAGGCAGAAATAAATAAATGGATTTTAAAAGAAAGGGACGATGAGAAAGCTGTCTCGACAGTTAGCATCAGAATGAAAGCCCGAGTTATTGCACGCGAAATGAATATTGTTAACTTCTCTGGTGGGCCCACGTGGTGTTACCGGTTTATGAAGAGAAACAATTTAGTCGTTCGTAGTCGTTCAACGGTCGGACAGAAATTACCTGATGACTGGGGAAAAAAATCTGACGACTTTTTGACATTTTGCAAGCAAATTATTGTTGAAAATAATTTTACAGAGGATTTGATTTATATATATATATATAATATGGACGAAGTTCCATTATCATTTGATATTCCACCTACCAGGACCGTCGACGTTCAAGGAGCAAGTAGTATTCCTATAAATACTACTGGAAATGAAAGAACGTCATTTACTGTAGTTTTATGCTGTGCTGCAAATGGTTTGAAATTGCCGCCAATGTTAATTTTTAAAAGAAAAACGCTCCCAAAAGAAAACTTTCCTAAATGTGTGGAAATTCGTGCGAATGAAAATGGCTGGATGAATGAGCAAATCCCGTTGTCATGGCTGCAGACTATCTGGAGAAAACGCAAAAAATTCTTTTTTTCGTCCAAAGGCATTTTTAATTATTGACTCTATGAAATCACATGTGAGTGAAAACGTAAAAAATGCTCTCAAGTCCGCGTCGGCAAAAATTGCCATAATACCTGGAGGACTGACAAAAAAATTGCAGCCTTTAGACATCGGTATTAATAGATCGTTCAAATCCAAAGTTAGAAAATTATGGGAACAGTGGATGTCCGATGGAGAAAAAAACTATACAAAAACGGGGAAATTGAAGCGGGCATCATATGAAAATGTCTCCCGCTGGGTCCTGAAAGCATGGAATGACGTCGCTGAAACTACAGTAAAGAACGCTTTCCGAAAATGGAATATCATTGTCAAAAATGACTGACGATGAAGAGTCTTTACTATCGAGTGACTCGGATATGTTACGCGAAGATTTGATAAATTTATTCATTTCCGAATCTGATGAATTAGATTTTGAAGGCTTTTTTAACTGTTAATAAATTTTTTCATCATTCAAGATATTTTTATTTTGAAAGTGTATATAAGTGTAAAAGGGAGATCTTAATTTTTTAAAATTTTTTCCACGTGCAATGTTTTGCTTAACTTAAAACATAGATGGCAGTAGCAGAGAATTTTTTGTTTTATTGAGATTATCGTACAAAATATATTATGATACATATTTAAATAGATGTTTTATTATAAATGTTGTCCTCTGAACAATTTCTTACTTCTATTTTTAGTTATATTTTTTATTTTATGTTTCTCCTTATCGGCAATTTATATGTTTTGGATTATTTGCCGCCAAAACTGCCGCGGATTATACGATGTTTTTTTTTTTTACTCAGAAAAAGAGGGCTCTGCGGATAATACGCCGCTGCGGATTATATACAGGAAAATACGGTACATATACATTAATTATTGATATCTATCATTAAGAATTCAATTGTATTGAAAAATGTATTTATAGCTGTTACACTCTCACCCCTTGATATAAAAAGAACATAAATTATAATATCTAATTTCTATTTATATCTAAAATAGAAGTAGAAAGATTTTTTTCGCTCACTTAACCTAATAATGAAGTGGATTTCCACCAAAGCAACTTTCAGTGGATCTCTACTCCATAAAATAAACATGCGTGCTAAATTTCTAGTCTAAATCTAACAGAGCAAAAATGGAATTTTTATCATCAATACCTCGTTGACAGCATTCTTAGCGGATTCCAATTCAACAAAAGAAGCATGCAAACCAAATTTTATTATTATAGTCTTAGCAGTTCGAAAACGGGAATTTTGTCTATCAATACGCCCCAATAACTCTCCCTGCTTCTCCCTAGAGTTGATTTCTGTAAAATTCATTCTTAGTGGAACTCTATTCAACTAAAGAAAAGTGCTCAACAAATTTCAAGTAAATGAGTTAAATTCAAAAACAGGAATTTTTCTATAACACGCCTTAATCCCTCGCAACCCCACTCCTTTGGGGGTCCGTTTTCGCAAAAATCTTTGTAAAAGGAACTTTATTCCATGAACGGAACATACCTTCTAATTTTCAAGCAGGTGGGTCTATTAGTTGCAAAGCGGAAATATTTATCTATTACGCCCCTTAATCCCCCTCAGTGACCATTGGGGATCAATTTCCCCCCAAACTATTTTGTAGCGGATCTCTACACCATGAAAGGAATTCGCTTACCAAATTTTAAGACTGTATGTCTAATAGTTTAAAAATGGAAATAATTATCTATAACGCCCCTTAAGCCCCCGCAACGCCACTTAGGAAACGATTTTCACAAAACCCATCTTATAGCGGATCTCTACTCAGTGAATGGAATCTGCTTACTGAATTTCGAGATTTTACGTCTAATAGTTTAAAAAAGGAGTTAATTGCCTATATATATATATAACTCCCCTTAATTCTCCACAACGCCACTTGGGAGTCGATTTGACAAAACCCATTCTGTAAGGGGATCTGTACTCTATGAAAGGAATCCTCTTACCAAATTTCAAGACTGTAGGTCTAATAGTTTAAAAATGGAAATAATTATCTATAACGCCCCTTAAGCCCCCGCAACGCCACTTAGGAAACGATTTTCACAAAACCCATCTTATAGCGGATCTCTACTCAGTGAATGGAATCTGCTTACTGAATTTCGAGATTTTACGTCTAATAGTTTAAAAAAGGAGTTAATTGCCTATATATATATATAACTCCCCTTAATTCTCCACAACGCCACTTGGGAGTCGATTTGACAAAACCCATTCTGTAAGGGGATCTGTACTCTATGAAAGGAATCCTCTTACCAAATTTCAAGACTGTAGGTCTAATAGTTTAAAAATGGAAATAATTATCTATAACGCCCTTAAGCCCCCGCAACGCCACTTAGGAAACGATTTTCACAAAGCCCATCTTATGACAGATCTCTACTCAGTGAATGGAATCAGCTCACTAAATTTCGAGCTTTTACGTCTAATAGTTTAAAAAGGAGTTAATTTCCTATAACGCCACTTAATTCTTTACAACGCCACTTGGGAGTTGAATTTCACAAAACCCATTCTGTAGAGGATCTGTACTCTATGAAAGGAATCCACTTACCAAATTTCATGACTGTACGTCTAATAGGTTAAAAATGGAAATAATTATGTATAACGCCCCTTGCAGGTCGATTTTCGTAAAAATCATTATGTAGGGAATCTCTACTTTATGAAAGAAATCTGTGTACCAAGTTTCACGACTGTACATCTAATAGTTTAGTAACGGAAATAATTATCTATAACGCCCCTTGGGGTTCGAACTTTGCAAAATCTGTTCTTAGCTGACGTCTACTCCATGAAGGGAACCTACCTACCAAATTTCAAGTCTGTAGGTTTAATAGTTCCGGAGATATCGTGATTAGACAGTCAGTCAGTGAGTGAGTGAGTCGCTTTTCACCTTTATATATATAGATAAAGTCTTGTTTAATTTTATATTTACCATATTTACTCGAATCTAAGCGCACATCAAATTCTCAATGGGTTTTTGTAAAAAAAAGTGGACGGTTACATTTTTCCTTTTGAAAAGGGCAGAAACTCAATGTTCCGCATCCAACATATGTTTTGCCTTCGATTCAAAACCAAACCCAACTTTTAGTAGCATTAACACTAGAAAAATATTGCAGCTTAGATTCAAGTAAATACGGTTCTTGTTTATCAAGCTACAATTAGAATTATTTTTTAAAAAATTATTACTATTTCTATCATAAGGAGAAAATGTTACAATTCATACAAATTGTAACAGTGCAGTTCAAATACATTCAAATTTTAAGAAACAAATCATGAAAGAGTAATGATCTAGCAATAAAAGAGCAATGCGCAAATGAAATCATATAAATTACTGAAATAAAAAAAGAATTACAGCTGCTTTTTTACTTGTAATTTTAAGTTTTTTTATATCTAATTTTTAAAATGATTTCTCCTTACTCAAAGAAAAGTTAAATAAAAAGAAAAATTATATAACAATAATTTTAAATACTGAATGCATTTTTTCTTTTATAACTAAACACATTTACAAATGTTTATTATTACTTTAGTGGTTGTGCTCATGAACTTGTGTGACTGGCATTGCTTTTATTAAGTTGTGGGCCGAGTATTGGTGACATTAAAGACTAATGGAGAGGAACTCAAAGTCATTAAATCTGTCAAACTACAAAATCTTAATGTTGATAATTGGAATTTTGGAGTGTGGGGTGTCAGCTTAGGCATCATCCTCATCACTCAACCATGGTTCCAAATTGCAAGGTCCATTGCTAATGGCCTCTGTGTTGCTTTGATGTTAATATAAATTGTTATTAATTACTGATAAAATTTTAAATTACTAAATGCTTTAGGGTTGAAATCTTTACAAACGATTCAATTGAAAAAATGTTAAAACTGCAACTAATTATTTGAAAACTAATATTCAAAATTCTACTCTTAACCTTTAAAAATTGTGTTTTTATAGTAAACATAACTAGGACAGTAGTAAGCCATTTATAATTATAAGATATGTATACATTTAAAAGTATGCAGCATTAATCCTTTTTATATTTCAAATTATTGTTTTAGTTACCTAAAATTGACACTTTTAAATAACTTGTTGCAAAGATATTTGTGTTAAACAGTATATCATAGAAACTGTGATACAATTCTTTTTCAATAAAAATGTCGTCTCAAAAACTATTTAATAGCTACCTAAAAATAAAAATTGACACAAAACAATAATTTAAATACTAATTTAGGATGAATTTTTTTTAAATATAATATAGTACCTTTAACTTCTTCATTTTGAAGTATTCTGTAACAGATTTTGTATCCTTTACTTTGAACTCTTTCTAGGTATTCTGATTTTTTCAATGAGGCTTCAAAATTCTGTTTCGCTTTGCTGTATCCTTGAGAAAAACAGTATTCTTTCCCTTTCACTTTGTACCATTCCTACAAAAATTACATTAATTATGTGCTTTAAATATTCAAACATCGAAGTTTTTTATTAATGATACTGCAAAGATACACAAACTGTATAACTTTCAAGATGGTATTTTTTCCTATATGTGAAATCTTCTGACTTTAATCCCTTTGCTTGTGTTTGAAATGATTCAAAATGTGTCAATATACCTTTTCCCAAGCCCCTTCAGACTTTAAAATATACTCTGATAAATGAAAAAATTAATTATCACAAGCTGCAAATCATATTTTTAACACAAAAGCTTATAAAATGGCTTATAAAGTTAAAATATTTAAATGGTTTGAAGGATAATCTTTGTCCCTTTATGTCATTACTTGGTTTTTTAAAAGAAATTTCTGAAAATTACTTTGTATTATTATTGACTCTGATACAGTGTTAGAAACTTATATGAAATATTTCATAAAAATAGCCTAATTAATAAAAATGCAATTTGTTTAGTGTTTAATTTTAGGGTATCAGTGTATATTAAAAAACATGTCCCAAACATATTTATTAAAATAATTTCAAAGAATTCACTAAATAATTATAAAGTATAACAGCATAATATATCAATTAACCTTTATAGTACTTGCATATTAATCTCACCACAGCCAAATTTGCGACTCACAAATCATGCCATTTCTACCAAAACCCAATTGATTTTTATTATTTTCAAACAAAACATGCAAATTTTTGTTTTGATATCGACCAATTTGTGCGATGTACGTTTTGCTGCTGTGATACTAATACACGAATACTACCCTTTTCAACCAATACTTGAAAATGGGCATTCTGAGAATCTAAAAAATCTTAAAAACCTTGATTACATTAATATTTTAATAAGAAAAAAAGCAATCTCAATAGTTAAGAAATATGACATGAAAATCAGTTATGTGTAATAAATGAACCTTTTTTTCTTCCTCATATTACTAGTGCTTTAATTAAAAATAAAAAAATAATACAGTTTTAAAGCATTATCATAAGTAAAAGTACATAGTTCATTAAATTTTTTTCAGGAAAGAAGCTACATTATTTTACCTTTGGTGATTCAGTGAAATTCAAACAAATTTTACAAAGGAGGAAAAAGGCAAATAAAGAATTTTTATAAATCATTCAAATATATTCAAAATTCTAAACACATCTGAGAAACAAATACCTAATAGTTTAAAAGCAATATGTGAAAAAAATACTATTTCAAACAATGATACTCTGAATAACAAGATACAAGTTCTTACTTTTACACATCTTACTTTGTGATTATTTCATTTAATTCTAAGTAAGTGCAATTTTTTAGCTTTATAATAACAATGGAATTATTTTGATAGGGTATAATAAGTAAAATTTCTGCACATTTTATGAATATCAATTCATTCTTGATCAATCTTTCTTACTCGAATTAGAAATTAAAAAAACAAAAGATATAAAAACTTCAGTTATTTCTTAAAAAATGCTTTGTCTTTATCATATAATATTTAAAATTACTATCAATTAGAACAAAATTATCATTGATTTAAAATATCTTACTTTAAAAATCATCTCATCTTCTCTGTCCAATCTACATGTTTTTTGTGGTAAATCCAAAACAAATGTAGATCTTGACTTGTCTTCAAATCTTAAGTTCTTATACTTCTCATGTATCAGTCCTTTTTGAAGGAATGCAACAAGTAACGATCCTTTTCGTCCCATCTAAAAAATTTATATAAATAAAATAAAGCATAACAAGAAGTGAAAAAAAATCTAAAATAGTTTTAAAATATTTTAAAAGCGTGAATAAAACAAAATTTTAATAAAGTTTTTCATGAGCATATGCCACAGTTAAAGGGTAATACCCTGAAGTGCCACTGAATTAGAGATAGCACGAGCTACGTAAATTCTATAGTGTTGAGCATCATTTATGCGCAAGTGAGGGTGCAGTGGTAACTGTATATATAGCCTCTACTATGATTGTTCTGAATTAGTAGTTGGAATTGCCAACATGGGTAAACTTCCTGATTTAAACACCTTCAATCGCAGACAAATTGTACAGACACAACACATGGCCCATTCAATTTCCAAAATTGTCTGATAGCTACGATTTTTGAGGTTGACAGTGTCAAGAGTATACCAAAAAAACATGGATGGTGGACAAAAAAATAACAATTGGGAAAACTGCAAAGGACAATTAGCCTTGATAGAGCATTGTAAGAGACTGCTCAGGCATATTGTATGTAGCCAACAAAGCCAAACATTAGTTCAAATTACCACCTAGCTGAATGATGGAGCCAGTCATACAGTCAGTAAATGGACTGTACAATGCTCGCTTCTCTGTATGGGTTTCGGGAGCCATCGACCTACAAGAGTACCATTGCTCAATGCTCATCATCGAGCTACATGTCTTGCCTGGGCAAGAGAGCAGAGACTGGAGTGTAGAGAACTGCAAATGAGTAGCCTGGAGTGATGAATCTCGATTCCGAGTACGTAACACCGACAGGAGGCTGAGAATATGGCGTCAGGCTCATGAAGCCATGGTTCCTGCATGCCAGGTTGGAACTGTACAAGGGCATGGTGGCTCAATCATGGACAAGGGTGTTTTTCGTGGCACTATTTGAGATCTTTGGAGCATGTACCAAAGATCTCAATGCAATTCGGTATGTAGAGTTAATGGGTGATCATCTCCATCCGTTTATGCTGTTTTGTTATCCTCCTGGTAATGGAGTTTTCCAGCAAGACAACTGTTCCTCTCACAAGTCCTGGTTTACTACTGACTGAGCATTCCTCTGACTTTTCTGTCATAAATTGGCCACCTAGAACCCCAGATTTAAATCTTATTGAGCATTTTTCTGATGTTTTGTAACAAACTTGTTCAATCTATGCATCATCATGTGGCAGCCGTTGTCAAGGCCAGAGGAGGCCCAACTCGCTACTAGGTAGGTATCCCTAATTCAGCGGCACTTCAGTGTATTTATAACCCCAGAAAACAACTAAAAACTGCCTTAATAGACTTCACAAAAAAATTACTTAGTAAACAAATGCTTTATTAATAAATTCTAATCAAAAACTTAAATAACTTTTTCTACTAAACATTCTATAATAAAATATAATATACTACAAAAATTCTAATGTGCTCTCCTTGGAAGAGAAAAATTAATAAAAATCTTGACATAATGACCCAAAAATGTTTATATTTTAAAAAATGAACAATGGAATAACTTTAAAATTTAAATGTTACCTAAGTAAAATATACAATAGCTAGAAAAAGTCTTTTCTCCCATAACAACTCATAGAGCAAAGGTAAAATTTAATAGAAATATAATTTTTTTTCTAACAAAATTTTATGAATTTGTTTACTATTATTTAAATGTTGAGAATGCAAGAATTAGTTAGTTTTGAATTAAAACTATGCAAGATAGCAGGTTTTTTGTAGCAAAGCACACATAGTAGGCAGAAAAAGTCTGCGTTCACCTTTTGAATATTCATGATTCCTGGAATTTTTATCAACAGGCGTTATAGGTTAACAGAGTTTTTGCATTCAGTAATCAAGTAAAATAACTTAAGAAGGTTGTTATGCAATAACTTTCATATTTTTGTGAGGTACAAAGCAATTCAATGACATGGGGAAAAAAAGAAGGAAACTAGTATCAGTGAGCTTAAAATCATTATGAAAAATGTGGAAAGATGGAAAAAGTCATCGGGATACAACCATATCTGTTAGAAGGCAGTATTCATCTATCTAACATGTTTTTAATAACTTTAAAACTGCAGGAATTTACACATCCAAACCTCGTTCAGGTCGTCCATTTAAACTTGCAATCAGAGAAAAACGAAGTATGCTATACGTGATGAAAAAAAATTCGCCTTTGACTGGAGCTCAAATAGCAACAGACATTCATGAGAAGTTTAACAAAAACATTTGTGCGGATACTGCAAAAAAATCTTGAAAAAGGCCAGACACTGAGTGGCTCATAGAAAGCCTTATATTTCAAAGGCCAACGGATAGCTTTTGCAAAAGAGCATATACATATGCTTTTGGAGTTCTGGAGGATTGTGATATTCTTCAATAAAGCAAATTTTACATCTTTGGCATAAAAGGTCATAAATTGGTAAGCAGATAACCTTGTACAGCTCTTCAAAAGAGCACTTAGTACCAACAGTGAAGCACGACGGCGGTGGAGTTATGGTGTGGGGGTGCATGGCGAGCAATGGTGTTGGCATGTTGGTGTATATCGAATCAATGTCCTAAAAATTTTAAAGGAAAGAGCCACCAAACTCAGCCTTGGATCGTCATTTCACTTCCAACACGATAACGATCCTAAGCATACCACTGAGATTGTGAAGCTTTGGCTATTGTATAATGTCCCAAATCAACTGCATATGCCCCCACAGTCACCTGATCTGAATCCTATAGAACACTTATGGGATTTGCTGGAGCGTAAGATTTGTCAACACAATATATTTAGCAAGGATATGCTGAAGAGTGTTCTTAAGGAGGAATAGGAGAAGATAAGCACCGAAGAAACAACTAAACTTGTTAATTCAATACTAAAACGACTTCAGGAGGTTCTCAAAAGATGGGATTATCCAACCAGCTATTAAATAGCTCATTATCCTTTTTAAATATTTTTAATAGCTTCTACTAAAACAGTGAACACAGACTTCTCTACTTGATTTTTTCAGGTATCACTACAAATCTGTCTTTATTTAAAAAACTATGAAAGCAAACCAAATTTACTTTTGTTATTATCAATACTTGAAATAGACTAAATAAAATATATTTTAAAACAAAAATTTCAAATTCCAGTTTTTAAGGGTTTTTATCGTTGTTTCTGTAAGCAATAGTACATGAACGCAGACTTTTTATATCTAGTGTACAAATATCTATGTAATATATAGAACTTGTTTCTACCATGATTTAAAATCATATTACTGAATCAGTGGATATAATTACAAAAATATTATGGAATAAAAAAAACATGAAATCAAATAAAAAATTATTTTAAAAGAGTTTCGTATATAACAAAATTATCATATTTTTCACACTTTTCAATGCATCTAAATTCTAACCAAAAAGGGAATTTCCCTTTTCATAAAAAATGAAGTCAGCATAATTAGGAATAAAAATATGAAATAATAATATCACGATATGTAATTTCTTAATTTAGAGACCAATATTGCTTTAAATTATCAAAATAATTTACAATTAGGATATTATTCTAGTAATAAATACGATGAACTTACCGCAGTACATGAAGAAGACAACCAACCATTTAAACTGGCTGGCTTTGAATAATTTTCACTGATTTTGTTATATCATTGGCGACGAAATTTCTGAGTACCTAAAAGAAGTATTTCATGAAACAACACGCATGTGCGCAGCTAGCCGGGCTTATTAGTACATTTTAAACTTTTCATTGTTAGTATAACATGTAATTAAAGATCATTCTTAAAATTGTTTTTATCTAAGAAAATAAACTTTTTAAAGTTATTTTTACACTTCTTGTGCAGCAGTTTCCCTTTAAACTGAAAAGCTTGGTCTACTACATGAGCTATACTTCGCAAAGACACTTATTAGAAATATACATCTTGGCGACATTATTGGCAAAATTTTAGGTTGAATTCCCAAATGAAGTTTCAGTTCTCAAAGAAAGAACATACTAAGTTCATAGATGTATAATTTGAAGAATATATCCTTACTTTTGAAGTGGTCTGGATGATTAACAAATTGCAAAACAAATTAATTTTTAGGGAATGTTTTTTTTTTGTCTCCACACAAAAAATCTCTTATTCCTTCAATGGAAGTTATAATATTGAAGGAAGGTAAGCAAAATAAGCTACCTGAATCTGAATTTTTTATTGCTTTTATTGATATGTTGATCCACAATTATACGAAGAGAAAAAGAAGTATTTAAATCTATCGCAGTGGATAATTGTACTTCATATTATACTATTCATTCTGTGAAATACCTCCCAATTCTTGCGACTTATACAGACAAGTTACATGGAATTTAAAAATACTTAAATGAAACCACCAAGGCGAAAATTTAATGAAACATAAATACTTAAAGTTTGTTAGTATATGGAGGGAGTTAGATTCACCAAACCCTCTCCCTCATGTATACACCACTGCCAAATTCCTCCTCAGATGAAAGTGCAGAAATTACTATTTCTCCCTGGTTGCTCACAATATATTTTCACAAAAGTTCGATAATGTTAAAGACTGGTGACTCAAAGCAGAAAGTCAAATGGTTCTGTAGCGGTATCTAAGTAAAACCAGTACTTAGACATCACGCGAAGACGATCGTCTTGGCGTGATCGATAAAGTACTGGTGTTCGGATCGGAAGGTGCCCGGTTCGAATCTATACCTACATTGGTGACCCTGGACTGAAGTAAGAAAACGCAACTTTCTGAACTGTAATGGCGCCATCTACCGCAAGAAAAAGTAAATAAAAAAAATAAGGGAGAGTGTGTGTGAAAAAAAATAAATAAGAGAAGAAAAATATAAATAAATAAAAAACATATACTCCCTCCGAAACAAACGATGGATCATCTTACTCTCATCTCAGCAAGAAAAATAAATAAGAATAAAAATAAATGAGAGAGAGAGAGAATAAAATAAGTAAATAAATAATAAAAAACATGCTCTCTCCAAGAACAAACAAACGGGGAAGATCGTTCGCCTATCCACCTCACTGGTGGGAGAGTAGTGTAGCGGTATCTAAGTAAAACCAGTACTTAGACATTACGCGAAGACGATCGTCTTGGCGTGATCGATAAAGTACTGGCGTTCGGAACGGAAGGTGCCCGGTTCGAATCTATACCTACAGTTCACTTCACATGTTCATGTTTATTAAGAAAACTTGTAATACACATTTTTATATGTATGCTAGCATGCTTCCAAAAAAGAACGCATGTGCCATTGAATAACATGGACAATCTGAAGTTACTCAAGGGCTATTGGTGACGGACCTTGTAATTTTAAGCAAGTATGACACCTGAACTGGTACCACGCTCTCTAGACTGACACCACGCTAACGTAATGTCTTAGATCATTGATAGATTAAATATGCATTGGCCTTTCTAACAGTAGATCAGTGATACCAGGACATGGATTCCCAACAGTAGAGCACAGGCCCCAAATTCGAGACCATAACCACTTAGCTACCGCAGCCACCAATTTGAAGCTAGAATATGTTCAAATAGGTTTAAGCTGTTACCCTGTCCTTGTCATCGGGCCTCGTGATTTGAAACCATGGTTGAATGACGAGGACGACATTTAAGCTGGTATCCTTACCCTCCAAGCTTTACCATCGTACCAACATGAGGACTGTTAGCCCCAACAAATTTAATGTGCCTCAGTCCCCCTATATGGTGGGTCTTCCGGTCCTGGTGTCATTAGAACTTGAGCCCATGATTCAACAACCAGAATCACTTTTCTGATCAGGCACGTGCCTAGGGCTCAAAAGATATTGAAGAGCAAAAAACTGGAGGGCCAAACAAAAAAGAAAAATTAAAATTACAGTGAACGTACCACCTCCTAACAAGTCATGACAGAAGCATTTCTGCCTTTCTGAAAGTAAAGATTTCAATGAGATCTACTATGGAAAGTGAAGCTCTCTCTCTCTCTTAACAGTGTTTGATGTTGTTCTTTGTTGTTACTAAGCACTCGAAAGGATGTCGATGATTACAATGATGTTATTAATAGTTTTGCAATGATCAAAGCTTGAAGAAATCCTTTTTTTTTGTAATATACAATATCAGTGACTGTACAAACAATAAGGATGCCTAACAGTAAAAAAACAGTGAAGAAATAAGCGATGATAATGATTATAATTAACAAATTGAAAACAGTTCATACAAGAATGCATTTAGATACTGTAATTGTAAACGATTTTATTAATTTACTGTACTAATTTACAAAAGGGTGGATAAGTGGTCCGTGATGACGTTAGGTAAGAAATGAACAAGAGTGGCCAAAACATATTATTATCCTTTCCTTACGGTTATTAGTCCAGAAAACGATGGGTCCCTATGAGGTGGATAATAGAACGACTCTACAAATAGTAAAATCAAAGAAGGGGAGTTAAGAGAAAATCTCTCCCAAACCAAAACTGGCACGGTAAGAATTGAAGGAGGGTGCTCTGGAAACAGAGTGATGGGTTAACAATTTAAAGTGTCTAGGGTGTCGGGGAGGTTAAAGCAGGCCAGTCAACAGCATTGGCCAGGAGCTTGTGACCATGACCACTAGGCTAATACGACACCTAAGCACTGTAAGAAAAACAGCATTATCAATTATTCACTTTTATATTTAACAACTGGAGCCTAGAAGTCAGAATGGAATGTTTCTGCAGGATTTTCTCCTTTTGTTGGGAAATTAAGGGAAAGATGATTTCTCATAGACTAAGTTTAATCTTTCCAGTCATCAATGATCTCTCTGCATCATTGTATATGTTTTTTGGTCATCATATCAGTAAGATGGAATTTGTGCTTTGAAACAAGGGGATGAAAATCAAATCTGGGTATATTTAAAATATATTTCCTCTTCTCTCTCTTTTTTTTTTAAATAAGACCTGCATTTATGTTAGATCTACTACTTGTTTACGTCTTGGACGAATAAAATACTTTTATGCTCCACTGATCCATGCCTTCCACTTTCTTTTTCATACATTTTCCATGCTTATAAACACAGTCACTCAAAAAAATATACCAACACTGGTATTGAACCAAATCCTGTAAACGAGCTTTAAAAAGAGAGTTTAGTTTTAGCGTGCAATTTTGTTTAAATTTAGAATGTTATTATTTATATTATTCACAAGGGAATATATAAAAACATTCGTCTTTATTTGAAGCGTATTGTTTTGATAATTTTCACTAGTCTTCCACTTTTTTCCAGCGCGTACATCTTCGGCATTCAACACAATTTTGCATGTGTCACTCATGCGAACTAGCATTAACGTGCATTCAAAGTGATAAAAGTCATATTTCGAATGATACACTATTAGGCTACGAATTATTTCCTTTTTAAATTTATATTTGCATATGTAACAAAAAAATGCTTAGATTTACATAAAAAAGGTAAAAGAATATTTTTAGAATGACAAAATTTGCTCAATAATCCCAAGGAAGGGATGTCGAGTTACTTTGTTCTGAGTTCCTCGTTTCCTTTTCTGGTTTGAGTCAAAGATTGTGTTGTCCTTGCATGGAAACCAGCAGTTTTTGTCATGTAGCCAAATTATATGTCATTGTCTTAGCCGGTTTTTTATGGCATTTGGGATAAGGGAATTCATCCTAGGGAATATGATAGTTAAACGGGCACTCTCCAACCAACTCAGATTTTGTATTTCCTATCGATATGCCGCAGTTTTCAAAAAACTGATGTGTTCTTACTGTAGTCTAGTGATCTTGGTCACGGTCCCGTTGCCTGCACGTTATGAATTCGAGCTCAATACCGCTGAAGGAAGATCCACAGTGTGGAAGGGCCGAAGCCAAAAGTCCTTTCGTTGGCTTGGTGTGGAAGTTCAGAGAAGAAGGTTTCAGACCACAGGTGTCGTCCTCTAGTCACTTGACCATAGTTCAAAACACGAGGTCTGTCACCAACAGTCCTCGTGTTACTTTATAATGTGACGTTAATAAATATCCACTTAATTGAAGAACCGCTTTAGGACATCTCACCTTTAATTTAAAGTTATAGGGGAAAAAAGGAAAAAGTAGTAAAAAAAATGTTTTTTCTTTCAAGTATAGTAAAATATTTTTGATGGTCTTTGGGAATACAAATCTTTGTGAGTTTTTTATTATTACTATTATTATTTCCAAATCACATGAAATATCGGGGAGGAATTCGATGTGTATCAGTTCATCTGTCATGGAGTCAGAGTTTCCCTCTGACTGGCGATGAATTTTTTAGTGTACACAATCTTAGATACAATTCCTTGATTTAGTGTTTAAAGGATCTCTGCATGCCTCCTTTGATCGCCAACTTTCTCGTGCGTTCTTTATTTGTGCAGTACTGGCACAATTCTATTCCTTTCTTCTTGTTCAGTATCTTTACTTTTATTTTTTCTATCAGATTATTTTCGTATCAAACTGAATCAGTGTCTGATAAAGAAATTAATGTTCTGTCCTCTCAAAATAAATCTCTGGTATAAAAAAAAAAAAAAAAAAAAAAAATTGGACTCCATTTCCAAAAAACTCGCATAGTTTTCCACATCCTCTCGAATATAAGACAAGAATCCATCCATGATCATGTATTATCATTCCCTTAACACCACCACGTGAAATGGCCTTATCAGTGATTCGATATTTTCCTCGTTCGAGTGCAAGTGCAAGTTCTATTGTGGTCCTTGAAGAGGCATTCTATAGAATGTGAACCTAAAACTCAGAAATAGTTTCAACATTCTTTAATGAAGGAGGGGGGAGAGTTGGAAGTAGCGACTGAGTGTGGAACCTATTCTGGTTAAGGGAGTCGATATCTAAGACGACTTTGGAGATAAATTCAGCCTCAGTTTGCTCAAAATGGGCAGCAGAAAAAAAAAATTCAAAAATATCAAATTTAGAATCACTGTTTGCATAGAACTGTGTTTCTTCTTGCGTCGTGGATCTCCAGGCAACGAGGAATTATTTCTCAGGAGAATTCTTCGTTAAAAGAGTAGTGTTTCTTCGCGATATAGCTCCATTTCATTTCATAAAAGATACTAGATTGGTTTTAAATCTTTGATTGACAACAAGACCAGACTGAAAGGAAAATATTGTTACTTACATACGTACACTGAACAGTTACGTATATCTTGGTTCGAGGATTTTATGCAAAACATTCCCAAAGAAAAGAGCGATGCGAATTTATTGTCGAATATCCTATCCTTGAAATACAGGGTTCAACAGCAAAATTCACAGAATACATCTCAGAAGGTCTTCACACCTTTAACAGTACTCGGATACAATCACCAGTTTCTAAAATACACTTATGGAAAAGATTATTCACAAGTACAGCCGAGCTAATCGGTATTCACGGTCAAAGCAAGTCTACTAATCGCTAGTTAAAACAATACTCACTAGTCGCTGGTTGAAAAAAGACTGACTCTTTTCTCAGGAAATGTCTGCGGGCATACGGGTTACTGAGAATCTTCAATCCCGTATCTGGCAAAGTCTATTAGGGGAAACGATGAAGTTGGAATATCATGCTGAAGGTGTACTGCGTGGCTATTGGACGAGTTGCGGCGGGCCAGTGAGTGAGTCTTCAAGGATGGAACTTGGCTTCTTGGATGTTTTTTGGAGTCCACACACACACACAGTGAAGAGAGAGTCTACCTATTGGAAAGTGAAGATAATAGCTCAAAATGGCTGCTCGGGGGGGTGAGTGTGGTGTGTTGTAAAACAATGTCCAGAAGGGGTGAAAAAGTTTTAGAAGTCGAAAAAGCAACCGACGGGTTTTCGAAGCGATGACCTTACTTCGAATTGACCGCGAACGGTGTTGCTGCAGTTTAGAGGCGAAGTGTGGCGGGCGTTTAGTGCACACCGCCACAAATTAAGATATTTAAAAAGGAAATGAAATAAAAAGGAACGATTTAAAAATTAATGTACAAATTACGATATAAATAAGAGTTAAATTAAATATTAGGGAGGATTATACGAGTCCAGAAGAATTATCCTGAGTCATTTCCTTTTAATATGAGCAGTATAATTTTCAAGGTTTTGCATATTACTGTTTTCAGTATTATTGAGAGAGTTAAAGAAATTGATTGACTGATAGTTTTTTGAATGCGAGAGTGACAGTTTTAGGATTTTTGAAGCACTGGGAAATCGAAGTATCATCCGTATATACAGTTACTCCCAAAATTGAGGGTACACCTACTTTTAAAACGGGAATCAATGTTTAGAATGAAAAAATTATATTAAATGAGGGAAATAATTAAAACCTTTAAGCATAGATGCGTTTATTAGATCATAATTCATTATTTTGAATGATAAAACAAAATATTTGATAGTTTAAACATACATATAATAACTTATAAAGAAAATTAACAGAAATTAATAGCCACAAAATTGAGAGTACATGCATCTATTTTCCTGCATAAATCATGAAGAATAAAGAGTTAATATTTAGTAGCATAACCTTTTGCTGATATGACAGCTTCCAATCGCCGAGGCATCGATTCCACAAGATGTCTAGTGGTCTCGGGAGCAATATTCAGCCATTCTTCTTGCCATACCGATTTCAATTGTTCCTTGCTTGTAATTTGATGTTTTTGCACAGCTCTCTCAAGATGGGACCACAGATTCTCGATAACATTTAAGTCGGGAGACTGTGGAGGTGTATTAAGTTGATTCCGACAATGGTAAAGCAGCCTTTCTTTTACAACAAACGCAGTGTTCTTGGGGTCATTGTCTTGCTGGAATATGAAATTCGACCCCAGTCCCAATTTATCAGCACTTTCTTTCAAATTATTTTGCAGTATATTAAGATAAGCCATCTTGTGCATGATTCCATCAATGAATACTAGCTTTCCCACCCCCGACGCAGCCACACCCCCCCAAACCATCACTGACTTACCTCTGTGCTTCACAGTAGGAATTGTGTGTTTTGGGTGGTGTGAGGTATTTGGTTTACGCCACACCATACTACGACCGTCACTGCCGAAGATGTTGAACTTACTCTCATCGCTGAAAATGACTTCGTTCCAAAACTGTTGAGGCTTTAAAATGTGTTTCTTTGGTGAATTTCAATCGCTTGACTCTATTCTTCTTACCAATTAAGGGCTTTTTTCGAGCAACTCTACCATTATAGCCAGCCTTTCTTAGGACTCTTCGTACCGTTTCTGCAGAAACCGATCGACCTAAGGTATTAGAGGTACTAGCTGCACTTTTAGGAGCTCTAATTTTAGGATCAATCTTCACTTGATGTATAACTCTTCGCTCGGTTATAGAGTTCATAATTTTCTTTCTCCCTCTTCCTTCGTTATTTGCCAACATACCAGTCTTTTTAAATTTTTACAGGATTTTTTGGATGCAGTTAACACTTCGTCCAACTACTTTAGCAATATTCCGCTGGGATTTACCTTCATTTGACAGTTTAATAACAAGTTTTCTCTCTTCGATCGTCGTTTCCTTCCGATTCTCCATTTTAATCAAGACATCAAATCACAAACATAAATTTGTTATCTGATAGCCTTTGAAAGCCTTTCTTTATTATAGATCTATTATCAAATTTCTATTTAAAAAAAGTTTTGCATAGTGATTAAAGAAGTGTACCCTCAATTTTGTGACATTAAAATGATGTAGTTTTTCTTTCAAACCTTCATATTTTTGTTTCAATCAATTTCCATATCTTACATTTAATGTTATTTGGAAGAGTAATGTATGCATTTTTTGAATGTACAAAAGTGCGTTAACATAGCGTATTAATTTCTACACCTGGTGATCCGATGGTGAATTCGGAATTTACTCTCAATTTTGGGAGTCACTGTATATTAATGTTTGTGAATGTATAAGAAGAAATGTCATTTAAGTATAAATTGAATAATATTGGACCAATTAAGCTTCCTTGAGTGACACCAGCGTAAATATTTTGGGTGTCAGAAAGTGTATTATTTATGTGAACGGAGAAAGTGCGATTTATAACATAAGAGTGAAGGAGGTGAGTGAGAGGAGGGGGAAAGTTGTAGGAGATATTAGTTTCAAAGTGAGGCCGTTTATCCAGACCCTATCAAAGGCTTTCTGGATACCAAGAAAAATGGGACCAATAGATTTTTGTTTTTCGAAACCGGCACTAATAGTTTCAGTTAATTTAAGTAGTGAATGAATACTGGAGAGATTTTTAGTAAATCTCTCTCTCTCTCTCTCTCCCGTATTGATTCGGGTTAATTATGTTATTTTGAGAGATGAAGTTTTTTACTCTTGAGAGAATAATAAATTCAGTAATTCTACTTAATGTCATGATAACTGTAAATGTTAATGTGTACTTGTGTTAACTGTGTATTGTAACTGTATATGATTGCTTGTGTTGTTGCTGTTGTGGACAAAGGGTGAAAGGAGAGTGTGCTAATAATATTGAATAACTTTGACTTTTCAAGCGGATTCGAGCGGGTGAGATCGTTTTGAATTTTTATTTTGTATTGAAACTTAGTTTATTTAACTTTTATTCTATCTTCGGATAAGAGCTTTTAATTTTAAGGCTACAGTGGACAGTAAAAAAAAAATTTTTTTTATTTTTTTATAAACATGCCCCAAATTTTTACTGGCTGTATGTAACTTAGAACTAAAACCATATAAAAATTTAGTGAGAAAAAAATGATTAGTTTTTAAGAAATTTAAAATTAAAAAAAATTTTAACGAAAATTTAAAAATTTCAAAACGTTCCATGCGTTTTGATTTTTTTAAAAATTTCATATTTTCACCTGATTTAACTTCTTTAAGCAATTCTTTACAAATGCATGCATACAATGTAATGTTTTATATGATAAATTACAAAATATGTGTAAACGCAAATTTTTATATAAAAATTTCAAGAATTTTAATGATTTCCTACATAAAAAACTTTAATTTCTTCTTTCACCTTATCACTATTACTACAATGCATCCAAGAATTTATAAGTATACATTATATGAATACTTTTGGAAAGTTTTGTTATAATTTGACAAAAATTGAAACGCATGGAACATTTTGAGTTTTGGTTTCGAGGCAAATTTTTGATTCTGAGAAAAAAACAGCTTTTTTTATTTTAAAGGAAATTAACTTATTTTTTAAAAAAAATTAAAGATATAAATGTGGGAGACAACAAGGGGTCCAAGACGTTGGTCTATCTTCTATTTTATTTTAACATTAAACAAAAATTAATTAAAAAGGTAGTTTTTACAGATAAGTTTGACGATGATATTCAGAAGGTAACGCCTGCTCGCGCACCTCTCGCGTTCTCCTTTCTCTCTCTAATCTTCAAGCGTTTTTTGTTTCTCTTCCACTAATTCAAAAGTTTTAGTTTTAGTTTCCATTCAATGCGCCTGCGCGCGGAGACTGCGTTGCTTTTGGCTGCATGCCACAACGGCCATTCTGACCGTACGCTGTCCGCAGCGGTATTTCCATGGAGACCAGAGGAGAATCTGAAACATATAAAAAAAAACGGAACAGACAAGGACTATACGACAAATATATAGAGATTAAACATATCAAAATTTTGTTGAACTAGACAGTTTCTCCATCATGTGAAGGCACCTCTTCGACATCCGGAAGGTTCCACAGGAAAACATTGTGTTTCACCGGCATAAGAACATCTTTTCAACAAGTTGATCTTTGGTTGAACGCATCGATATTTTCCTCTGTAGAGTTCTGGACGTCTGTTTAAAACGATTTCTCTTTTTCCTTCGTTTCCACTGCCAAGGCTCAAAAATTTTTCGGAGCAACACAAATCGTCGATAATTACGTTCCATAGGTGAAGGGGTAGGTGAGCGGGAGATGAATTCCACGGAACTCGTTTTCATGGCACCATTGGCTTTCTTACACAATACTATATCAGAACATTTTTCTCTTACAATACTCAATTTTAACTTAGTACTCTTAATTTTATTACATTTATAATCCTTAATTAGAGAACTCGAATCATTTCTAGTATTAAAGTTCTTAACATATGGCAAATCATAACTACAGTTTTTATCACATTTGAAACAGAAACATTTGGAAAAAGAAACACTTGAATTAAACTGAACACCCAAATCTGCACTCAAAGAGGATCCACTTTCACTCAATAAAACATCGCTCTTTGCGTGGCCTAGTTTCTCTATTTCAGAATATACACTGGGATGTATAATAAATTCTTCGGTCAAGGTCGGTGATATCGCCGTTCGCACACTTAGGCTAGGAGACTGTTGATTAAGAGAAATATTTATGGGTTTAACTTCTACCATACGCTGTTCGCCAAAACATGAACTTAATGTTATGATCTCTTCGGAAGGTGTTTGCACTCTAATTAGTGAGGAATTTAAAACTGGGATCTGGCAACCTGAATCAATCAATGCTGTTACGGGCTGATTTTCCACAAAAATGTTTACGTATTGAAGATTTGCGCATTCTTCGCTATTTTGTTTTTCGCTCTCGACTTTCAAAGTATTCACATTTATTCTATTATGGATGTGGTCATTAGATTCTTTAGGTTTAAAACGCTTCTCACAGTCTCTTGCGCAATGAGATGAATCACCGCATATATAGCAATTTTTATTTTCTCTTTCAAGATATTGGGGATAGTTCTCTTTAATCTTTGGTTTAAAGTTTTGTGATCTATTTTTAAAGGGGTCTTGGGTATATCCATAAGTAATAGGAATTTCTTTATGTGATCCGCTTCTAGATGAAATATAAATATCACACTCTTTAGCTAAATCAATAGGCCTAAACCAATCTTCTGCTTCTCGAATGCCAATATGAGTTGCAGTTTCCTTATTTAAAGTTTCATATAATTTATCAGAAATTATAAGATCACATAGAGATTCAAAGGAATTAACTTTTCTTAACGAACAATAATATTGGAAGTTTGCCGTCAATCTTGCAGCAAATTGGATGTATGTCTCGCCTGATGATTTTACAGCATTTTTAAATGAGTTTAAACACTCGCGAGGGGTTAATTGGAATTCTCTGAGTACTATAGATTTTAGTTTTCATAGTCATTTAATTCCTCTTCTTTAATATACAGTAAGACGTTATGAGCTCTTTCGCTTGAAGATTTATTAAAATTTCAGATTTATATTCATCATTTATTTTCTTGGTTAAAAATGCGCGTTCTAATGATTGGAAGAACAGATTAAAATTTTCAGATCTGGTGGGAACAGGAAGAGATAAAGTTTTTATACTTTTATCATATTTTCTATGTTAGTTTCGAACTGTTTTCTTCGACTTTAGCTGCAGGATTTAAACTTAATGCTTTATTTTTAGCTAATTGAAGTTCGATTTCTTTTTCTAATTTTGCCAACTGAAGTTTCGCGAGCTCAATTTTTTGTTCTGAAGTTACCTCTCTTTCGTTTTGCGATACTCTCTCATCTATACAGTTTTGAATTAAAGTTTTAACGAAATCTGGATCACTTTCAAATGTACTACTGTTCTCAATTTTAGTCTTTAGTTTAACTATAGTGTCAGTACTTTCGACAATACCGTCTAGCTCCTGAACAACTCTTATGAGATCCTCTTTAAGGGCGTTTTTATACATTTTAGAAATGGAAAGATCCTACCTTTTTTTTTCTGGCTCCCTTGTTGCTCGCACGTACGATGTATCCAATAAAAACGTTGATTCCACTGATTTCACCTCTTCGCAGGTTATATCGTTAGATGAAAAATAGTTCTTGAAATTGTTCGAATGGACACCTCTTCGCAGGTGTTTGTGAGTGGTTCCAACCTCTACACAGGCGGAATTTTCGTCGATGGGTTTTCCAACCTCTACACAGGCGGAATATTTGTCGATGGTTCGTTGAAAAATACCTCTACACAGGTTATTTTGTTATTTGTTCCGACCTCTACACAGGCGGAATGAAGTAGAAAAATCCAACCTCTACACAGGTTGAACGAAGTTTCCGAAAAATGGCGGAGCGTCTCCTTTACGGACGCTGTTGTTCATTGTCCAGACTTTGGTTCAAAATCGAAATTTTGTCGATCCCGGCCGAGCCCCCATAATTTGTGGGAGACAACAAGGGGTCCAAGACGTTGGTCTATCTTCTATTTTATTTTAACATTAAACAAAAATTAATTAAAAAGGTAGTTTTTACAGATAAGTTTGACGATGATATTCAGAAGGTAACGCCTGCTCGCGCACCTCTCGCGTTCTCCTTTCTCTCTCTAATCTTCAAGCGTTTTTTGTTTCTCTTCCACTAATTCAAAAGTTTTAGTTTTAGTTTCCATTCAATGCGCCTGCGCGCGGAGACTGCGTTGCTTTTGGCTGCATGCCACATAAATATGAATTTGAAATTGAAAAACACTAATATCATACAAATATAAGATAAATGCAGAATATATATACATAAGGTTCTGCAATATGTATTGTAACAGTCACATTGACACGTGGTATATACAGTGATAAAAATTGAAGTAAGCTAGAACTTTCTTATAATATCTGAAGTAAATTAGCAGAATGTATTTTATTTTTTTTATCTCAACCAGATAGTATATTATGTAATTCATTAATCATAATGAGTAAAAATAAAGTATTTCAAAGGGATTAAAATACAAAAATTCAATGTTTTCGAGGAAGCTTTCATTTTTTGAAAACAGCTATTTTTATTCTAAAGGAAAAACTTAGTTTTTTAAAAAACAATTAAAGACATTCATATAAATTTGAAAAACACTAATATCATAAAGATAAGATAAACATAGAATATATGTATAAGATTCTGCAATATTTATTGTAACAGTCACATTGACATGTAATATATATAGTGATAAAAATTGAAGTAAGCAAAAACATTCCAATAAAATCTAAAGTAAATTAACAGAATGTATTTCATTATTATTTCATCAACCAGATAATATATTATATATTTCATTGATCACAATGAGTAAGAATAAAGTATTTCAATACAATTAAATTACAAAAATTCAAAAAAAATAACAAATCTAATTACACATAACAAAGAAAACTGTTTGCTAAGTCTGATAAAAAAAATTTAAAAAGCACCGGCACTATAGGTTGCATTTGTATTTGTGGCATTTCTTTTCCTTTTCTTTTGTTTCGTAGAAATATTCTGAGAAATGCGATGTTTATCTTGTCTTTCTGCAATAGTCAAAGAAAAACTGTCATTTAGGCATGAGTCCTCTTTCGCTTCAAGCGATTTCACATAGCCCAAATTGTGCTTTTCGATGGCATCCGTTACTGCTATTTCCAGCCTCCTTTTGGAGACGAATACCTGTTTTGGGCATTTTCGCCAAATGCAGCTATGCAAACTTTCATTCGAATTTTGCGTCTTGCCTGCTACGCATCTTTCAAGAATGGTGTCTGAAGCTAAACGTTGATAAACAGGCATAATTTTCTCCACTACTTGTGGCGACAAGTAAGTTTTCATGGAACTGTGTGACCCTGGGGTCTCACCTTTGGCTATAGCTCTTTTATAGAAACACCATGATGATTCCCCTTCAGGACACTTACCATGCATAGGCTTTTCGTCAGTTGACGAGCAATGCATCAGGCTGGCATATATAGCAGTTTTCATTTTATAGTTATCAGGGACATTATCTTTTATTGCCTTTCTATAGTAATTTTGCAACTTTGTGATGTTTTTATTTGTAAGGCTTTCCTGCTTACGCCCACCAAGAGTCACTTTTTTCACCTTCCATTCTTTCACTTTGTTACGTAACGATGTGCCTAGCCTCTTTGCAATATGATTCAGGCACTCTTCCTTTTCGATTTTTATATCAGAACCATATATGTTATTGTCCAACAAAAATTGAAAAGTTTTTGAGTCCCCATCACTCAGCATGGAAACGAATCTCATTTGGCAATCACTAATTGACCGCCTCCACATAATTAGTGCAGCGTGCATCTCCATGGCTCCAGAAGTTCCATCAAAATTTTTGTCACACTCATCCGCATGTCCTTTTTGCCATATGTGAAACTCCGCACTATCGACTCCCTTATCTCGACTATCAACTACACAATTCTGACTGTATTTCGACAATACTTCAAAGTCAAGGACAAGTCCACTAAGGATATCGATGATTATTCCTAATCCTAGGTTAGATGTGTGTACTCGCTTTTGCCAAGTACCGTCATATGACACACTCACATCAATTATTTCCTGATTTTTAGAGAAGCATCAACTTTTACGTGAGCTTCTCTAGCAGCTTGACGTGACATTTCGAGCATTTTTTTCTTCACCTCTTTGTTTTTCATGGTTTAGTTGTGCATGCATTTGGCAAATGTTTTTCGGTCCATTGTTGGTATGTTGAGCACAGATGAAAACGCTTCCAAAGCAGCATGCCCTCTGCCTATGGATAGGAAGGCACTGACCAGTTTGCTGTTTATATCATGTGAATTTTTGGCCTCTTCTTGGAAACTTGAAACAACACTTCCATAGCTTTCATGACATGATTCGCATAAAAGTTCCTTCTTTGTAGAATACCCCATGGAATGGTGTTGTTTTATAACAAGGGTACAGTTTGTACAATATTTACAAGGAACTTTCTGCAATAGTTCAGAAAACACAGCATTGTGGGTAAAAATATAGCTTGCCTCAGGTTGGGAAGATGTACTCGGTTCAGATTATGTATCTCTCTGCAATACCATACTATTACTGTTTTTTCCACATCAACAGTTTTAAAAGATTTCTGCCATCGCTTCTTGCTATTTTCAGCCAACATCTTTCTCCTTTTGATAGGACGACCTTTAGGTTTTCTATATCTCGATGATATAAGATTATAAAAATTTTAAATAACAAAGGCAATTTAAAATGAACTTTAGTTCTGAAAAGAACTTTTTGTTTTGGTAAAATCAATAAAAGTTTGAATAAAATTGAATGAAAAATGCAAACGAAAGTTCGAACGAATTGTAAACAAATAATGCCGATTTAGGTCTCAGATACAGTTAAAACAAATTGTTGCCATCCAGACCTTGATAAATTAACATATAAAAATAAAAATTAGAGAGGCTATGTCTACAGTAAATAAAATTCGTACTGTCAAAGTACATGACAACTTTGTCAGCATGACATCAGAATGTAAACAAAGGGGCATGGTCATGGATGACTGAATCGGAACTACCCCATGTGTTAGAAGTTGAAAAATAATTATATTTTCTTCAAACATTTCTTCAAAATTTATTTTTCTGTCATTTTTTAAAAATTAAATATATATATATATATATATATATATATATATATATATATATATATATATATATATATATATATATATTGGTATATATATATATATATATATATATATTGATTTGAACCAGAAAAAAGCATCCTGTATTCATTTTTGAATATGAGAGTAAGAAAACGCGCTCACTTTCCTGTTTTTTTAAAAAAAGTAATGAGGTAAAAAGAGCGAAGGCCCTATCTCTTTTTGTTAAACAATAAGACAATAAATGGTGCATACGGTGATATACATACGATGATTATATTTATGAAATAAAACCGATCTTTCTCTATTCAATGCGTTCGGTACCGTTTCGAAGCTAGGATAGTCAAGACCTAGTGGTCATGGTCCCGAACTCGTGGCTGGTGAGTCGCAAGCTCCGAGTCCTGGTACCACTAAAGATCCGCAGTGTAGATATATCATGGCTTAATAGAAAGAGTTATATTTACGCGTCGCACCCCATAAAGCTGCACGAAGGCTGTTGATGACGGACCTGGTATATAATTTTGAGCCCTGGTTAAGTGACGAGGATGACATCTGAGCTGACACCCCTTTCCTAACTTCCACATCGCACCAACGGGAGGACCTTTGAACCTCGACATTTTTAACGTGCATAGGCTTCCCTCTGTATGGCAGGTATATCACAACTGAAAGTTCTGACGTTGATATGGTGTGGGATCGTTTGGAATATGGTGTGCAATCTCAAATATCGTCCTCATCACTTGACCGAGGTTCAAAATTACGAGTCCTCACGTTAATTTATATAGAGAGACATTAATAAGACAAATAATATATTAAAAAAATTTAAGTCAATTCCTCTACTTAGGTCAAGAAAGAAAAATTTCATTTTAGTTACTTTTTATTAAATAGTTACAATTAATATAAATATGTATATACATATAATAGAATCACAACATTAACGCCCTTATTCACCGCTAACCTGACCGCCGGTTAGAAGAAGGAAACTGGGGGTTCACCGAAAACGTTATTCACCATCGCAAGTTCATAACTTAGCTCCGGTTCAAGTTAAAAAATCCTTACCCAGGGTCACAGCTAGGTTAGTTTTAACCGCACATGCGCAGTTTGCGATTTTTCGAGTGTTTACGTTTTCGTGCAAGTTTTGAAGTAGTTTGAGTTTGGATAGAGTTTTAGTTTACGATGAATACCATTCAGAAAGTTTCCACTGTTACTCAATTTGATTTTTTAGAAAAACTGGAAACCAGAAAAATCAGAAAATTCTACTATATGTAAGTGCGGCTTCATCAAAGCCAACACCAACTCTTTTTCGTACTGCGTAAAATAAATTCTGTTGGCATTCATTTTAAACAGATAGCGATACATGAGGTAAAAAACAAGCTGGCACGAGGCGAAGATAGAAATTGTAGCTCCAGCCGGAAGTCACGGGGTTTATTCCGACCAATGGGAATCGACCAGTAAATCCAAGTTAAGAAACTCAGAGTCAAGTAACTGGAGGTCGAAAAAGAGCTGTGAATTGGAGTTCTAACTTGGGGTTAACTGCCGGTTACTTAACTCCAGGTTTCATCGCTGGGTCAGGTTAGCGATGAATACGAGCGTTATAACATTTGGCTTCAAGGAAATACGATTGACATTCAATTAGATAGTGAAATCAGTAGTAAAATAACTTTTTGGTGAAACGTATTGCATTGAATAATTAATGTTGTTATTACTTAGCGCAGTGCTTCTCAAACTTTCATAATTCACGACCCAATATTCAATCATAATTTTCATCACGCCCCCTCCATATAATAATAATGTATTGAATTCAATAATACTATATTTTGACGCTAAAGCTACTATACGACTTTAACCTTTTAGGTGCCACCGACGCATATTAACGTCTCACTCAGCCAAAGCATTAATTATCTGGACGTATATATACGTCTATCCAAAGTACGATATTTTTGTGCGCCATGAAATTATTCCGATTTGGAATACAATAAAGGGACATTGACAGTGTTTGCGAAGGATTTACTTATTTCAAAGGATTTGTTTATTTATTCCTTTTCTTCCCCTCCCCACAAAAAAACAGCAGCAACAACAACATCGAAATACGCGCGTCTACAGGGAAAAGGGAGCGAATTGTGTAACTTTTAATCGGCAGTTACGGGATTAATTATAGAACGTACAAATTATCAATACAAGCCCATGGGGTCACTGGTAATTATCAAACTTGTTCTTAACTTATTAGTATAATTAAATTACTGATGAAATACATTGTACACGGAACTGATACATTTTTAAGTGTATTGTATCAGTATAAATATGATTTTATTTTTTTATAATAGCAGAAAGTATTTCATTTGTTTACTTTCAGTAAATTAATAATTTTTTAAATATTTAATTTTCAACTTTTCAATATGCTCGCGGCCCCTTGAAAAGTTATCACGCCCCCTTAGGGCGGGCGCGCCCCACAGTTTGAGAAACACTGCTTTAGCGGCTTGAAATTTACCTTTAAGAGAGGCCACGATTCCAAATCCGGAAATTTCATATCAATTGTACACTTGCTATCTAATTATAATCCTGTTTTAAAGGAACTTCTCTTGAAGCCAAAGGGGGAAATAAATTATTTAAGTCCCACCATTTAAAATGAAATAATTAATTTGCTTGGAACCAAAGTTAGAGAAAATATTGTTATGAAAATTTAAAAAAAGCCTCATTTCTGGCAATTACTACGAATACTATACAAGATCTTTCAAAAACTGATCAACTTTCTTTAGTGTTTCGATGTATTAAGATAAATGAAAAGGATTAATTACCTAACGAAGTTAGGTAATTCAGTTAGTTTGTGGGATTTATGTCAGTAGCCAAATTCATTGCCCAAGGGATTAAAACAGAAATTTTAAATGCAATCGAAAAATATGGAATTGATTTGCTAAATGTAGGGGACAGGGTGGAGCAAATGTAATGGCGGGAGTATATGGAGGCTTACAAACCCGTATAAAAGAGCATGCAACAAATGTCAATCATGTTCATTGTGCAGCAAATTCATTAAATTTAATTTGAAATGATGCTACAAAACACATTACCAGTGTCACAATTTTTCAATTGCTTAGAAAAATTATATACTTTTTTGGCAATAACACAAAACGCTGGGCGATGTTAATTAATGGTTCTTCCGAAAAATATAAAATAATCCTTAAAAAAGTATACTCTACTACATGGTCATCAAGAAATGACGCCTTATTTGGTACTCGAAAAAATTACTGCTTAATAATGAAAACTTTAAGGTATCCTACTACGTTCGGAACTGAGATTTTCAAAAGCGCATAAATGGATAGTTTTCATGATATTTAGTGTCACTTAGATTAGAATATATGCATAAAATTGTTTTAAGGACATTTTAACAAAAATATTTTTTTAAATACAATATTTTGGCAAAAAATTAACTTAGAATAATCTTTTTTTCCAAATGTTCTCCTTTTGTGAAAAATGCTTCTATTAGGATAATATTTTGCCTGTATATATCTCAGGCTTCTGTTCAGAGGTTCAACTAGAATTTTTGAAATATATAGCTTAGAAGTGGGTTTATTCCTATTTTTCGACAACAGAGGGGATCAATTTTAAGAAGAAAAAGCGAATAATGATTTCAATTGGTGGTAACTCTGAAAATAATGTGAAATTTTCAAAAGTTCATGTTGGGCCTCTGTAGAGAGGCCTTAGTTATATACAGGCACAATATTATTATAATAGAACCATTTTTCACAAAAGGAGAACATTTGGAAAAAAGATTATTCTAAGTTAATTTTTTGCCAAAATATTATATTTAAATAAATTTTTTTGTCAAATTCTTCGTAAAAGAATTTTATGCGTGTATTCTAATCTGAGTGACGCTAAATATGAAAATTATCCATTTATGCGCTTTTTTAAAATCACGGTTCCGAACTTAGTCAGATACCTTAAGTAAACTAAGTTTAATTTCATAAAAAAGACGAACGTGACGAATGTAAGAATATAATTACTATATTAGAGAGCTATTATTTTATAGTGTTTGTAATCTTTTTTTCTTGGTTTTTTAAAATCATAGACTCTATTTCTAAAACCCTACAGCATGAAAAAATTGACCTACAAAAAGCTAGCATTCTGCTGAATAATCTTCTGAACGAACAGGTAGTAATTAGAAACCAAAATTCATTCAGTGCTTTATTAAATGAGCCTGAAGATCTAGCTAAGGGATGGGGTGACACACCTTTTTTTAAAAATGAAAGACGAAAGCGAACAAAGGGCTTTTTTGACGAGTTAACAGAAGATCAAAGAGTTTCAGACCCGGAATCGTCTCTTAAAGTTAATGTATATTATTGCTGTCTAGATATGTTGATATCCCAAACTCGACAAAGATTTCGGAGTCTACATGATCTCGGTAATATTTTCAAAATTTTACAACCAGATAAACTCTTATCCTTTTCAAATAAAGAAATAAAAGAGCAGACTGGCCGGACCGTGACTTTTGGGGGCCCTGGGCTAACAATATCTGAGGGGCCCTCTAAATAATTAAAGTTTTTGTCATTTTCCTTAAAAAAACTTTTTGTGCGGAAAAATTTAAGAGTTTCGGAGTTTAAGTTTTTTTTTGTTTAAAACAATTTAAATACGTTATACACAATAACATAATTTACAAAAAAAAAAAAAAAAAACTTTTTTACACTTTTGTGCTGAAAATTCTTTTATTTGCTCATCCCATTTTAAGTTTTTGATGAGATCAGTATTAATATAAAGAAGTAATAAATAATTAAGCCTAGAGTATTTGTCATTGTTCTATATTTGTTTTCTATAAAGGAAATTTTAGAGAACGCACGCTCCACCTCACAACTAGTATTAGGGAGCGTTGCAAAATTCTTTAAAATGGTATACAAATTTGGAAACATGTCAACAAGTTTCTTTTCAGAAATTACATTGAACATATCTCTACAAGTATAGGACTCTAGCTTACCTTGTTTTAGATAAGTTTTCAATTGCTGACCTTCCTTTAATAAATGTTGGTCTACGTCATCTAATTAATAAACAATAATAGTGTGTGCATTCCCCAGGTTGACGTTCTTATTTTGATCTTGCAAATCCATCAAAAATTTTAATATTTGTTTCTATATTCTTCTATTTAAATCAAGGATTTGCTTGCCTAACGTAACACACACACAATAAGCGTGTCTCTTTTAAATTTTTCTGTTCCATACACAGCTTTTTCTGTGGATTTATCAGCAAATTTTGAAATAACCCGTCTCTTGTTCTTATCGCTATCTTCTGTTTCTATACTAGGACTTAATTTTTTGGCTGCGTCTTGATACTCCTTTAGTTTTTGATATGATTCATGTCGTACATTGCTTATAAACGTTTTAAATGACATAATTAACTTATTTCCTTCACAGATGTCCAAATCAGGAGCCTGTAATTCTTTATTAACTGAATTAAATCTTTGTAAAATTTCTTCCTAAAATATAACTAAAAATGGCAGTTTCAAGTTTTGCTCATTTATTAAATAAATTTACTGCCTCGTTTCTAAAATCAATTTTCTCATTTCATTGTCACTAAATGTCTTAAGAATATTCATAATATTACCATAATTATCTTTTAATGCTTCAACAGCGTTGTAAAGACAAGACCAATTGCTGTGACTCAATTTCAGTTTAATTTCCCGATTTAAAAGTTCCTACCTATGGACTGAAGCGGAAAAGAAAACATACCATAAAATCCTGCGTATAAAGAGCACTTTGAACACAAAAAATAGGATCGAAATCTACGGGTGTGCATTATACGCCGGGTATAAAAAATGAGAGCTTTAAAAAAAATGAGCATAGAAAAAAAATTAGACCTCTACATAGATCGAAATACTGTTTATTTAAAGGAAATGACATTCCTTATGAGTTAAAAGATTGTATTTCTAGAAGTATACTATTTTTTTAAAAGCCTGGGATAATACCTCGAATAAATGACTTCAAAAACATAAGAGCATTACGTATGTGCATTTCAAGTTTCCTCATAAAAAAGGAGAGGCGTGTTATACGACGAATATACCCAAAAATCAAAGATTGAGGCTCTAAAGCAAAGGTTCCCAGAATTTTTTACCTCATAGACCTCTTGACGGGCTTTTCAGTTCGTGGTAGACCCCTACTTATCTAATATTAATTTTTTGCAAATTTACATAAATGTGTTTTTGATTGCAGGTATGGAGCTTTTTACTTTAAAAGATTAAAATTTTTAACTGTAGTGAAGTATAGTGTTTAAAACTTAAAAAAACACATGTTAATTATTTAAATTAAAACTTAATTAATGCATAAAATAACTGAGCAACAAACAAATGCTTTTAGAGGGAGGAATGAATCTGGGGATAAAATAACAAATTTTTTTACATTTGGTATCAATCTTATCAGGTTTAACCCTAAATATCTCCTCGGTTAATAGTGTCAAGTCTTTTCTTCTTTCTTTTGGAGATTGGCAAGCGCACTGAAACTCCTTCTAAATCGAAGAAACAATTTAAAACTTTTCAAGATATTCCATAACATGGAATAAATAGCAGGTAAATCTTTTTAAAGCCAAAATATCTTCGCTAGTACCTAATCCCTGTAATCTGACATTTTTTTCACGGGCTGCGGTAGCCCAGTGGTTAAGGTATCCAACCATGGCAGGCATGTCATGAGTTCGATCCCAGTACCACTAAAGACCCGCCGTGTAAGCGATGCACGTTAAATCTGTCGAGAGCTGAAACGTCCTCCCGTTGGTGTGGTGTGGTAGTTAGGAGAGGGGGTGCCAGCTCAGGTGTCGTCCACGTCACTCTGACCATGGTTCAAAATTACGTGGTCCGTCGCCAAAAGCCCTCGTGTAGCTGAACAGTGCGACGTTAATATTAACTCAACTCAACTCAACTCAACTGACATTTTTTTCAAAGTGACCATATGATTTTATTGCCTAATGTTGCATTACGATAGTCAAAACACATTCTCAAACCCAGCTCCAAAATTTGAAAAAAAGGCATTTAAATGTTGGCGCCGATCAAAATTGTACTCCTATAGGGGAATTCTCCTATTCTGGGACAAGAAAGGCTAAAATGGGGGGCTTGTTTTAATAAAATTTATGTTGTCGCTTTGTAACTGCAAATTAGCCTCATTAAATTTAGTAAATAAATCTGTTAAATAGGTAAGTCTGGTTTCTATTTGATTAGATTTCCTTTTAATATTAGTCACGATCTGGTTTAATGAGAGCCAATATCGGAGACCCTCATTTACACATCATGGACCCCCCAATTTTTTTCCACCCACGTGAACCCCTTGCAGGGCGTCATAGACCCCTGGGGGTATATATAGACCACTTTGGGAGTCACTGCTCTAAAGTATAGGTGCGCGTTATACACCGGATTTTACGGTATTTGTTGCAATAAGCCGGTTGTTTTCAAATTTTTCATCTCATAGACTCTTTGCCGTGTTTTTTGGTTTTGGGGTCACTCCTGCTTATCTAATATAGAACTTTTGTAAATTATCAACTTAAATGTTTGACTGCTGTTATAGAACTACTTACTTTTTAAGATACTTAACTCTAAAAGATTTAAATGTCTAACTGTAGGGAAGTACAGTGTTTAAAACTTAAGAAATACATGCTAATTAAATTAAAATTTAATTGATACAAATTGAACAAATTTTTGTTAAGGAAAGGATGAACCAGGTGCTTCAATAACTAATTTTCAACATTTGGCATCAATCTCGTCATGTATAACCCGAAACCTCATCGGTTAGTATAGAGTCCAGTCTTTTTCTTTCTTTTATTTTAGAGCTAAGCAACCGGACTGAAACTCCTTTTCACTTGGAAAAGCAATTAAATACTCCATAAGTCGGTATAAATAGCAGGCATGTCTTTTTAAA
This sequence comes from Trichonephila clavipes, assembly GCA_019973935.1. Classification (NCBI taxonomy): domain Eukaryota; kingdom Metazoa; phylum Arthropoda; class Arachnida; order Araneae; family Nephilidae; genus Trichonephila; species Trichonephila clavipes. The sequence goes on along the minus strand of BMAU01003375.1, from coordinate 127,173 downwards.
GCCAAAATTGCTGATATCCGTTTTTAAACTTTACTTTAAAAGATCTCAATTACTCCTCATTTCGATCAGTTCCTCTTGTAATATGACATTTTTTTATCAATAGAGCCATATGTGTTTATTGCTTACTGTGGTAATTACCATAGTCAACCTAGTTTCAGAATCTGAATAAAGGGCGTTTAAATGTTGAACATAAATTAAAACGTCGTTTTCCTGGCTGATTATCCGTGGTTAATTGAGAAACTGTCACCTTGTAACTGCAAATTAATCTCATTAAATCTTGCAAATAAATCTTTTAAATATGTAAATTTAAAATTCCATTTGATTAAATTTTCTTTTAAAATTTGGGTCACGATGTGGTTTAATGAGAGCAACTATAGTAGACCCCCATTTACACCTCATGGACCCCCACATTATTTTTTCGTTGACACGGACCCTTTGTATGTCGTCATAGACCCCTTGCAGTCGATATAGACCTATTAGGTGCTTGTTTCACCAGTTATTAGGTGCTTGTTTCATAGCACTCTAATAAATACTCAATAGTGTTGAGTTTTCATTAAATTCATTATTCAGACTTTATCAATATGTACTGGAAATTTATTAAGCGTGTTCATTCAACACCGTCAGTAAAGCTATCTCCACACGTTGTACAGTAAATGCCACGTTTTCAGTATTTAATACAGTTATGTTGCAGTTAAGCATAATATAATCGATACAAGTACACAAATAAAAAATATAAAAACTGAAATATAAATTATGAAGATCATTTTAAAAATTAACAGAAATTAAGTGCATTTATATAAAATAAGTTTAACAATTATTATTTAAGTTTAACATTCATTTGAATAGAATTAATTGGGACTATCTTGCACCATACCCCGTTTCGCCGATTCGGAAACAGCTGACAGGTGCAGCCATCTAGTGAGAGAAAATCTCTACAAAAACTGTCCTTTACAGACTATTTTGGGAACCACTGCACTAAACCAAAGAGGTTCACGATTTCAGTCGCAACCTTAACTGATTCTGCACCGACCAGTTTAAGAGAATATGCCGCACACGACACATAATTATAGCGAATTTATATTTATTTTTGGAAGAGCTTGCACACCATTATATCGACCGGACATATTGGCAACGTTGTCAAATGACTGTCCCCTACAATTACCCAATAGCAATTCATTTGTTTCTAAAAATTTTTGTAGGGAATTAAATAAGTATAAGTCAGTGTGACTACTAATCTTAATTAATGAGACACATCTTTCACACACTTTCCCCCAAAACAATATCGTAGTACAATATCAAGTTGGTCATTGTGGGCCAAATCTGGTGTTGAATCCATCACAACTGAATAATACTTTATGTCATCGTTATTTATTTGAGTTGTGACGACTTACGCGTCTTTTCTTTAACAAGTCCTTTGGGTTCTTTGGGTCAGAATTAATGGCAACTCTTTTTCAACCAAATCTAAGAAACGAGAAGTGAAGAGATGCAAATAATATAGGATAAATATAGGATCTTAGAGTAAGCGTAAGGGCAATGTAAAGGAATGTTAGACAATTGACGTGCGTTGTGGCAGTTGATGATTATTGAAGTTCGTAGTTCAAGATTTAAGTTCTACGTGTCGTGGATAAACATATTGGTGTTCGACTAGAAGTTAAACGTCAAGCTATACATACCATTGTAGATAAAGACAAGTTTATTACAGAATAATATAAGGTAGGATTGATTACTTATTAGTATATTTGAAGATTAGGCGGTTCAATTATTGAGATTGGTCTGAATTATATTGTGTGTTGCGTATTGCATCATCGTAGATTCTCTCATATTAATTATTAATATTATATTTGTTCAAAGTTTAAGTTGAATATCTTAATAAAGTCATATTAAGATAATGTTTGATCCTAGTTCTTTCGTTAACCCTACACCTCTAGCTCACGCTGATGCTTCGAGGGATGAACTTCCAAGGGGAGGTACATCATAGAGTTGTAATTGCTTTAATGATTTGCTTGCCAATGATTTCAATTATTTGCTCATATATTGTTTTTGTTATTAGTGATTTTGATTGTAATTCTCGCCGTTCAATGTGTTCATGAATGAATGGGTCGAACTCTGCTAGTAGTTACAGGGCACTCATAAAATTATCATTATGAGAACCAAAAACATCCTAAATTCTAAACCCCTCATAGCCAAATACTTTACTACCGCAATAACACGTTTTATGATATTGTGGTAATATTCTGTATCTTTTTTTAGTTGGTCCTGTAATTGTTTACCTAAAACAGGCTTATTTTCTTTTCGTGTCAACCAAACTAACATTAAATTTTTATGTTTAACAGAATTTTCATGATTTTTTTAAAAAACGTGTTACTTGTTTTCAATCAGATAAGACGGTTGTGCATTGGGAATTAGTTTTAGAAAAAATTTTGCGCGTCAAACAAAAAACACTACCAATACTAATTGAATAACATAGCTAAAATCTTTCCAGCACATGGCCATTTTTAAGTTTTTTAATGAAATAATTATTCGAAAATGATCTCTTTCGATATTTGTATTCTCTTACCGAAACAATATATATCGTTTGGATCTTTATTTTGTAAATAACTCATTTCATGGGAAAGAATATAATCAATAAAATTATTACTTATAGGTTTAGGTCATGAACCCACTTTAACGTATTTCTCAAATTCAAACCCAAAATTTTTTTAACACTTTTCAATCGGGGCGTTACTGAGGTCCTCTGGGTGAACAATATCTTTTTCAGAAGGCTGCTGGTCATCCAGATCTTGCATATTTTCATCATTAATATTTGCTTGTGTTTCTCCGTTTTCTTTGGATAAGTTCCTTTCCCTTACACTTGTGAATACATCGGCGTTTTTATATTCTTGTTACTTTGTTAAATTGAAAAAAAAGTCAAAATTTGGACACATTTAATATTTTTTTTCTCCATTTAACAGTAATTTTCGTTTCTCCGCTCCACTTTTATATTTTTTATCGGACATATTTATACTATTACCTAAGAAGTTGATTTTCTTGAAAATAAATTTAAAAGTTTAGGTCATAAAATTATGATACCACAACCAACTGTTTTTAATAAACTAAAAATATTCTAACAAATTTTTACAAAAAATATAGTATTTTTCTGAAATAATTAAAAAAGTACCTAGTTTGTTTTAAAAAAATAAATAAAAAATCTCTTTGTCTATTCTCGCTAAAATCTAAAACGCTGATTATTATTATTTACTGGCCCATCTATATTTAAAAGGGTTTTTATAAAAATAAACTGAAGAATTATTTTCCGCACTTTAAATAAATATTGTTTTTCCGTTGTCATCCATTATTTGCTGTTGCTACCTATACTTAAAAAACACAATTTATTACGAATATCAAGACCGCTTTACTTTTATTCATAATATTCACGGGAAATCTCCATAATCCACATAAAATGATTGTTATTTTTTCCATCCTATAGAAGTAATTAAGTTACTCACCCCAAATTTTAGGATAAAATACATATTTATGGGAAATCCTGATGGTTTCAATATTTGAAAAATTAAAAATACAGAAAATATTTAATCATATAACTGTAATATCTTCTTACTTAAAAAATTTAGAAATGTGTATTGGTACTTATTTTTTACTTGAATAAACAGTTACCTTTTAATTTCAGGTATTACACACAGGTCACAGCAACAAATCAGTATATTATTGTAGCTTAGAATTATTATTGCACAAAAATAAATGGCTGTAGGAATAGTGCCACTACGTTTGTATAAATGCTAGATGTTCGTCGGTGCCGCTCTATGATAGAGCCTATGTCTATTAGTTATTAATTTCCGCGTATTCGGTGGTAGAGTGGAAGGACAAAAGTAAATAGCACTTGCACTCGAAAATAAAAATAAATTTCATTTAGTATTTTGAGTATTTTATTTTTGATTTATATTTTTTACTGGTTTATTATTTTATTACTATTTTGAATGTAAGCATCCGTTTCTGTTTATTATTTTCAAAGGGGTTCAAGGGTTATCATTTTCCCTGTGCTGTAGCCCATTTAGTCCATACGTAGATCCAGCCTTAGGTGTGACAACCGTTTCTTGGCTTGATGTAATTAAAAAAGTGAATGCCAATCAACATTACAAAATAAAAAAAATGATAAATCAATTATTTTTAAAAATTTATTTGTAAAAGTGCAAAAATAAATTTTTATTCAATAAAACAGAACAACTCAACATAGTTCAGATTTTTATTGACATTTAACAACAAAATATACTAATTAAATTTTCCAATTTATATGAACAGAAAAAAAATCAAACTCACGATCCAAAGCAATTAATTAATAAAAATCAAAATGAAAAATATTCAAAGACTGTAAAACACAGAAGGTATAATACAAATATAAAAACCTTTAATCAAATCTTCCAACAAAACTTTTCTTTTTTGTATAAAGACATTTTAAAAGACAAATAATATATAAGTCAAACAATGCATATATGAATACATAAAATTGCCGAATAATTAATAAATTTATTGTCTGAATCAACAAAACATTATAAATACAAAAAGTCATCTTCATTATAAAACATTTACTGATTGAAAGTAGTACCTTCAAACGAAGATATATAGTACCACCTTCAAACTAGAAGGATAATTCAACCACTTTCAAGACATTTTATTTCAAGCTAAATTTATTACATTGCCCAGTTCTCAAGTATATTTTTTTACACATCCCATTATGTATTATTAAATCGATGCTTAACATTAGTATTTAATCATATAACATGAGAGACAATTAATAGCATTAAATTGTAACAAAAATCTCTGTAATATTCAAAAAAAAATAATAATAACACATTTATCAATATTAATTTTACAGATTATCTTTTAATTTTATATTCTATATATTATATAGTGACAGTGATATTCTTAAAAATTAGTATTTTTTTTCATATTTCAGTCATATACTTTTGAATCTCTTCTTAATCTGGATATTACAATTCAAACGTCCAACTTGCACCACAAAATACAATTTATTTAACCCTTTCGTTTCACTAGTATTTAAAGTTAGAATTTCAAGAAAAAAATGCGGTATGTGTGTATAACCTATTTAGGCCTAAAGAACAAGAAAGGTAAATTTTTCTGAGAATTGCTAGAATCCTGAATAGTGCAGCTACATGAGCATTCCAGTAAAGCCCATAAATAAGTAGAAGCTTCTACATGAGTAAAAAAATGCTTTATTATACCTGTGTAGCACATTTAATATGGTTCAGGGTGCACAAGGAGGAAGTTTGCTACTCTACTCACTCTTCAGTTATTTTTTAAGTATGAAAAAAATAACATGCAAAATTTCTGGCAAATTCAGAGTTTTATAAAACTTATTGAAAAAAAAATCTGATTATATTCTGTTGCCATCTATAATTATAAAGGATAACTCAAAGTAAATAGTAAATATATTTTTGTTCATGTATAGTGGAATTCAGTAGCGCACACAGGAATTTTTCAAGGGGGGGCCGAGGTCGAAAGTTCACCATTCTTGTATCATGCTCCTTTTGATTTTGTCAATTTTCGGGAACAAAACACAGTAAAAAACTAATTTTTGAATAAATAATTAGCAGTAATTAATAAAATTAATCATTAATAACAAGTAATTAATTAAATTTTACGTACTATATACTTAAAATATAATCAATCGGAAAACAAATCAAGGGCTTTGGGGGGCGGACCCCCAGGACCCCCCTTGTGTGCGCCACTGGTGGAATTTAACAGTTTGAGTGGTTAGTGAACTTAAGTGTTCCACAGCATGGATAAACACTTAAACACGGAGGGTTAGTAATTAGCATTTTACAAATAGGAGGAAAGAATAGAACATAAGATATATTTTATAGCAATAATATTGCACATCAATATACTTTCATTCAAAAGCATTAGTATATGCATGCTTTTATTAATTCTATGAGGATTAAATAGCGTAAAATGCCTTTTGAAGTTCAAATTTCAAAGGACATTTACGAAAAATCTGGTTCAACATTCTTTAATTTTTTCTGAAAAGATAACAAACGTGATGTAAACATAAAACAATTGAGAATAAAATTAATTCTATGAAACATTTTTTATCACAATTTTGAATACATGTATAAAGTTAAACAGTTACAGCAGATTTTATAATAAGGAAGGTGATAGTAATAATAGATTAAAAATAAGGAAAAAGCAAAAAGATTTAGTTATGAAGAAATATATATTGTTATCATTCAGAGTAATTATTAATCACATAACTTAATATATTCTAAATGAGTATCCAGACCCCAATTACGTAAAAAAACTATTAGAATAAAAGTTTTCAAACAAATACAAACAATACATTTTGTTCCATTTTGCAATGCAATTTTTTGGAAGTCATAATAAAGACTTCCAAACTAAGCGTTAAGACATGACCGTCAGTGTTGGTTTTCCATTTAATATGGAAAAAAATATATACAAAAAATTGACTAAAATAGCTTTAAAAATGCTAAAATAGTCATTTACATCAAATTTTTCTGTTAAGACATAACGATTAGTGTTTGGTTTCATTGAATCAAGAATTCAATCCATGAATTATTTCATATGAAAACAAGCTAATTGTTCAGTGTTTGAGAACATTGAAAAATTGATAATTATTTGAGGTGAAACTTAAACCAGATTCAGTTTATTCAACACTACAAAATACATATTACATAAACCAAATTGACCAGAAGTATTCAAAACGTAACTTTTTGAATTCAAGCAAATGTTACATTTGCTCAATAACACACTAATCTCTATAGTAATTTAGGGAAAAAAAATTACATCTTCCTAAAGTGCGTTAAAAATTTGATAGCACATTTCAAAGGCGTATAATAGATTTATAACCCCAAAAATTAAAAATACCTAAAATTTCACCTAAAAAAATTAAACATTAACAGAAATTATATATATATATATTGATAATGTTTTATCTATTTAAATGACACACACTATCAGAATAATAATATTTCAATAAAGGTATATGTGAAATAAATATTTCGTTAAGACATTCAGAGTTTGGAACAAACATCTGGTAATTCGTTTTTTGGTTTAAAGATGACCAACATATCATCTTTGATGAACACACAACACCTAATAACTTGCCACCTTGTATTTTTTTCAAAACAGCATAATCAAAAATGATCTGTATTTCACCTGAAAAAAACCAATCATTCAAAAATTAAAAAATCCCATTAAATAGCCTTTAACACAGGGGTGTCAAACATGCGGCCCGCCAGTACATAAGTTGCGGCCCGCCAATTCTTTTCAAATTTTTTTAAAAATATCAGGCTTTTAAGTTTTTTTTTTATTTTGAAATTTATTTGCGGTGAACCTTACATATAAATCTACAATATATTTGCCTGTTACCTATTCTTGTTTTAAAAGAAATCCTTTTTGATAATAGAAAGGGCCTTTAGACTAAAAATAATTTTTTAAATATTTTATTAAACATTTTAATTTGATTTTACTGCAATAAATTATTCCTTATTAAATTCTGAAATGCAGTGTGTGTATGTGTGCATATTCTTTACGAGTGTGACTTTAATTTCTCTTCCTCATTCTGCGTTTGGAGTGTCCAATTAGCAAGAAGCAGTCAGAGGTGTTTTTTACAGTTTAAAAAAAAAGATTCAAGATGGTTAAGATAGGGCAGTCCATACAGGGGCAATTCTAGGGTAAAAACAAACCAGACCTTTGCCCGAGGCGGCATTTGGAAAATATTTTTTTTCTGTTACAAAAAAACTTGATATATTTTCTGAAATATTATTGGGTGTGAATTTAGTATTTCATTTAACGTATCTTCTTTCCCTATTTTGTACTCTATATATTTATAATGTCATTTTTTTTATATTTAAACTTGAACGGTTTGAGGCGGCGGTGTATGTTAAATCATGAAATTTGATAAGTTTACACACCTTTCGCTAGTAATTCCCCCCCATCCAGAAGTGGGGTTAAAACGGACATTCCTTTCACCCATACGATGTCCGGTATCAGTTATCCAAAAGGGGACAGGAGTAATAAGTTTTTAGTAGATAGAGAACTAGAGGAGAGATGTTTTATTTTAGTCTTGAGTGTAGTTACTATAAGTTAAAATAAATGCTTGTGATCCCCACCATCAGCAGACTCTTTTTCAAAGAAATTGGCTTGTTGAAATGGGCGATTTCTTTTACATTTTACTCGCTTGAAATAACAATGGGAAATTATGCCTTAATTTCATATATATATATATATATATGTTATGCAGCCTTCATGTTCGCCAGAATTATTCGAGTTTTGTTGGTGAGTATCTATGTAAACAAGCGGCATTTTTCATTTTTGTCCGGGGTAGTAAAACTGCTAGAGCCGGCCCTGGTACATACTTAATCGTTTGCGAATGAAAGGACAATCAAATTTCAACAATGAGTAAGAAAGATCAATTAAAAAGGAATGTCGTAATTTTCATGAGAATGTTAACTGTAATATTTTTTATGTTCAGAATAAGATAAATTTATGCCTTATATCTAAAAACCCTATTTCATTTGCTAATGAATATAATTTTAAAAAGCACTGTGACACAAATCATGAAGCAACCTATGGCCAATTTTCCCGAATTGTGTGTGTGTGAGTGAGAGAGAGATCAATTCTTCAAAAACAATAAAGAACTTATTGAGGTTTGTTGAGGACAAAATAGCTGCTGTAAAAGTTATATAAAGAGTGTTTTTTTTTCAGGTATAGAAGTGTTGTGAATAAAAATGATTTGTGCGAATGAGTGGCTGCATGGCGCCACGTTTTTGTAACTGTGAAGAGGTTGTGTGACGTCATTATGTTCTGTATATAAAAAGGGTGAAGCAATCACGTGCTCACTCTCACTCGGTAGTTCTGAATAAACTAAGTTACTTTAATTGACTGGCTCGAGACTGAATTTCTTCCTCCAACGCCGAGCATCGGGTAGATGCAGCTCGCAGAATTTTATAATTGAAATTGTTCTTTACATAAGTTTTTGGTACCCTCGGCGGGACTGGTTGTTGGTTGGAAGCGAAACTGAAACCGAATTTAAATTATTGAACTTTGAACTTTTTTTGAACTATAAAATGGAAGTGAATGCTTTGAAAGCGGCAAGAAAAGGCCTGAGAACAGCATTTTCTCTCAGTCTGAAAAAAATTGAAATCGAACTCATAAAAGAAAACATCGATATGAATCAACTTTCGATTCTGAAAACTCAATTTATCGATAAATTTCAGAGACTCGACACTTGTCAGAGTCAAATTTCTGAACAACTCTTGGATACAGAAGATGCCGTGCAAGAATATTTAGATGATATGGAAGATGCAGAAAACTACCGTGACCTCTACATCGAAATGTGTACTCGAGTAGATTTGAAAGTACGAGAAACCGTTGTTCCTACCGAAACTGAAAAAAGAAGCTTTAAATTACCGAAAATCGAACTGAAGAAATTTAGCGGTGAAGCTAAAGACTTTTTGGCCTTCTGGAGTCAGTTTCAGAAAATTCACAATGATAAAGGCATTGCGGAAGAAGACAAAATGCAATATTTATTGCGATCCGTGGAACCGAAATCGAAAGCAGAACGATTAGTGTTGAGTTTCCCTGCAACGGCGGAAAATTATCCTAAAGCCATCGATCAATTAAAAGAGAGATTCGGTCGTGAAGATTTGTTCGTACAAATTTACGTACGTGAACTTACGCTGTTTCTGGAAGAACGAAAACTGATTTGTCGGCCTTGTACGATGAACTTGAAGGGAAATTACGGTCGTTGGAGAGCCTTGGACGAACACAAGAAAAATATGGAGATTTCCTTACACCATTGGTCGAGTCCTGCTTACCCGAGGAAATCCTGATGGCCTGGGAAAGAAAACGGAATACTGAAACAGACGCTAAAGGATCGCGAACTCTAGAACACTTAATGACTTTCCTTCGCCTGGAAGTCCAAGGGGAAGAGATGGTGCAGCTGGCAAAATCCGGTTTTGGAACTCCTATCCGAAAAAGAGATTCTCCAACTGAAAGGGTTAAGCCGACTGAATTAATGACTGCATCAGCTCTGGCAAGTTCCGAAAAGTCCTCAGGTAAGAAAATCAATAACTGTGTATTTTGTGAGAAATATCATCCCAGTGAAAATTGCTTTAATGCTAGAAAAATGTCTTTAAATGCTAAGAGACAATTGTTATTAAGAAAAGGTGCTTGTTTTATTTGTTTAAATAGATCTGGACATTTGAGTAAAAATTGTGATATTAAAAATGATATTAATTGTTCTAAATGTAATTATTCTCATTTTGAAATTATGCGTCCAAAATTAAATAAGAATTATGATCAAAAATTGTGTTCCATAAAAACTGAGAACTCTCTATCAAGTAACTGCAACAGAAACCAAAGTATTTACTTTCAAACTCTCTGCGTTTTCATTCGCATTAAAGATCAGGAAAAAGGAAAGTTAGAGTTCTGATTGATACCGCTTGTGAAAATAGCTACATCAGTGAAAGTGTTACTAGTATTTTGAAGGCCACTCCACTTAGAGAGGAAACTATAATTCTCTTTCTCTCTCTCTCTCTCATTCTCTATTCGGGGGCAACGAAACTAAACCGAAACATCACAGCGTATATTCTATTGAGGTCAGTGATATGAAAAACTCTTATACATGTTGTTTTGAAGTGCTATCCGAAAAGAAAATATGTGGATTTATTTCTAAGATTGAGGATAAGCGTATTTTAAATGAGTTAAAAAATAAAGAAATTATTTTATCGGATTTATATTGTAAAGAAACGGAAATTGGGCTTTTGATTGGGGCTGATAATATAGGAAAATTATTGACTGGGAATTTAATTGAATTTGATTCGGGTTTAACAGCTATTGAAACTAAACTAGGATGGACGGTAATTGGAAAAGTATGTTCGAACGATAAAAACGTTATGTTAACGACATCGTCTTTGCATGTACGGAATGTTAGCGTTAAAGAATTATGGGAACTTGATGTTTTAGGAATAACGGATCCCTTACTTAATGAGAATACGAAAGAAAATTTTGAATTAACCGATTTTAAGAATAAATTGAAAATTCTTCGCGATGGAAGATATGAAGTTAAACTCCCATGGAAATGTAACTCTGAAAATTTGCCCAGTAACAAAGAACTAACATGGAAAAGACATCTACGGATGATGAATAAATTAAGAAACGGTAAATTTTTTGTGGATTATTAAAGTGTGCTTAGGCAATGGGAAGGTTTAAATATCATTGAACGTGTGCCGGAAGTAGAATTGAACAATGAATGCCATTATTTACCGCATAGACCCGTGATTAAATTAGATAGTGCGACTACAAAAATCCGACCCGTATTCGATGCTTCAGCCCGTGAAAAAGGGAAACCATCTTTGAACGACTGTTTATATAAAGGCGTAAACCTTATTGAACTGATACCTGACATTTTAGATCGTTTTAGAATTTATCCAGTCGGAATTGTAGCCGATATTGAAAAGGCGTTTTTGATGCTATCTGTTGCACCGAAAGATAGAGATTATCTCAGATTTTTTTCCCATGCAATGAAAAACAATTAGTGTACAGGCATTGTCGAGTTGTGTTTGGGGTGTCTTCAAGCCCTTACTTATTGAATGCATCTATTATGCATCTTTTGGAAAACTGTAATTCCGAATGTAAGGAAGTTGCACAAAAGTTAAAACCTTCCTTTTATGTTGATAATTGTGTAACTGGTGTTTTCAGTGCTGATGAAATAGAGATATTTATTGAGAAGACTAAATTAATTATGTCGGAAGGATGTTTTAATTTACGTATTTTTGAGAGCAATGTGGCGAGTAAAAGTGTTGATAAACACTCAGGCGAAACTTTTATTTTGGGTATCATCTCGGACTTGGATAATGATGTTTTGAAATGTTGCACGAAATTCGACTCATTAACGTGCGAAGTGAAAATAACGAAACGATTAGTTTTGTCTACGGTGCAAAAAGTTTTCGATCCCATTGGAATGTTGGCGCCATCTACATTGCTCCCAAAATTATTATTGCAGGAAATATGGAAAATGAAAAAGGCATGGGATCAGGAACTACCTCAGAAAATTGTAAACAAATTTATGAAATGGTTTAATGAAATTCAAATTTTGAAAGATGTAACTGTACCACGTTGTATGAAAATTGATATTTTTACTGAATTACATGTATTTGTTGATGCAAGCAAGGGGTCATATGCGGGATGCGTCTTTGCTCGATCAATAGTTGATTCTAGAGTTAGCGTAATTCTCGTTAGAGCGAAGTCTAGAGTAGCTCCTCTCTCTCAAACTTTTGAGTATACCGCGTCTAGAGCTAATGGCTTGTTGTGTAGGTGCTCGACTTGTAAATTCTATTTTGAAAGCACTTAATATGCCGGACTTGAAAGTTACTCTTTGGTCCGATTCTACAACAGCACTTAGGTGGATTAAAGAATATGGAAATTGGTCGGTTTTTGTAGCTAATAGGGTAAAGGAAATTAGACAATTAACTCAAATTCAGTCATGGAAGTATGTTCCAGGAAACATGAATATCGCGGATTTACTATCTCGTGGTTGTTCTCCACGACAAATGCTTAATTCTAAATGGTGGGAGGGGCCTTCCTGGTTGAAACAAAATTCGGAATATTGACCAGATGGTGAAATCAGTTGCGAGCCTCAAGAAGTTAACGTAGAGAGAAAGAAAACTAAAAATGCGAATGTTGATCTAGCAAACGATGCACCCCGCTTGCTTATATGTAATGTGTCTGATTATGATAAAATGATAAGAGTATTTGCATGGATTTTTTAAGATTTGTAAATAATTGTCGCAAAGACTATAACAAATGTAAGGAACATGAACTTTCTGTTGCTGAAATTGAAAATTCTGAGAAACAATTGATTCGTTTAAGTCAAACATATTATTTACCTGATGTTGAATCTTTAAAATTTGTTACTTTTATTGATAATGATAATATTTTAAGAGTAAAATCTAAAATAACTGAACGAAATGATGAAAGTTCTTTTTTTGTATCCTATATTGTTACCTGATAAATGTGAATTTACAAAACTTTTGATTAGATCTATACACAAAAAGAACTGTCATGCAGGAATCCAAATAATGCAATCATTAATTAGAGAAAGGTTCTGGATTATCAGAGCTAGAAAAACTATTAAGAGTATTTTGAAAGAATGTTTTATTTATGCTCGTTTTAAAGTGAAATCATTGTCAAGCGGACCATCACCTTTACCACCAGACCGTGTGAATGATTGCGCGATATTTGAAGTTGTAGGAATTGACTTAGCTGGATCTCTCTCTCTGTTTTTAAAAACTGGCGAAAAGGTATGGATTACATTATTTACTTGCGCCGTCTATCGCGCACTACATCTTGAATTAGTAAACGCTTTATCTTCCGATGCCTTTTTGCTAGCCCTTAGGCGTTTCATTGCCAGGCGCGGGAGGCCCAGGATAATTTACTGTGATAACGGTACTAATTTCCGAGGTGCTTTCAATGACCTTGCGAAATTGGATTGGCATAAAATATATATATCGAGAGAAACATCAACTCAAAAAATAGTTTGGAAATTTATACCACCCACCGCCGCATGGTGGGGAGGCTGGTGGGAAAGGTTGGTTCGCATTATCAAGGAACTATTGAGACGTTCTCTTGGAAAATCAATATTGTCCTATGAAGAATTGTCTACAGTGATTTGTGTGAATGCGAATTTTTAATCAATAGTAGACCTTTAACTTATATATCTGAAAATCCACAGGAATTGATCCCTCTTACTCCAGCAATGTTTTTAATAGAGAATCGCTGTTCCGATACTACCGATATTGACGAATTGAATTCGAGAGACTTAAGAAAAAGAATGAAATATAGAATTAAACTTTTAAGTGATTTAAGACAACGTTTCAGGAAAGAATATCTAAGTGAGCTAATACAAAAACAGAATGATAATCTGGTGCGGGAACCCCGAATTGGGGAAATGGTCTTAATTGGAAACGACAATAAGAAATGTTTGTCTTGGCCTATAGCTAAGATTATAGAATTAATCCCTGGTCGAGATGGGGAAATTCGAACAGTTCGGCTAAAAACTCAACATGGAACAGTAATACGCCCCGTGCAACGTATCTTCCCTTTGGAAGTACAAGCGATTGCTAATAGCGATGAGTTGAAAGAGGAATCAATTTCTGTTAAAAGTACTAAACCTGAAAAGGTCTTGAATACTAATGATGCAATTGTAAAAAAATATACTTCTTCTGGAAGATTGGTTAAAGAACCGAAGCAACTTGATCTTTTGAATTATAACTGTTATAGGTTTGAGACTCTCCCCAAGTCTCAAAGGGGGGAGTATGTTGTGAATAAAAATGATTTGTGTGAATGAGTGGCTGCATGGCGCCACGTTTTTGTAACTGTGAAGAGGTTGTGTGACGTCATTATGTTCTGTATATAAAAAGGGTGAAGCAATCACGTGCTCACTCTCACTCGGTAGTTCTGAATAAACTAAGTTACTTTAATTGACTGGCTCGAGACTGAATTTCTTCCTCCAACGCCGAGCATCGGGTAGATGCAGCTCGCAGAATTTTATAATTGAAATTGTTCTTTACAGAAGTTTAAGTTGGCATTACTTTCCAAGATGGCGACCGATTTAACAGCTGTCAAGTGATTTATTCTCAGTTTGGTTTGGCAATTCATCATGAATAGACTCACGCCTGAACAACGCTTTCAAATTGTGCAATTTTATTTCGAAAATAATGGTCGATTTTCATAAGCGAATTTTGTTTACCGATGAAGCGCACTTCTGGTTGAATGGCTACGTCAACAAACAAAACTGCCGCATTTGGGGAAAACCTAATCCACAAGTGTATGTCGAAACACCGTTACATCCAGAAAAACTGACTGTTTGGTGCGCTTTATGGGCTGGTGGAATCCTTCTTCAAAAACGATGAAGGCCACAACGTTACAGTCAATGGTGATCGGTATAGAGCCATGATTACTAACTTTTTCATTCCTGAATTGAACAATCGTGATGTCCAGGAGCTGTGGTTCCAACAAGACGGCGCAACATGTCACACAGCTCGTGCCACAATCGATTTATTGAAAGACACGTTTGGTGACCGCCTAATTTCACGTTTTGGACCTGTGAATTGGCCTCCAAGATCTTGTGATTTAACATCGCTAGACTATTTTCTGTGTGGCTATGTAAAGTCATTGGTCTATGCGGATAAGCCACAAACGCTTGACCATTTGGAAGACAACATTCGCCGTGTTATTGCCGATATACGGCCACAAATGTTGGAAAAAGTCATCGAAAATTGGATGTCCAGATTGGACTACATCCGAGCCAGCCGTGGCAGTCCTATGCAATAAATCATATTTAAAATGTAATGCCACAAGATTATCTTTCGAATAAAAAAAATTCATGTCAATCGAATAATACATCGTTGTTTTATTGCAATTTAAAGTTCTATATACCTCTAAAAAAACACCCTTTATATTATGACATTTAATCACGCAAGCAGATCGAAATCATTTACTGAAAGGGAATATTTATTTAAAACAGCAGAAGTATTATGTACACCCCCAAGCAAAGCAAAGTAAAAATAAAAGTTTAAGTCATAATATTGTTGGTAGCAGAGTTGATGAAATAGCTGAGAATTTGAGAAATCAGCATAAATCAATAGTATCAACATTTATTGCAATATCGATGAAAGTACAGATATTCGAAATTTCGCTCAGCTAGTCGGGTTTTTTTTCCCACGGATGCGATGTTGATTTAAAAATAAGTGAAGAACTTTTGGAAATCTTTCATATTCAAAATACAACCTCCAGAGCTGATATTTTAAATGTACTTATAGATGTTTTGAATAAATAAAAGTTTTTCCGTTAGAAAAGTTGGTTTGTCTTGCATGATGGTGGACCTACCGTGGCCAGTATTACGAAAGGAGCTGTTGCAAGATTAAAAGAAACATCTAAACAGAATGGCAATAATAATTTTGAGCATTTTCATTGTATTATTCATCAGCAGGTACTAAAACGTGGGGCATGTTTTAAAAATAGTCACCAAAATTGTAAATTATATTCGAGTGTGTGAGTGAATATTAACGTCACACATTGTTCGGCTGCACGAGGGCTTTTGGCGACGGACCTCGTAATTTTGAACCATGGTCAAGTGACGAGGACGAAACCTGAGTTGGCAACTCCTCTCCTACCACACCATACCAACGGGAGGACGTTTGAGCTCTCGACAGATTTGACGAGCATCGCTGCCCTTCACGGCGGGTCTTGAGTGGTACTGGGCTTGAACTCGTGACAAGCCAGCCATGACCACTAGGCTACCGCGTTCAAATTATATTCGAAAATATAGACTTAATCATCGTCAATTTGTTTAATTTCTGAAAGATGTAGAAAATGAATTCAATGATCTACCATATTATATGGAAATTCAATAGCTTTCAAATCAAAAACTGTAAAAAAGATTATTCATATTGCTCGACGAAATTATAATTTTCTTGGAGACAAAAAAATATTATGAATGTGCTGAATTAAAAGATGGATAATGGATAAAGGACCTGACTTTCTCAGTCTTACAAACCATCTTAATCAACTTAATTTTAAGTTTTAAGGCAAGCATTATGTTGTTACAACTCTATTTGATAATATTAAAACTTATTACTTTGGTAAAAATAAATAGAAAAAGAAAACGTCTCTCACTTTGAAAGCTATCAATATCTGTTGATTGAATCCCATGATTAAATTTACTGAATACACTTACAAAATTAAATAGTTTGAAACGGATTTTTGACTAGATTTTTATACATATTTATCAGTGGATCTGTTTCCTTAAAATTATCATTTTTTATGCGAATAATGTTTATGTTTGGAAGCACTTATTTATGTGGGCAATTATTTTCTTTAATGAAAAATAGCGAAAATTCAGAAAGATTAAGATTAACCCCAATCAATATTTATCGTCAATTTTAAAAATTACATGAGCTCAGTATTTTTAATCAAATCTTGATGACTTGCTTTGTGAAAAAAAAACACTGTCGAATATCGTCTAAAAAGTAATGTTAAATTGAAATTCTTAAAAAATTTTCATTTTCATTCTTTTTTGTAAAAAATATGAAATATGCGTAGCTTAAATTTAAAGAACAACATGTGAAATATAAAACGACTGCGGATGTATAATATACAATACATTGACCTTTACATTGAGTCTAATAAATGCATAAATTCATTATAAAAATTGTATTTCATTGATTTTTTGAAGATTGTAAACACATGCGACCCCCAACTTATAATAAAATAAACCATGTGGCCCGTAATATCATACGAGTTTGACTCCCGTGCTTTAACACAACAAAGATTTATGTAAGTATAATAACTATTACTTTCCAAAGGATTTTATAACAATATTTTTACTTCTTTTTCTAATAACATTTTGAGCAAAAATACTTAACGAAATAAGCATGTTAACAATAGCTAAAGGAAACTGTAAATTGAAGTATAAATAACTAAACTAAGTGTTATTTGAAGTATAAAATAATGAAATAAAAATTAAACTACATGCAATTTTTAATGTACTCGAGAACAAAATGATTTGAATACTAAAGATAAATATGTATAATTGAAGTTTTGGAAACAATAAAAAGATGGATGTTGCAGTGTTATAAACATTACAGACTAAGGAATGTTATAAACATTACAGACTAAGGACTGCTTTATGAAAAGTAGGTTTCATGGCTAGATAACTTTCCCCTTTTCTGTTTCTAATACTGAGCAAAATCTTATGGGGGGAATAAATAGAAGTTCTAAATCCATTATTAATAAAAAGGATACATATCTAAGAAGCATTTGAAAATGCTTAGGTCATGTTCATATTAAAGAATAAACCAGTTATTGACAGGTTCAGTGATTCAAACACAAAACCAAAACTTAAAAAATAAAGACAGATTGGTAGCATCATGAATCAGTGTAAAAATTATTTTTACTAAAATTATTTTAACTAGCATTATGAAGTAAAAACTAAAATCATAGAAATAACATTAAGAACATTTTTGTTTAAAAAGTATTCCATACTATAACAATGCATTCAAAAACAAATTTTTGGGTTAATATTTTTTTAGCTACATGATTGCCATATATAATTTGAAAAGGGAGGTATTTAAAGGTAGAGAAATTTCATGGAACATTGAATATATTTCTATTTATTAATAAAAACATCCCATCTACTTTTAGAATGATTTAATCAATACAATTTAGTATTTATTTATGGAAATATAAACTATAAATAAGCTTAATTGAGTGTGTTGAGACAAATATTATTCAACTCAACAAAGAAAAATATAATAAAATTATAGAACATTATAATTTGAAAAATAATATTAATTTTAAAATGAATTTTATATTTAGGCATTTGTAATTTACTATATTTTGTATTTTATATAATCAAACTATATTTATATTTATATTTGTAAATCTGGAAACAATTTCTTGTAACCTTCTTTAGATTACCCGATTGGCAACGGTATATTTTGATTAGACTTGTTGCAATGTTTTGATGCTAGCTCAGGTAAGCCTAATGGAATAAACGTGCTCTTCGAATTCTTTGAAGCAACTTTCTGTTTTTTAAATGTTATAGAGAACCAAACGTTCATAACAAGTATTTTTGTTTAACTATTTAACCCTTAATGCACGCTTATCGTCAGGCCCGGAGGATTTTCTGCTAAGCCTAAATCCATGAAAATACCAAAATATAAAAGCGTTATTTCACAATGCTCACTAGAATAATTAAATGGCCTATAATTCATATGTCATTATGAGTAAAAGGTTTTATCTACTTGTATCTCAAATCTTATAGACATATAATGCCATCTTGTGCCAAATGCTTTTTAAATGTTCTGTGCCACTGGCACATATATGTAACAGCCAGGAGTGAAAGAGATAATGCTCTATCATGCCAACATGATGGCCATGAATTGAGCTTGTTTCTTGCTGGCACGTACACGTGACAATTGGCACAAAGGAGTAATGAGATTAAAGGGGTTTTTCCCCTTATTATGCAAAACTAGGAATTTGTCCCATTGAAAATGTAATTTGTAATAACATTTCTGAAGGTTAATAAATGCACATGACTCTGCCTATAACATACACATTAATAATATTGAAGTTAAAATTGTCTGCCATAAATATTAGTTCTTATTAAATTATCCTTTTTTTAATAGATGAGAGATTAGCGTGATCAGTGTTATTGTTTGTTTGAATCAGATTAACATTATCTAGACAAAAATAAAATGAAATATTGACTATTTAATTGTTTTCAAAGAAGTGTAAACATAAATTTGCTGGACAATCACTAGCTGGTTTTATTTTGCAGCAAGCTTTTCATCTGTTGATATTAACTATCATTATAATACAAGTTATTTTTCTTATAGTACTACACTGAGAGAATTGAAGGTATCTTTAGTAACTTTTCAAAACATATTATTCACATCTACATAAATAAAAATTATAATTAAAAAATGTTTTAAAAAATCATTAAATGTATTTGAAATATTAAAACTGTACAAACTTACCAGCATTAGCTGAATGTACTTCACCTATCTAGGAAAGAAAAAAATTATTAATATCAATAAAAATGAGTACACACACACTAACAAATAATATACTAAGACATTATTTTAAAACTGTACCAACCTGGGCCTCACAAAATAAAACAAGGCATTTTCCTAAATATTCAAATTTTTTACACTGGAACATTCTTTTTCCACAAAAAGTTTTGTCAGAACTAGGCACATTAGGAATCAATCTATGCAAATCAGGATCTGTAAATAAAAAGAAAATGAATGAACACACACATAAATTCAGATAAAATCAAATCAATTACTTTTTCTTAAAAAAAGTACTTCTTGAACTCTTTAACACAATAGAGATATTTTGATGCGAAAATTACTCTCAGGAAACTTCTCTTCTGTACTGAATGGATTTACAGTATCTTATAGACTAAGTTGAACTTGAAATTACACTCAAGGATTGTTCAATACAGATTGACAATGCTGTAGTGATAAGTGAATAAGTGCCACTAGCATCATTTCACATTATGCACATGAAAGACAAACATTTGCAATAAGCATGCAAAGTTTGACAATGACATCACGTCTTATGTGAAACTGAAAAGCTCTGAAAAAAAGCAGCCATGAAAAATTTTGCTTCTAAAATTCAATGATGTGCATGTTTTGTGAGCAGGAGTATTCAATGAAATACTGTGCGTGAAGAGAAGAGAGAGAGAGAGAGAGAGAATTATATAAAGGATACTATGATGAGTACACAAACCTGTTTTCAATGCCATAAGTCACTGCGAAGTAACTGAGAATCGTGAATTGGAAGATGTGGATACTCCTATCATCACCCTTACCAAAGAAACAATATGATGGTAAACACCGCTTTGCATTAAATGGCAACAGCAGCTCATTGTTTTATGCATGATATTTGAATAGAAAGCATTCACACACTTCTAGACCATTATTTGAACATGAATGTTGTATGTTAGCGTTGAACAACGTGCCTCTTAAGACTGCTTCATAAACAGAAATGCATTGACAAGTGTCAAACTTAGTCGCAATATGTTTGGGGTGGAAAAATATTATCTCTGCCGAAACGGAAGATGTTACTGATATGACCCGGAGAAATAAAAGAGGTTGAGGCGCGAAGCATTGCCAAAGAAAGAGTAAGTTGCAGAAATCTACAGCAAAATATTACTTTTTTTTAATCATCATGGTCGCACTACCACACATAGGTAAATGGTCTCAGCAACTTTTACACATCACTGCATTGGAGCAATCTAAAAGATCACATCCAGAAAAAGCAACCAGATTCTGTTAACTGCTGGAAATACCCAACAACAATATGCAGGTGCATGTTCACCAGATTCCGATAAAAAAGAAAGAAAACACTCCTGTTGTTTCGCATTTGCCTAATTAATTTGATTGACCTCCAGGTTGAAAGGAGCTCAAAGGTTACAATTTCCATAGTGTAAGAACAGCTGTAAAGATTTTTTGAACGGATTTTTGCATAGGATGGTTTTGTACATGTCTTCGAGGGGTGGCAGAGATACTGGAATAAGAACATTGCATTTCAAGGAGACAACTTCGACATGATTAAAGTGCTATGTACTAAGATTGCAAATAAAACAGTTTACCTCCGAAGCATCAGCCTTTATTGAATACCTTTCATATGTAGTAACTTAAAAGGAAGTAATGAAATTATAATGCCTTTATAAAAATAAAAATTACTCAAATTTTCTTCAAAGTTTACATTTGTAAAGAAATATACAGATTTAGAAGTTGAATTTAGACAAATAAGAAGGCTTTTATGCTTTTTAAGTAAATCCCACACAGTTAAACTCTTGTTTAAATATGGTGTTATGTTATTTGTGTGTTTTATTTGTGAAAATCAATAGAGTTTTATAAGATATTGTGCCCTTAAACTTATTTTTATTCTTCCACAATATTAAATACCTCTCATATTCTGTATTACAGTGACTAAAACGCAGAATTCTCTCTCATAATATAACTTGAGATAAAATTTTAAACTTAAAAAAAAATTGCTGTCTGAAATATTTCCAACTTTAATCCACAGTCAGGATCAAACTAGACGTATTTCAAAAAACAGCAGATAGATTTTCCCATTTGCATAGAAACAAATTAATTTAAATTCCTCAATTCATTCCTGATCATCTCATAAGACATTTCATTTTCATTTACTATTTCAAGCAGGCAAGAAAATAATTTAATGAAATGTTTAAAACACTGCTTAACTTTAGTGTGAGTCAATGTTTCTTATAAGTCTGCCTGCTACTTCTGCATTTTTTAAAATTTCTTCATTAATTAGAAATTTGTTTGCATCATTACATGCAGTAGTATAAAAATTAAATATAATCTATCAATGAAAATCTAATCATTTTTAAGTAATGTATTATTTCATTAGCTTTGTACCTAACAATAAAACCATTCACCTCTTTCTGGTTTTCTTTTTCAGGACAATTTACATCATATGTTTGTTCTTTGCTGCAAATGACTTTAAAAATCTACAAAACAGATCATTTAGTAAATCTAGGTACATCTGTCTTAGTCAACATATATACATATCCGCCGGCTGTAAAATTATGTTTATACTGATAAATGTTGGCAAAATATTTAGCAGAAAGATACATTAGACTTTGCTTTCTACAGAGAAAAGAAAAAATATTTTTTCACACACACACATCCCTTGTTACAATTTTGGTACATTTTGTGCTTGTAGTGATATTTTCAATTACCTACTGTCATGGTCATCACATTTTCTAGGAAGTTCCAATTTTATATTTCTTTCCAGAGTCAAATTCCATATTTTTTTATGATCACTGACTGAGTTCAATAAAGTATTTAAAATGAAAGTAAATTCAAGAGATTTAAGACTTTTGTGAATTCGTAACAATTATTATAATCATTTTGTTTCCAATAGATAATAGAATTAGTGCTTTAGAGTGATACTTCTATCAAAGTCATTAATTCAGAATATCTAAATATATTTTATAAAGTAATATGAACAATAATTATAATGCATCTCAATTTAATCCTTAAAAGTACTACAACCTTATTAACAGCAAAGCCACAAAAGGACTTTTTAAAAAGTTGTAACTTTTACATGTTTATATACAAAGAAAAATATTAACGACCAAAAAGACAAACATACTGGACTGAGGCAACTCCAATTTATCTCAATCGGATCCAAATCCAAGAGCATAGCCATGTGCAATAGCTTGTATCAATTTTATGTTTGATTCAATATCCAAGCAATCTCAGTAGCAGAACCTACTCCGCTGCTACCAGGGGAACCTACTCCGCTGCTACCAGGGGAGCCTGCTCGCTGCTACCAGGGGAACCTGCTCCGCTGCTACCAGGGGAACCTGCTCCGCTGCTACCAGGGGAACCTGCTCCGCTGCTACCAGGGGAACCTGCTCCGCTGCTACCAGGGGAACCTGCTCCGCTGCTACCAGGGGAACCTACTCCGCTGCTACCAGAGTAACGTATTCCACAGCTTTTAGGAGAATCAACAGAAGACAGGTCACTGACATAGTCCGATTCTTTTTTCTTCAATTTTTTCAGTTGTCTCCAACGAGATTCGGAAAATTAATTCTATTAATATTCTTAACTTTGCTATTATCAGAAACTTCTACTATCCCTTCACTATCAATTCCCTTCACGACTTGTCTTCTGACCACAACCCCGTCCTTGTTAACTTCACGCTTAAACTCAACAAAGATATCACTAATCAGAGAGCCGTTCACACGAACTGGCCGCTCTTTTCTAAATATCTCAATAACAAATTCTCTCTGCTAAACTTTCATCCTAAATCTCTCAATTCCAAAGCCGATATTGATTAAACATTTCAGAGTTCACCGACACGGTCCACGCCTCCCGACCAATAGAAACGCTTCACAAGAGTTACACTCCGCCGTACATTCACAAACTCATTAAACAGAAAAACCAATATAGAAATTTATACCACAGAACTCTTGACCCACACTACAAAACACTGTACAATAAAGCCCCAAAAAAATGTTAAAAAAAGAGCTTCGTAACTATAGCAATGAAAATTGGACTGCCAGATTAAAAGCCATCAGCACACAAGACAACAGCCTATGGGCGGTGCAAAAATTTCTTAAAAATAAACGCTTGGATATTCCAGCTTTAAATTGTTCTACCGGCACGGCTGTTACCGACGATCAAAAAGTTAATATCCTTGTTGATTCTATACTTACTAACTTTACCGAAAATATTAGACCAAAGGATAACTATGACGAAGAAGATGAATTAATCAATAACACTGTTAACACCTTTCTCTCTCTCTCTCTCTCTCCACCCACCATTGAAACTGTTTACCCTTCTGAAATTATTTCCTACAATAAAAATTCTAATTCTAAAAAAGCGCCAGGCAAAGATGGCATCAATAATCGCATGACAAAAAATTTCCCGCTTAAAGCCATACTTATATTTTAACCATTCTCATTAATTAAATTTTTACTTTTAATCACTTTCCAAAAGCATGGAAAGAAGCTATTATTTTTCCTATTCTAAAAAACCCGGAAAAAACTCTAAACTTCCTTCTAGTTACAGGCCAATATCCCTACTTTCCACACTAAGCAAAATTACTGAATCTCAATCATTCTCACTAGATTAAAAAATTTCGTCAATACTAACAATATTATTAATCCAAAGAAAAATCAATATGGATTCACACACACTAATAAACTCTCTACTCTACACCCTCTACTCAAATTAACTGAAGATATTTCTGAGGGCTTTCAAAAGAAAAAGAGCACCGGCGTGGTTTTCCTGGATATCCAGAAAGCTTTCGACCGTGTGTGGCTAACAGGACTAACATATAAACTCATTACGTAAACCTACCCCCTACCCTCATTTTTCTACTCCATATTCTTACAATTCTAATCGTTCCTATCAGGTTCGAGTCAAGGATACTCTCTCCAGCTAAAAAAATATTAGCTGCGGTCAAGGCCGGATCTACGTATGAGCTAAATGGGCTGCAGCCCAGGGCCCCCGAACAGAAAAAGATGCTTGCAATCAAAATAGTAATAAAATAATAAACCAGTAAAAAATACAAATAAAAAATTAAACACCCAAAATACCATATAGAATTTATTTTTATTTTTGAAAGCAAGCCCAATTTACTTTTGTTCTTCCACCCTACCACGGAATAGGCAGAAATTTATAATTAATAGACAAAGGCTCTGTCATACAGTGGCAACGACGAGCATCGAGAATTTATACAAACTTAGTGGCACTATCTCTGTAGCCATTTATTTTTGTGCAATAATAATTCTAAGTTATAATAATATACTGATTTGGTGCTGTATCCTGTGCATAATACCTGAAATTAAAAGATACTTTGTTTATTCAAGTTTCAAGTAAAAAGTTGTAATGGGTTTATCCTCGAACCTCTCACTAATCCTCTTGCGAAAATTTACTTCTTTTAAATGTTGTTCTATTGAAAACATTCTTCCAAAGAAGAAGACACGGTTTATATAAATGAAGGCTTATGTTTAAGCATTTTTAGGTACGAGAGAGAGAGAGAGAGGTGTTAGGAGTTAGAGGATAGAAGTTAGTGATTAACGGATAGTGACTGAAAGCTAGTCGAGAGTGGCTCGACGATTAATTACTTAATATTTAAGATTGTTAATTGACGATTTAGTCAATAAGTTATAATTGAATAATACTGACCAGATGTCGAATAGCCGAGAAAGGAATTACGGTAATTCAGATCGCAAGTAATCAAAGAGTTCTACAAGCGTAAGTTAATTTAATCATTATAAATTATTAAGTATCCTTTCTACCGTGTAGTTGCTCCTATACTATATAGAAGTGTGCACATTTCCTACCCTGGGATATTGAAATTTAGCTAAGGAATGATAAACTAGATTTGTTCTGACTATATGGCTGATCTTTAGTCTAACTCCCAAACACCAATGAATGGAGCGGCCCGTTCATTACAAAGTAAGTAGCAATAAACATTTCTAAATTATTTAAGTAGGAAGATATTAAAGTTATGATTAAATATTTTCTGTTTTTTTTTCAAAGATTGAAAACATCAGGATTTCCCGTAAATATGTATATTGCCTTAAAATTTGTGATGAATAACTTAATTACTTCTATAGAATGGAAAAAAATAACAATCATTTTAAGTGGATTATGGCTTTTCCCCACGAATATTATGGATAAAATTAATATGGTCTTGATTTTCGTTATAAATTGGTTATTTTAAGTATAGGTAGCAACAACAAGTAAAGGATGACAACGGAAAAACAATATTTATTTAAGTGGGGCAAATAATTCTAAAGTTTATTTTTATAAAAACCCCTTTAAACTGATTGGCCAATAAATAATAATAAGCGTTTTAGGTTTTAACGAGTATAGACAATGATTTTCTATTTTTTAAAAATAAACTAGGTACTTTTTTTTAATTATCTCAGAAATATGCTATATTGTTTTGTTTAAATTTGTTAGAATTTTTTTAGTTTATTAAAAAAAAACCTTGACATTGAGTCTAATAAATAATATAACCATTCCACAAATCGTATTTTATTAATTTTTTGAACATTGACAGCATGCGGCCCCCGACTTAATATAAAAAAGGTCATGTGGCCAGCAATATCATATGAGTTTGACATGCCTGTACTACATGAAAAAACACAAAGACAAAGAGCGCGATCATGGTCGCTGGTCCGTCCCATACTGAATGTATTGGGCCCTTGTTGTTGAGAGGCCTAAATTGATATCGTGCATCCTGATTGGTGGACGCGGAAGGAAAAAATGGGAGTGGCTAAGCTGGTTGGTTTCAGCGGTATCAAAAATTCAAAGTCCAAAGTCGTGCAAGCAGACGAGAAGCTCGTCTGCTATTGGTCGTCAGGGATCAATGAGCAAACACTATTCGCTGTCCTCGTGTCAAGATATTAGAAGTTTTAAGAATTAGAAAAAAGTTAGTTGCCTGTGTGGGTCGCAGAAAAAGGAATTTAAATAAAGTGAACAATATAAATTAAAAAGGAAGAAAATTTAGCAATTTGTAGGGGTCATTCACCACTTGGGGATGTCAGGAAATTAAAGTTAAGGGGGATTATACGAGTTCAGAAGAATTCTTCTGGGTCTCTTTTTATTAATGTTGGGATCGTAATTTTCAAGATTTAGAATATTTGCATTGTTGATATTTGGTAGATTGTCAAAAATTTTTTACCTAATTTTTGAATATGAGCTTTGAAAGTAAGGATTTTAAGAACTTTATAAATTTCTGCAAGCTCTAGTAATGCTTCTAATAAGGGAATTTTGAGCATTTTCCATAAGTTTAATATTAGAATTAGCTGCATAGCCCCACACAGGGCAACCGTAGGCTAAAATGGGCCACAAGATGGCAGTGTAAAGAAGTACTTTATTGTAAAGATTTAAATGAGAATTCCGGCAAATTAGAGTGTAGATTGAGCGTAATGCGTTCTGGAATTTATTACGCACGTGTATAATATGTTGTTTCCATGATAAGTTTTTCTCTAGGATAAGTCCTAGATATTTAGTGCTCTGAGACCAGTGTAGTGGTGTGGAATACAGAATTGGTGGTGCGCATGGTTTTGCCTCTCCTGGTGAAGAATACTGCAACTGTTTTGTCGACATTAATTTTAATTTCCCAGGTGTTAAAAAAGTTTTCTAGGCGCTGAAGGTGTGAATTGAGAACTTTAGTGATTGTATTGTGATTTTTGTAGATAGCCGAAATGGATGTGTCATCCACATAAATATTAGTCATGGTTAGTGAGTGAATGGGAATATCATTAATATAGATGTTGAACAACAACGGTCAGAGTAAACTTCCTTGTGGAACACCGTATTTAATAAAAAATAGTAGAGGAGAAGGAGTTATTGACTTTGACTTTGAAAGACCTATTGACAAGGTAGGAGTTGATTAGAAGAATTAATGCAAGGGGGGGATATTTAGTAATAAGTTTGTAAAGGAGACCACTGACCCAGACCCCGTCAAAAGCCTTCTGAATGTCTCGAAAGACAGCTCCAGTGGATCTGCCTCTCTGAGATTCAGAAGAGATTTTTTCAGTCAGTCTGAGTAGTGGGTGATAGGTGGAGAGATGTCTGATGAATCCATATTGATTAGGATTGATGAAATTATTATCATTAGTAAAAGTATTTAATCTATTGAGAATTACATGTTCAGTAATTTTACTTAAAAGACTTATGAGGGAAATGGGTCTATAACTAGAGGGAGAATGACTGTTTTTACCTGGTTTTTTAATGAGAAACACTATTGCAGTTTTCCAGTTATTTGGAAAATGTCTTAAAAATAAAAAAAAAAATTTATTAAGAAAGCTAAGAAAAGAATAATTTTAAGTGGGAAATTTTTAACTATTTTATTTGAAATATTGTCTTTACCTAGACAGCGCGATCACACAAGATTTTCGCTTTATATACCGGCAGTGACAACCGCGTGATTATTATGTAATAGTAGCTCTGATTGGTTGAAAAGGACAGGATAGGGATTTCGAATACTAGTTGATTACGATTAAGATTAAAGTGTTATTTTTGAACCCCAAAGAATTAAAGCTTCTTTAAATATTAATAAAAAGAGTTAGTTAAAAGGATGCTAAGGAAAATATTATATATATATATATATATATATATATATATATATATATATATATATATATAATGGTTGTAAGTATTATGGTTTAATTTTAACTTTTTAATTTTTAAATTTTTGAAATTTGGATATTTTCCGATTAACTTACCAAGTTGCAATAGAGGGAAGGTTGGTTCCATCAAACTAGTTTAACTCCACTTATCGGTCCTAAATCCGAGGTTGCATTTGGATATTTTATAAATTTTTATTTTATTTTATAATTTTTTAATTTTGTTTGAAAACGATGGAATTTTATCTTTTATATTCGCCATTGGTATTTTGAAATAGGATTTGGTATTATAAGATTCGTGTGTTTCGATTATTTGATTGATTATTGTGATTGATTTTATATATTTAAATATTTTTCGTTCATATGTTGGGCTGCTTTGCGCCCGCATGTGTATGAATTCACTGGTATAGAATATCTTAATGATTCGAAAATAAATTTTAAGACCAAAAATATATAGTTGATTTTGATTTCTTAATAGAATCAGAATTTTAGCTATTGATAATATATTTTGTTTACATTTGATTACTTTTTAACTATTGTGTTTTTTGAATTTTCTTATTATGTTGTTTGGTTTTTCAATGTTCATTTTTAAAATACATTTTAATGGTATTTCAATGCTTATTTTCTTATATACATATCTATAAAAATATATGCTGTCTCTGAGTCATGTGCAGTTGAAGGTTTCACGAAGATCGATTTAGCATTTAGTTTTGATTCATGTGTTTGACATGAAAATTCATATGTTAATCTCATGGTGTGTGATTTTTTTGAGATTTGAGAGTTTAGTTCTGCGTGTGTGGATGAGGAGAATATAAAGTAATTTTAATGGAATTTTTATTTATATTAATTCAAACATAATGATATTAAAGATTTGTATATTTTTAAAGACTGGAAATTTGACTTTTAATTTTGATTGTCATTGCTCGGTGGTACAATATGATGGTTTTTGTGCTATCGTCAATCAATTACCATTAGAATGAGACTGATATTTTTGGGTTAAGATGGAATATGATAAAATGAGACAGTTACATACGAGTGATTTGCAAGAAGATAGAGAGCGCAGACAATATGAGACAGCATGCAAAAAAATTATAAATAAAATAAAAAATAAAAAAAAACGTTAGCTTCTTGTTCGTTGGTTAATGAGAAATTTTCGAAGTTAGGAGTACATGATAATGAAAACATTAAGAGACATAAAACGCGTATTATTTGGAATACTGGATTTGTAGGGAATTACTATGATGTATCGAAGTGGAGGAATTATTAATCGAAATGTAATTATTTTAAATATGAAGAAACAAGTTTTATAATAAGTTTCATAGTGATTCAGATCATTTAAAATTGAGATTTAGAAAATGTGGGGATAAAAGATGCAAAACCTGCCCCATGATGCAACGTGAACAGAATAAGGAAGAATCAGAATTTAAGTTCTGTAAAACATTCAACTGCATATATATGTTGACATGCGGTGTCCGCGGCTTTAAATATGTAGGTCAAACATCAGGAGCTATGAACCTGAGAATTAACCAACATAGATCCGACATTGGAAAAAATACATCAACAAAAAATATAGGTAGTATAGAAATACAACATTTTAATAAACATGGTTTTGAAGGTGTGTTAAATATTATTAAAGTTGTTCCAAATAAGATAAATAGACTATAGTATGAAAATGTTTACATCGGTATTTATAATGCTATGTATCCTGTTGTTGTTGTTGTTTCCAATCCCCTTGGAGCAGGAAAACCTACACCAAGTCCATTTGACCTTTCCGCGTAATAGTGTCTCACACCAGGTCCCGCTCTTCATACAACTGTCGCAGGGAAATGCCCTAGCAGTCCAGAAGAGGAGCAGGAGAAGCAGGGACAGGTAAAGAACCTGTTACCCCCTGCACAAAAGTCATACTACGCAGGTGACCGCTTCTAAGGCGCGCCAAGGCCATCTGATGAGCCCTGGAGCTCCTGCATTGTATAGATAGGCCATGACTCTTAGCTGCGTACCAGTGGTGAGCAGGAGGGTTTCGCCAAGTCAAATTCATTTTATTTCTTTGGAATGAATGAATTTCTGTATGGGTTAAGACAGTGGAACTGGGGTTAGGGAGATCACATCCCCTACCAGCCAGCTCATCAGCAGCTTCATTCCCAGGCACACCCACATGTGATGGAATCCACTGGAGACATATTTGTTTCCTCTGACCAAGCCTAACTAATTTGGATAAAATATCTAGGCCAGTACTGTCCATAATTTTTGGCCAATTTTTCAAATATTGGATGGAGATATGTATCCTTACGGATTGAATGTAATATGGAACAACAAAAATTTAATCCAGGCAGTGAAACAAAATGATAAGGAATCTATATATAATAGTAGAAATAATAGTAATAAGACTAAAAGGGTTGGAAAAGGTGGACGCAAAAAGAGAGAAAATAGAGGAATAGATACAATTAAAAAAGAATTAAATAAATTATTACAAGACTTTGAGAATAATTTTAGTTTTGGAAAAATAAAGTATTTTTTATTTGGATTTAATAAAAAGGAAATAATAATAGTTTTAAATTTATTAAAAAGTATTAGATTAAAAGATAATCACGAATCACACTTGGTCATGGATCTATGTAAATATAATCACTAATAGATTAAAAATAAAAATAGACTCTAAGGAGGTTTATAATATAGAATATTGTACTTTGCTATACATGAATAAATCATATAATGGGATACCATTTTCTGAAATATTTGTGAAACACACATGGATTTATTCCCGATGAAAAATGTGTCAATAAAACGAGCGTTCAGGTATAATAAAAAAATTAGTAGATCAACTTTTAACTATAATAGTATTAAAGAATTGGTAGATAAAAAAGAATGTAGTTGATGTTTAATCCATCCATTGACAGAGTGATTTGGTTTTATGGGATAAATCAACCACTGTATGATAATATTGAAAATGTGGAATTTGTGGAGGGGTTTCCTTCCAATTATAAAGAATATTTAAGTAAGAATACGCTGTTTATTATCGACGACTTAATGGCAGAATGCGGAAACAATCCTCCACTCACTCAATTATTCACAAAAGGTAGTCATCATTTAAATTTAAGTATCATTTTTATTAGTCAGAATCTTTTTTATAAAGCCGGAGAAATGAGAAATATCAGTTTAAATGCACACTACTTGGTGCTATTTAAAAATCGTAGGGATCTAAGTCAGGCAAAATGCATTTAGGCAGGCAATTGTACCCAAATCATATTAAATTTTTTCGAGAAGTTTACGATGACGCTACTAAAAAACCGCATTCATATTTATTGATTGATTTAAGAAACACATGTCCCGAGGAAATGAGGTTACGCACGCAGGTTTTGCCTAATCAGATTCAATACGTTTATCAGTTAAAATATAAATAAGGGCTGCGAGTAACAAAGAAAATTAGTTTCTAATATGACATTGTCCAGTCAACGATTTGCAGTTCATTTATACCTGCCCCCACCTGTTACGTAAGCATTTATTGAAGAAATTACCTAATCATAGTGTAAAAGCGATTTGCGAGTGTGCTTTGAATCTTTTAAAGGGAAATATTCCTATAACTAAAGAACAAAAAAAGTTTTTGACGAAGTATAAGTCTACTTTAAAAAAAATTGGCAATAAAAAGGGAACTTTATACAAGAAAAAATTAATTATACAGCATGGGGGCTTTTTAAACATTCTCATTCCAGCTGCCGTGACAGCCATCTCAACTTTACTCAATGCAGCACGCTAAAAAATTTGTGCTTATTCCAGAAGATCAATTGATAAAAAAATACTCCGAGTCATCAGCAAGTGATGGAATTTGATCACCAAATGTCTAAAATCTTAAACAGTAAGCTACCTGATTATGAAAAAGTACACCTTTATTATGAATTGTTAAAACGAAAAATGAATTTACAAGACTACAACCTACCGGGAATAACTTCTGAAAATCATGCATTTGAAGATGAGCACACCGTTCAAAAGGATGAATCTGTTAAAGTGAAAGAAGAAATCAAGCCTAAAGTGGACGAAAATTACATGTCTATTATTTTAGAGTCTGTGCCAAAGACTTATAAAAATCAAGCGTCGTTGTTATTGAACTTTCTTAAAGATAAACCAAATACTTTGAACTGGAACGAGCATGGAGAAGTTTCTTTTAAAGATAAAAAATACCAACATCCTAATTTAGCCGATCTGTTTAATATGATTTTTACGAATCGAAAGCCATCTACCATTATAGCTAAGGAAGAATTTTTACAAGAATTGAATATCCCTAGACACTATATAAAAAATAAATATTTGAAAACACCCTTTGTTAAGCAAGAAATGCAAGCAGTGCCTGTAAAACGCAAACAATATGTCAAACCAGTTGTTAAACGAAATAGGATTGATGAAAAACCAAAGTATGATGAAATCCATTGGGAATCTTTTTAAATAAAAGCTTTTTAACTTTACGTGTGTTGCTATTTTTTCCCTTTATGTCTTACATCTTTTTTTAAACAAGTGAAATATAATTCAGAAATTTTATATTAAAGTTAACCCTACAAAAATATACACAGAGTTTTATATTAAAAGAGATTTTTTTAATATTCAAAATCATCTCATGATTATAAACTTTGTTTCAATAAAAAAATATATATATAGTAAAATATATATAATATATTCAACAGTTTAACTTGTAACAATGAGCTGAAGTCAAAATATTTTTTTCTTTGTTGCTCATTTATTTTTCATACACCTGTAAAAATAACAAAACCTTACCTTTTGAAGTTTTCCACACCTGTAAAAAATATCACGAAATAGATTTAAAAAAAGCAACTCTTTTTAAAAAATAAACCAACAATTTTCAGAATAACCAGTTTATTGTACTGTTTGAAACAAAACATTTCGAATAAATTTTACATCTATATTTTCCAAAAATCTTTTAGAAATACATTTTTCTCTATGCAAAAAGTCTTTTACAATGTCATTAATGTTAACTAATATTAAAATAAGATCAGACACATTACAAAACTTTTCAAAGTTTGTAAATGTTATACAGGAATGTCTCAATTGACCACCATGTTGATAATACAACCATCACACTCAAAAATTTTAGGGAACACACTCACCACACTTTCTTCGATAGAAACGATGAGTGATTTCATCAAAGACAGTTCATCATTGATTTTCTCACAATTCGGTGTATAGTTCTTCAGTATGACTTTTGTTAAATAGTTTGAATACGCCACTATGAAACAATTGTTTCCCAACAGCTTTCGCACCTGATTTGAAAAGAGGGACAGCAGCCCTAAATAGACTTCTAAACAATCCTCCAAACCCATAACCCTTTTGCAAAGGGGTACCTTGATAATAACCGAGACCACTTCCCGACTGATGTATATAATAATCTTCCAAAAGATTTTTGGCAACAATTATAAGGAACAAACATTATGATAGATAGTTCTGCCTAAAGTGAAGCTTCACGTATGATCTCCCGCGTTCAAATGGTATAAGTTCTCCCGTGTGAGACCTTATAACGATTTCTAAAGTGTCAATTTGTTTTCGGCTACCATGTAAATAATGTGGTCGATCATATTTCACGCATACAATTTCACCGTCATGTCCTGTCACATTCACGATGCGTAGCAAAGGGGCTAACACATCACCGATAATTTGAGGTTCAGCAATATCAGAATACAGTAAAAGAACTCTATAATTGGCCCATGGATCTGCCACGAATGGGCTTTCTATTATATGTTCTTTAGAACTATCAGATGATTCGATTTTGCATGGGTTAAACCCTAGTACTTGAGCTAAGCCATCTTCTAAAATAACTTTAGCTTTGTTTTTTACAGTAACGCGAACTCGCTTGGTCACGTGGTTATAATTAAAATAAATTTTATTTTGGTGGGCTTTAATCGTCATTGCTTTCAAAATATCAGGCACTGATTCGTAAAATCCTGGTGGAATTTTTCTTACTAATATTTGTCCATCACCCAGATCAAACCCAAACACATTATTATTGTTATTTACATTATACCAAGTGTGGGGATAAATAAATTCAACTAGGCCCACTTTCCATTCTCCTTTCAATTCAATAAGGTTTGGTAATCTCATTAAAAAATGCGATATTTTGTTTTCGGGGAAATAATTCAAGGAACTATCAGATGATAGTGTTACGTAGAAAGACATTTTTGAAAATGATTGAAGAAAGAAGTGTACATGCCTTTATATAAAGTAAATAAGTCAGAGGATTGAATCCACTGATCAAATTTAGATGGGTATAACCCTTATATTTGACTTTATATTCAACTCGACCTTTTTTAACTCGTTTCTGTAATACTATTTCGATGGGAACAGTTTCTTTCTGGTGAACTTTTTGAAGTTCTTGAGCGTTAAACGTACCTTGAATAGGCTCTTCCAACAGGTCCTTAATTCGATAAACGGGGGGATGCCTCGACACGCACTCTGTCACTACAAATAATTCTTCGGTCCAGTTTGTTTCATAACCTTTTTCAAAGAGTAATTTATGTTTCGAAACACGCACGATGTCACCTACGCTGAAAACACATGCTTTTTTTTTCATGCCTTCCATATCACCGTATAATGTAAACCATACGTCATTCTCATTATCCTGAGTCACTTCAGTTGGAGTTCTTTTAATACTCGAATGATAAGTATGATTATAACTATGCAATAAATCATTTAAAATGTGCACGTATTCATAAGTATGATTATGTGTGAAATATTTCCACATTTTTGTTTTAAGGGTTCGGTTAAATCGTTCAATGACCGAAGCTTTGGTATTATTATGTGTTGTAAAAAATCGAACATCTTGTTTTAAAAACTTCTGAAATGTCTTATTTGTAAATTCTGTTCCGACATCTGCCTGCAAGAACTTGGGTTTTCTCATAGAAAATATAGTTTTAAACGCTTTAACGATGTCTGTACCACGTTTGGTTTTCAAAGGGATAGCCCAGGCATATTTCGATAAAATGTCTATACAAGTCAAAATATATCGAAAACCATGATTGTGTTTTTGCAAGTTACTTAAATCTATTAAATCTGCTTGCCACTGTTGATTAATCGAATATACGAGGACACGGTTCGTCTGAAATTTTTTTCGGATTGGTTTGTGCAGTGTATAGGCCTCTACTCCCTCGAGCCAATCCTTAATGGGCTTTTTTGATACTTTACCATCGACAGCACGATGTAACGCGTCTACACCACCGAAACTGGCCACTCGCTTAGGGTCCTGGTATGCTTCCTCCATTTGTTTAAAGGATCTATTTTACATTGAAAAAGTTAAGTTCCTAGTTTTGTTTAGATTCAAAACAAAATCCACCGCAATCTTTTCGCTTCCTGTAAAAATGTAGATAATACCGAAAATAACGCATAAACTTATATATAAACACACAGAATGCACAACTTCCTCCGTCTGTACCATTTTGAAAAATGAACAAATCCTCTGCGTAATACCATATTTTATGTGCTAAAAATTCATAGCCTTGCCCGTATTTCAACTGGATATTGTCTAAAGAAATAGAATCTACTATCCAGTTTTTTTACGCGGGTTCAATTCCCAGAATACTAAAACTGAAATTATTACTGTGCTTAATAGCTTCTTCTTTTCTCGATTTTAATAAGTGTTTATTTTAGTAATTCAAAACTTATGTTTTACATCACAATTTATGAGCAAAAAAGCTATGTAGCATTTTTAAATTTAAAAAATTAATATTTGTGAACACCTATTCAAAAAAGTTTTTTTTTCCACATTCAAAGGGGCACCGCTTATCTAAGCAATTTCTTCAAATGCCTCCTAACCCCTTCTCTAACCCACATCGAACACAACCTTATCTCCACCACTATGCAGAAACGCCATAACGTTAAAAATAATTTTTTATATTAATTATTAAATAAATGAACAATTATTTTAATGTAAAATTATATACCAATTTCGAAAAGTTGCGTAAATTTCATATAATTGTTAATAAACCTAATCCATTCCTTAATGCTGAACTATTCTGATATTATGTAAAACTCAATCCTAAAATTAAAAATAAATAATTTGTATACATATATTTAAATAATATCTTCCCACACCCTTATGTACCCCTCGCCCACCCCTATCTTATCTCCACCTCAACCTTATCTCTACCACTATGCAGAATCCCCCGTATCTACCCTGTCCACCCCATTCCCTGTTATCACCACCAGAACCTTATCTCCACCTCCACCTCTATGTTGAACTCCCATTTATATACTACTCTCGTTTAACGTTATTTCATATTACGCTCTACTTTGATGGAACGTCTTACTGTATTTGGGGGTAGAGGATTTGGGATCATTGACGGAAGGAAATCGAAATTACCTCATAACAGGGTAAAAAAACGCACCATTTTTTTTCTGTGAGTTGAGTTTGATGGAGTTAAATAGTTTTCAAATGAAATCGAAAACTATTAATATTTTGATCTGCATTTTTAATGTCTTTAATCTTCTAGCGTCCGCTCCCCTCCCCCATTAACCCTCATGTTGCGGCCCGCGTAAAACAGTTGTCGTATGTATGTGGCCCGGCTGAAAAAAAGGTCGAGTACCGCTGGTCAATAGGATTACGCTTTCCTTCCGAATAATATATGGGACATTTAAATAATTTAACTTTAAGATTACAGGTAAAAGATTGTATTTTTCCCACCCTAATTGGTCCCCATATCTTTTGTAAACAAACTTTTAAAAATCTTTTATCTCTATTTTGAAGAAAAAAAATTAACGTGTGTTTCACAATAATGCAGTAAATATCTACCAAAGTTAGTAATGCTCCAAGATATAATAGATTTATAAATTTAATATTCATTTTGAAGGATTCCTTCAGTGCTACGTTGGATAGTTTTCAAGATGATAAAAAAAAATGCTGATCTTTTCATAAATCCTTTTTCAATTTCTCTACAAGACGTTAATTATTACCCACCTGAAATCAAAACTGGAATTAACCTACAACACTATACTAAACTGAGAAGCAAGTAAAGGGTGTTTTCTTAGAGGTATAGAACTTTAAATTGCAATAAAACAACGATGTATTATTCGATTGACATTAATTTTTTTTATTCGAAAGATAATCTTGTGGCATTACATTTTAAATATGATTTGTTGCATAGGACTGCCACGGCTGGCTCGGATGTAGTCCAATCTGGACGTCCAATTTTCGATGACTTTTTCCAACATTTGTGGCCGTATATCGGCAATAACACGGCGAATGTTGTCTTCCAAATGGTCAAGCGTTTGTGGCTTATCCGCATAGACCAATGACTTTACATAGCCACACAGAAAATAGTCTAGCGATGTTAAATCACAAGATCTTGGAGGCCAATTCACAGGTTCAAAACGTGAAATTAGGCGGTCACCAAACGTGTCTTTCAATAAATCGATTGTGGCACGAGCTGTGTGACATGTTGCGCCGTCTTGTTGGAACCACAGCTCCTGGACATCACGATTGTTCAATTCAGGAATGAAAAAGTTAGTAATCATGGCTCTATACCGATCACCATTGACTGTAACGTTGTGGCCTTCATCGTTTTTGAAGAAGGATTCCACCAGCCCATAAAGCGCACCAAACAGTCAGTTTTTCTGGATGTAACGGTGTTTCGACATACACTTGTAGATTAGCTTCACTCCAAATGCGGCAGTTTTGTTTGTTGACGTAGCCATTCAACCAGAAGTGCGCTTCATCGCTAAACAAAATTCGCTTATGATGTCATCGAAAATTGGGCGTCCAGATTGGACTACATCCGAGCCAGCCGTGGCAGTTATATGCCAGAAATCATATTTAAAATGTAATGCCACAAGATTATCTTTCGAATAAAAAAAATTCATGTCAGTCGAATAATACATCGTTGTTTTATTGCAATTTAAAGTTCTATACCTCTAAAAAAACACCCTTTATAAGGAAACTAGTTCAACTTAAGAGATCCAAATTATATTGAAAATTTGAGCCGACAGGTAATTTTCCAAATTTACACGATTTCCCTGTCAGATATTGCAGTAGTTTGGAATCAACATTTGTTTGTAAACAAATATTTTCTATTACGAACATAATATTATATCATAATATCGTTCAAATTTAACTTATTTATGCACTTAAAACAGCTTAATTTTGGTAACATCTTCAAGAACTAATCCTAATATAGAATGATTTGGTAAAAAGTTATAAAATTCAAAAGCAACATTAAGCAAATATTAAGTGTTTAATAATATCGTTAGGTGGATGACTTGAGTACCCAGCTCTTTCGAGCTACAACCTCATATCAGTAGGTATTTAAGTGATTGAATTGATTGACTTTTGCCCTTTGTTAAATTTAAATGCTTTAAAGATATAATAAAAATACTGGAGAATTAGGGAAAATAAAAATTTAAAATGCATTAAATACGAGAAAAATAGTTTCAAAAACGGCGCAAAGCACCCAAAATGAAGGCAGAATTTCGATCTTTGGGTGGGCGGGGCGATGCCGACCAATGGGAATGCAGTAAGGATCACAATCATTTAGTTGAAAAGAAAATCAGAAAACAACTTTTTTAAAAGCTAGTGTTTAATAATGGATAAGAATTATATGTTTAAACTTACTCATTTCTATTTTATATCTAAAAATATTATAAAAAAATAAAGTAAAAATTTTATTAGCAATAAAAAAAAACTAAGTATTTATTATATTATTTTCAAAGTTTCACAGCTCATACTTGCACAAAAAATATACTAATTGCGTAAAAATCCTGTAAGCCAATAGGCAACATTTTTTTCACTTTTTTTATATCTTGTTTGTTGGAAAAGGCATGCATAATGATTTATTATAAGATAGTG
The DNA here is from genome assembly GCA_019973935.1 of Trichonephila clavipes. Taxonomy (NCBI): domain Eukaryota; kingdom Metazoa; phylum Arthropoda; class Arachnida; order Araneae; family Nephilidae; genus Trichonephila; species Trichonephila clavipes. The sequence continues at coordinate 88,105 of BMAU01003375.1, read as the reverse complement.
GCACTTATACCAAAAAGGTTGGCCACCCCTGATCTATATACACATGATTTTTTATGCAACAAAAACAAAAGTTAGCATTAAAATTTGAAAAAAAAAATAAAAATCAAATAATATTTTTGTTTTGCAAGATGTTTTGAAAGAATGTTGATTGTCTTGCCATGCCGAATATTTCACTAACAGGAGACTTTTCCAATCTATGAATATGTAAATACGCCTTAAATTACGTTTTTGAAAGCAAGCAATACAACATTTCACAAACTTGAAACTTTTGCCCTGGTGTGAATGCGTAAATGTCCTTTTAAAGTGCTCCTATGCGAGAAACCCTTGTTGCATATTTCACAAACATAAGGTTTTTCTTTTGTGTGAAGCCGTAAATGTCCTTTCAAACTACTATTGCTAGAAAACCTCTTGTTGCACACTTCACAAACATAAGGCTTTTCCTTTGTATGAATCCGTAAATGTTCTTTCAAAGCACTAGTTGTAAGAAAACTCTTGTTGCAGATTTCACAAACAAAAGGTTTTTCATTGGTATGAATCCGTAAATGTCTTCTTAAATTACCACTTTCCGAAAAACCCTTTTCGCATATTTCACAAACATAAGGCTTTTCCTTGGTAAGAATCTGTAGATGTTTTTTCAAATCAGTAGTGTAAGAAAAACCCTTGTTGCATATTTCACAAACATAAGGCTTTTCCTTGGTATGAATCCGAAGTAGATGTTTTTTCAAATCACCAATGGAAGAAAAATCCTTGTTGCACACTTCACAAACATAAGGCTTTTCTTTCGTATGAATTCTTAAATGCGTTTTTAAATTATCACTTCGAGTGAAATCCTCATTGCATATTTCACAAACAAAAGGCTTTTCCTTGTTATGAATAAGTAGATGTCTTTTCAAATCACAACTCTGAGAAAAACCCTTGTTGCACACTTCACAAACATAAGGCTTTTCCTTGTTATGAATCCGTGTATGTCTTCTTAAGCCTATAGTTCGATCAAAAGACTTGTTGCATATTCCACAAATATGAAGCTCTTTATTATCATGAACATGTTTATGGTGCCTTGAGTTATCATATAGAGTTAAATCCATTTTTCTAATTTCAAAGGTGCAAATTTGTTTCGCAGATTTGACTTTACAAATCTCAATTTAAAATGTACAATAAAGAAAATGAGTCTTGCCCACTTGTTCAAAATGCGAGTAAATTAACATCCTTCTGCAAAAGAAGAAAAAAAAAAAATCTTCAATATAATGTTGAACATGTAAGCAGAATTTTGTTCATTACAATTAGCAAAGGGGAAAAAAACATCAGCTTAATATCACAGCTTAAAAGAATTCGCTAAGATTTTTTTTTCTAGTATATGAAAGAATCAGTTAGCTATTAAATAGGATTTTTCTTAAATAAATGAAAAAAAATCTAAAACATATTTTCAATATTAGTTACTAAAAATATACTTAAGATCATTGTCTAATTTTTACAAATCTCCTTTATCCAACAGATGGCGATATTTGCAACTCGGATGAAATCAATAGCAATAAGTTTGCTATCTGGTAAGCTATAGATACTATAGCAACGGGGTGTGGTTTAGAAATAATTAACACATCTAGTCGATATTAGAACGCATGCGCTCTTTGAGTGAGTGAATATTAACGTCGCATTGTGTTCAGCTCCATTACGGTTTTTGGTGACGGACCTCGTAATTTTGAACCAGGGTCAAGAGACGAGGACGACACCTGAGCTAGCATCCCCCCTCTCCTAACTACCACACTACACCCTCGGAAGGACGTTTGAGCTCTCGACAGATTTAACGTGTATCGCTTCTCTACACGGCAGGTCTTTAGTGGCACTGGGCTCGAACTTGTGACAAGCCAGCCACGATCCGATACCTTGACCACTAGGCTACCACGGCCCATGCGCTCTTTGAAGAACCAGATCTAGTAGAAAAAAACGTATCGGCAAATGGGGTGGGGGTGGTAAGGAAATGGATGAAAGCAGTGGCGCACACAGAATTTTTCGGGGGTCCGGGGTCGAAAGTTCACCATTCTTGTATCATACTCCTTTTGATTTTGTCGATTTTCGGGAACAAAACACAGTAAAAGACTAATTATTGAATAAATAATAAGCATTAATTAATGAAATTAATCATTAATAACAAATAATTAAATTTTAGGTACTATATACTTAGAATTATAATCATTCGGAAAAAAATCAAGGGCTTTGGGCTTCAGGACCATCCCCCCTTGTGTGCGCCACTGGATGAAAGTAAAAGTTTACAAAAAGTTTTTACGTTTTAAACAAGCTTCTACTACTGCCGCACAAAATTGAGTGCGGAAACATTTTTTTTGAAAGCCGTGATAGTGGATTGGTATCGAAATGTGTATTACTTTTCTAAAAACCTTATCATACACGCATATTCGGAACCGCTTAGGACAATTTTTCAAGAAGAATTGAAGCTCTAGCTAGTATTTTATAGCTCTGTCTAAGTATGAACTAACAAAATCCATTTATAAAAAACACACTTAACATATATACACACGAGAAACAAAAATTTCAATAGACAGGCCGCCCAATTTAATGTGTGCAGTCCGCGTTTCAGCCAGGCTTTCCTTGGATGTTCTAGGACAGAAGATTTTAACCCTAATGCCGGCAGGCGCCAATGTGCCCGCGAAACTTTCTTTTTTTTTCGTGCGCCTGCCACTGTTTGCTACATACAATGTCAACTATTGTTAAAATAATCTTTTACGCCTGACTTTTGAAAGATTAGTGGATGATATACAATGCCAAAAATCGCATTAAATGCAACCATTTTGAACTTTGTTACTTTTTTAGTGTAGGATATAGTTCATGATGCTCATGATTGAAATAAAATACAGAAATATTAAGAATCGTTAATTTTTTTTTAATTGCGCCCGCGAGCATTATCCTGTTTGTCAGATGCACCCAGACGGAGAATAAGGGTAAGAACCCCTTTTCTAGGCTAACGTGGCGCCATCTATTATATTTAATACCCTCATTTCTATTTCCCTTCGGAAAATAGATGGTACAAAAATAAAGACTACGTAAAAACTAACAAACGCTGTACTATAATTTAAAGCGCTAAAAGAATGGATGTAAACGACAGGCCGCAAGTTTAATTAGAAACGTTCAGTAGTTAAGCCAGAGCGGGTTTATCCATTGGGCACCCAGAGGCCTGAATAAGCTGGACTTAACCAGAATTTCTGATTATAAATTTCGTTCCGCCAGTACCAAGGGTGCCTTTAGATCTTCTACACACAGGAATCTTAATAAGCTTAAATGGCACTGGGTTAAGCTGAAATACCAAGGAACGAGTAATAAAGTTTTGTATCGAATTTGAAGTTCAGTTGAAAATAGTACGCGCGCGCGAATAATTTAATGTTGAATGTACGCACAATGTTTCAGTTCTTTGTGATAGCGTTTCGGAAATCCTGCGCCCGGATGACTTTATGTTTTCTTCTTAATCTAGTGTGCATAGATTAACCTATGAAACTTAAATCATCTAGAATAGCTCCTAAAACTACAGAAAAGCTTGCAAAACATGGCTATTGCCACTTACTTTTCAAAACTATCACCGAAAAAACAAATGCAACTACAACCTGATGAAGCACATTTGGGTCAATAAACGAATTTTTTCGAAATTTCCATGTATTGCAATAAAACCACAGAATCTCTCGAAAATTCCATTTTAAACGTCCAATGACTGTTTCATCTTCCTCGCTGATGCAGAGAAGAAAGACAGCCAAATACTATACTGTTCGAATTAATTGGGACAAATGGTAAAAAACGATTTTTGCATAACCCTAACTTTTAATCTTTTCATACCTTAAGTAGACAGAAAAATTCCTATATCAGTACGAAGTATCTTCTATAGCAGAAATGACCTCTTCAACTCATCTAGGTATTAACTCCACTAGTCAGGCCCGCTTTTCCGCTTGATCCCATGCCTAGGGCGCAAGAGATTTGGGGGTGTAAAAAATTGGAGGGAGAAAAAAAATTTAAATTACAGAGAATGTACAAACACCTAGTATTAAAAATCCAAATATTCTCTTTCATTTTTATAGCTAAAAATAATCAAATCTTCATTTCATTATCGGCCAAATCTATACTATTAAAATCCGAAGGTATACAAACGTATCTATGTAGGTTGGAATGACGCCCAATGATCTCAAGAACCACAAGACGCAGAAGCTAGCAAAATTTCGGGAATGATCCGAGGAATCCGTTTTGACCATTTATATTCCGATATTCCAATTAGTTAAAAAGATATTAATTAAAAAACTTAAAACGCATTTATTATGCACGTGGCCCCATCTGCAAAGAATCGGAAAAATCATTTATTTTCAGGGGGAAATTCGGAACTTCTTTTTATTTAAAATTAATATATATATATATATATATATATATATATATATATATATATATATATATATATATATATATATATATATATATATATATATCTTTCTTTTCAGTCTTTATCAAATGACGTCCGAAATTTTTTTTATTTTAAAGGTATTAATCACGTTCTGAAATTTGAAGTTTTATCTACAAGAGTTGCTTACAAAAATATTGCAGATAAAACAAACGAAATATTTTTTTAAAAAATACTTGCGTAAAGAAATGTTTAAAACTATTTCAAAACAAATTTAGAAATTACCTTTTTTTTTAAATTTATGGAATGGTTCGCTATTTTTTTTAATAAAAAACATTCAGGCAGAATTTCTCTCTCTTTGTGTGTGTGTGTGTGAATAACACATTCTTAACAATTCAAACTAATTACACTGTGTAAATGGTTTTCATTAACTATTTTTTTTTTAAAAAAGTAAAGTTTTTGTAGTTAAATTAGGACATCCGTTCCTTTTCTTGAATACGAATTATAAGTTGTTCCGCTTAAAATTTCTTTCGCGTTAATGAAAAAAAATATTTTACACTAAAAAAAAGTCATGTTTTTCTTTTTTTTTTTTCGCGTGTAGAACAATATTATACGTAATCTGTACAAAGATTGATAAAATATCTTAAAAATTACGGTTAAAAAAATGTGCTTTTCAATTTTTTTTTCTCTTTTGCGATAATTATGTAAACATTACTTTTTTTAAAAAGTTTTTTGTTTAAAAATTACCGTTGCTTTCAATCCATATATGAAGTTTGAAAGCATTAACTTAAAAATGAAGCCCGAAAAAAAATCTTTTACTTTAACGAATAACGAAGTGGTGTATTGAAAAAAATCTACCTTTATTTTAAAGCTCAATTCAATATTCTTCCCCGGAGGAAGCGTAGCTCAGCTGTTTAAAGCGCTGCTTTATAGAACGGTACTTTCCAGGTTCGAATCTGAAGAGGAAGAGACTTTCCATTTCGAATCACGCCACTTAATTTTTTTTAAAAAATTGTTTTTTTCGTTTTCCTCCCTTTTTGCGAGAAATATTTAAGCATTATTTTTGTTACATTTTTTGAAAGTAAAAATTAAAATGAAATACCAAAATGTTTTTATCACATCGTTTTTTTTTCAGTACATGTGTATACATATAGGCCTTCCCCCATACTGTTTTTTTTAAACATATATTTATATGTTCAATCAAACATCCAGAAAAAAGCAATCATTTCAATAGCTATCTGTTAATTTTTCTTTCATTTATTACTTATAGAATTTTGATTTTAATAAATATATATATGTATTTTTTTAAAAGGATTATTTCTATTATTTCATTGCGAAATTAATTCTTTGTTAATTAAAAAGTACATAGTCTATTTAAGAAAATAAGTGGAATGGAACAAATTTCGAAAAAGGGAAATTTTTTGACATAATTTTAGAAATCACTCACATTGTACGCGTACAAACACACACACAGAAATGCTGGTGTCATGAGGAAAAGAGAAAGCGCGAGCAACGCCGGGCTAAGCGGTGGAGGGGGAGATGGAAGTAATTTTGAAAACGGGTATTAGAAGTTCTGATTTTGTGAAAGAAAGGGAAAATTTATAAAAGTAGATACAGCCCGTGCAACGCAGGGCCATGCAGCTAGTTACTATATAAATCGCTTAGCTTTTCTTCCACAAATCATATGTATATTGTTATTAAATTGTTCTCAAAACTCGAAATAAAATCTTTATCACAGTGTTTCTCAAACTGTGAGTCACGCCCCCTAGGAAGATGTGATAACTCTACAAGGATGGGGGGGCGCGAGCATATCGCGAAAAATCGAAAATAAAACATTTAAAATAATTATCTATTTAATAAAATAATTTACAATTTTAAATAATTACAAAGAAAAATAATTCTTATTTTAGAAAAATTAAGTACACATTTACACTGATATAATACACACTACTTAGTACGGTTTATAATTAAAGTCGTATTGTATTGTAGTTTTACTATCAAAGTACATATATAATTGCATTCAATACATTGTTATTGTAAGAAGGGGGCGCGATGAAAATTATGACTAAAAATTGGGTCGCAAATATTGAAAGTTTCGAGAAGCACTGCTTTATCGCAATCTACAACACTCTTTTTGGTATCGTGAATTCTTTTAGATTCTAAGCAAGATATCTATACACAAGGACGGAGAGTTCAATTACCCCCCTTCCCTCCTCATAGACCAGCAGATTTTTAATCTTTAGTATAAAGATTACGTCTCAGCACTTTTTATCTTTTTTTATATATAAAAGAAAATTTAATCCCCTACCCATAAAAAAATTATGTATACGTCCCTGCTTCAGTTTACTAGTTCTATTATTAAATTATGGTGTCAATAAAATTCATAAATCCAAGCTGCTAAATATTTTGTGCAGATTTACTTTTTTACTCTGTGTTTTAAGAGACGTTAGAAGCTCTTCAGACTTCTCCCTCTTTTTGTATTGTTAAAAATTAAATATGTTTATTAAAAAATAATTTTTTCCTTTTATAAATATGTGTGTGTGTATTGAAAAATTTCTCTGTATTTACTTACATTATTAAACATTAGACTGGCTTAAGACAATTACTCGTGTAGTAAATTGTTTCCCGTTAACAAAGCTTTTAAAAATCAGTGAAAATATTCGGATTCCGAAAGCAAGCAAAGTCTATTTTATTGGTAAAAATACTGCCGTGGACAATCGTTCCTTGGAGTGGTTCCTGCAACGCCCCTCAAAAGAAACACATTTCTAATTTTATGACCTGCTTAAGGGCTAATAAAAAGAGAGTTAAAATAAATCTTCAGAAAATCACTCTTTTTCAAAGACAGAGAGAGAGAGAGTTGACGCAATTTTAAATCAGCACACACACACAATTCCTTCAATTGTACTTCATTCCTTTAAAACTGCAAACGGTAATTATGAGTTTACTTTTGATTTATTTTGTATTTCCCTTTGAGACCTAAGAAAATGTACAAATATTTTTATCATATTTAGATAAGAATTAAAACATACGTTTATTATTTGCTTTCCTATTCAGCCTAATGAAATCTATTAAAAAAATTTTTTTCTTGTAAAATTTTTGTTACCTCAGCTAATTTTTACACTTTCGTCAATATTTATATATGTATTTCAATGGATTTTATAATACTTTTATGTTAATTAATATGCAACAATACTTGTTTCCTTTGCTTAAATACATCTTCCAAAAACACACTTTTTTATGCGATAACAGTTTTATAAAGTTTAATTTTTAGTGTAAACATGTGTGAATTCCAGAATAAAGTACTTTAGGTAATACTATATGGAAGTTTTTTTGACGAAACTTCCAAGTTCAATTCCTAGCATTGATATTTTGACACTGATCGCACTTACATTGAGCTATAGAAATAAAAATAAATAAAAAATATCTACAGTATTTTTTCATTTTTGATGGAATAGAAAATGTTAATGCCTGTGTAAAACTTTATTTAAAAAATGTAAAAAAATATTAATTGGAGCATAACAGTTTTGAACGCGACTTGCTGAGATGGGGGACCTTTTTTCCTGAAACGCATATCAATTAGGTGTCTGATACTTTCGATATTTGGTTTCACTAACAACGGCTTCTTCTCTCTTGAAAACCTACCGATCCCCGGTCTAGAATCGCATTCACTTTACATTATAAAGATACTCTGAATTTTTCTTTATAAAAAATAATAAAAATAAATGCAATAAAATATTTTTGATTCAAATGATACAACAAAAAAAATAGATTTCAGAAACAGAAAGATTAACGTTCATCTAATATATATTATAAATGTGAAAGTTTGTGAGGATCTTTGTGGGTCTTTCACGCAAAAACAAGTGAATGGATTTTAATGAAACTTTACAGAAATATAGCTTATACATCAGAATAACACATAGGCTAAAATTTATAAAGATATTGTGAGAAGTTTTCAAAATATAACGACAATTGTCAAGAAAGTAGGAAAAAATTCTGCCATTTGCAAAACAGCCCGTGACAGCATTCATCTATCTTTTTTATCCCTTCTGTTTTGTCTACGCCATCCCTCAGTGCGCTGTCGCTTTTCATTGATTCCCTTCATCAGTGTCGTCACTGTTTTTATTTCATAATAAAACTAGATTTCGAAGGGAGAGGTGGTGGCAAGATTTTAACATAAAATAAATACAACAAAAAGTAATATTAATGTATTACACTTCCTGATATAAATTATTTACACTATTTTAAGCGTTCATTACACAAAATTTGTAACTATGACAGTGGAAGGAAAACTATGAAATTAAAATAAAATGTCAAAATGTTTTTATCATTTAGTTTTTTTCTTTCTTTTTGAATGTTTTTTTTTCAGTACATGTAAATATATATCTACGCTTCCCCCATAGTTTTTTATAACTTTATATATATATATATATATATATATATATATATATATATATATATATATATATATATATATATATGTGTGTGTGTGTGTGTTTTTAAAAGTATTTCTACTAATTCATTACTAAATTAATTATTTAATTAAAAAAGTACATTGTCTATTATTTTGGATAAAAATACATTTCAGAGACATTTTTAAGCTAACAAAAGAATCGTTTTCTTTTTATTGCTTCACATTAATAATTTTTTAACTAATGCAATATTGTTTTTTAAAAGTCATAGATCGAAATTTGAAGCTAATTTTATCTGTGAGGGGGAGGGGAAGAGGATACAGTAATTTTACCCTAAAAAAACCATGTTATGCCGGGCTAGAGGGAGGGGGAAAAAACCCGTCTTAAATCAAAAATATGTGGAACAAACTTCGAAAAAGGGAAATTTAATGAAATAATTTTAGAAATCACTCACATTGCGCTCGTACAAATACACACATAATTGCTGGCGTCATGAGGGAAAGAGAAAGCCGGGCCATGCAGCTAGTAATTAATAAGGAAACAAAAATTGATTGTAAATTAATGTTTATAGTATGTGTAAGTGATAGAAAGGCTGGTTAATGTGTAATTTTTTTTTGCCTTAATTTTGTAGAATTATTCTTTGTTGAAAATTTTATTTATGTTTTATACAACTTAAACTCAGACTCAGTGGTGCAACAGTCCATGAGGGACAGAGCCTACTGTGCCCAGCCACGTGGCCATTGGGCGTTGAGGTGCATGAGTAGATGTCTGGATCAAGGTGGTCAATCTGAAGCGAGATCCCCAATGTTTAAGTCCCCAAGCAAGCTTGGTACTCATTTATCGACTCACTGCAGTAGGGATGAAAGGCTGAGTCGACCTTGTCCAACCCGGGAATTTTATGCAACTTAATGTGACTTATATTTGCACAATTCATCATATTCTGAATATAATACTGCTTATGTGTCTTGTATCATACAAAGTTTTAAAAATTCAAATTTGTCATAATCAGATTATTCAGTGAGCATTTGGTTACTGAAATACACACATTTGTGTTAAAATTATTCTTATTTTTTGAGAAATATAATACTCTGATATACCCTATCTACATGGTAAAGTATTTGAAATTTACTTCAGATCACAAAAAGAAAAAAAAAAGTTTTTTTCATTTTTGAGATTTTTTTTATTTTATGTACACAATATCTTACTTTTTCATAACTGTAGAGTATTATTAGGAAAAAAAATCAACTGCACAACAATTCTTCAAATATTGTGCAATCTTAATATTTAAAATATAAGCCAATATATGTACTTTTTGAAAAATGAAATTTTCGCGATGATTTGTGCCCGAAGAGGGTATCACTAAGACAATCCAATAAAATTCAAAGAAATTTGTAATGTTACGAACTCTTTAGAGTGTAACAAACCACAGGATTTAAGATAGTTGCTCCTAATCACATTTTACAGCCATTTTTAACTTAGAACATATATTAATTTTGACAAAAAATTATTAACGTTAATTTGAATGTTTATAAAAAAACTATTTCTTGAAATATTTTTTTTTTTTTTTTTACCCTGAGGTTTGCGACACTTCAGATAGTTTAAGAGGTATATTAATGAAATTAAAATTACATTATGTCGAATCAGTGGCGAAAACAGGGATTTTTCAAGGGGGAAATTGACTATAATGATATCACTAATGATTTGGCAGTGAGTGAAGCTTGAAAAAACCTTTGTTGCACTAGTACAATGACTGTGACTCAACTGTCAGGATGTCTAAAAGCAAAAGATAGTAAGATAATTAACAAGTTGAATGATAAACAAGTTAAACAGGTGATAATTAATAAGTTCATACAATAATGTATACTCTATACTGTAATCTCATTCGGTTTTATTAATTTACTGTATTTACAAAAGGATTGGGGGGCGTGATACCGTAAGGTAAGAAATAAACAAGAGAGTGACCGAACCATGTCACTCTTTCCTTAAGGCTGCCTGTTGCCAATCCGGGACACGGCGGATCCAGAGGTGATGAATAATGGAAGGAATCCCCATCACAAAGACAAAGAAAAAGAGTAAGAGAGTTAAGGGAAAATCCCCTCCGAACCAAAACTGGCAAGATAAGAACTGAAGGAGGGGGCAGGGTGTGCTCTGGAAATAGTGGGAAGGGGCGCAACAATTTGAAGTGCCATGGGCGCCGGGAAGGTTAAAAACAGCCCTGACACTAGTGCAGAGAGAGAGAGAGTGCACTTGTTCTCAACTTCATCATCGGGGAACTCATTTAAGCCAAACGATTATGTCATAAATTCTCAATAGGATTTAGGTCTGGTGAATTACCAGGCCAATTAAGCACTTTTATTTTCCCGCATAAAAGTGTGTCACAGTATCGAATTGTGACAAGAAGCTAAATCATGTTGAAATGTTCCGTCAAATGTTTCCATGGATGGAACAATTCTAATACGTAATATTTCTATGTATTTGACATAGTTCATAATTCATCAACTAAGCTTCCAGTGCCATATGTTGTGAGCCCCCCCCGTAAAAAAAACATCCGTTTAGAAGGATACTTTACAGTCTGTTGGATATGATTTGGTAGCAGAGTTTCAAATTCAGTTCGTCTTACACTTGATTTGTATCCATGCACAAATAAATGTGTTCCATCACTGAAAATCATCTTCAACTAGTCGTTAACATCCCAGGATCGGTATTTTTGGTCTATGCTAAAAGTTTTTTCCATCAGTTTCTAAGTTAGAAATTGCTTTTCCTTGGTCTTCATGCCTTACGACTAGCTTCTAGAACCTTTTTCTGTACAGTTGAGGTACTCACTTCAACACCATAATCCAATAAATCCATTCGAAGGTCTGAGCTTGTCTTACTTGGATTTATTTTGCTATTTCTTATAGTTCTTGGAGTAATTTTCCGTCTGAGCCCACATTTCCCTTTTCGTTTTGGAAACTATGATCCGGAATCTTGAAATGTTCTTCAAATTCTTGAAACACTTGATTTGTTCACACCAACTACCGTAGCTATATCTCTCACAGACGTAGAAGTTTTTTCATTAAGAGTGATTATTTTAGAATGCTTCCTCGGAGTAATATCCATCTCTAAACGAGCAAATGTTACGTGGAACGCAAAATTATAACCACCAGCTACCACACTGAAAGGCTTACAACTGAACTACTAATGTTTAAAAAAAAACAATCAAACGAGTAAATTATAGTCAAGGCCGATCCATCACATTACTTCTGGGCAGATATAACCGGTTTGATGTGGTTCGCGACATAATTGGTAATCACATACCAACTCAGACCGGAAAAAAATGTTTGTCCCAATTAATTCAAACAGTATATTATGTTCTTTACTCTTCCCGTGTAAGTACTAAAATTTAGTATAATAACTCTTTTTGAAATAATTTAGCTCATAAAATTAAGAATGCAAATTTTACAGTATATATATTTCAAATATATATTACATTTGAAATCTTGTGTTAAAAAAAATACTTTTTTTAAGGTATAGTTTTATATTTGTATTATAATTTCTAAGTACCTTTAATTATTTGTCAATAATTGTTCAAATGATAAAAAATTCGTGCGCACACACACAGTTATACAAAAAATTTCATTTATCTTGTCACACCCTCTTTCTGTACTGTTTCGATCAGTGATTTTGATATCTCTTTAGCTGATAGAGTTTCTCTACATAATCCAAAAATAATGAACTTTTTTCAGTAAAAATTCTATATAGTATAACATAGTTCCATGCCCACTTAAATTTCCGGTAGCAAGAAGGATCAAACAGCTTTCGTAATTTTACTTTTTATTTACAATTTGTAATCACAAATTGACACACTTAACTATTGTATGTATATGCAAGTAATTTATACATCTAGCTATCCGATACTTTGTATCGTCGTCTGTCTTGTACAGTTCGATTTCTCGGAGCTCTTTAACTTGCTTAGCTGATCTCACTCCTTCGCTAATCTTGCTGGTCCATCGGTCACCTTCCAATCTGTCTCTTTATACCCCTTAGGTGGGCTTCTCTCACACCCCCAACAATTTTTGATAGTAAAGATGCCTGACCTGCACGAAGCACTGTAAGTCTTGGTCCCAATTACCATGGTTCTTTCAAGAAAAAGTACCATCTGGGCATGTCGAAATCCTATGGATGGGCCATAGATTAACATACCACTCCGACCCATAGAAAACAATTCTTGACATTTCCTCATCAGAGCAATGTACCATCCCATCCACATATATGTAGCAAGGGCACATGTTAGAGGGAACAAAAGAATAAACAGGTTTGTCTTATTTATAGTCCACTTTGAAGAAAATGCCATATGGCTCAACGCTATGCCTACAGCGTCAGAGAAGAGAAGAGGGGAAGCAAACAGCTGGTTAACACACGATGTTACAGTAGCTAATTATTGAAAATCCAGAGCATAAAAGGCGAGATCACCATAAATGCCTAACGTCTGCAGACAATGCCATGATAATAGTTTTCTTTTATGTATATCTATGAGGAATTATTTCAACACTTTCAAATAAACTTTGTTTATGTAATAATTTTTATTTATTTTTTTTAAAAAAAGGGGGCCCCGAAAGAATTTTCATACAGGGCCCACTTAGGCCTAGCTACGCCAGTAAATAACACCCTCAGATTTTACTATTAAATTTCAAAAAACCAATTTTTAGAAGTAGAGAAGAATCACACAATAATCACATTTACATTTAATTTTTATCTAATATGCTACATGAGAATATTCAATATAAATTTACACAAGTGTAATTAGAATATAACAATATATTATTTTTTTATGATTTCTCATTTCAAAATATACAAGACATAATCAAATAAAATATATATATTTTTTCATGATCATCTTTAAAAAAAGAAAATAAAAATGTCTTTCTTAAAATATTGGGAGTAAAAAGAAAAACTATATCAATAAAGACTTTATGGAAAAACCTCCACATATATATGGTTATCTATGTTGAAAAAGCATAAATAGTTATTCAAGTTAACAACAAAAAAAATTTGTTTAATGTTCTACACTTGATATTTTTATTTGGTAAGATGCATTGAGAAAATGCAATGCTGCATATTTCACTAACATGACTTTTTCATTCAACAAGTATGTAAATGTGCTTTAAATGACAAGTTTCTGGAAACACCTAGTACAACACTTCAAAAATTTAAAGTCTTTGCCTTGGTATGAATCTGTAAATGTGATTTTAAATGACCAGATCGAGAAAAATTCTTATTGCACACTTCACATACATAAGGCTTTTCCTTTGTATGAATCCGTAAATGTTTTTTCAAATCACCACTGCAAGAAAAACCCTTGTTGCACACTTCACAAACATAAGGCTTTTCTTTGGTATGAATCCGTAAATGTACTTTAAACTGACTACTGTGAGAAAAACCCTTGTTGCATGTTTCACAAACATAAGGCTTTTCCTTGGTATGAATCCGTAAATGTACAATTAAATTACCAATTTGAGAAAAACCTTTCTTGCATATTTCACAAACATGAGGATTTTTACTATCCAGAACATGTAAATGATGACTTGAGTTGTCATACAGAGCATTAGCCATTTCTATAATTTCAAATGTGAAAGTTTTTTTCACAGATTTGACTCCATAAATCTGTATTTAAAAAGTACAATGAAGAACATGAGTTAATCAGAATATGGCTACATTAACATCCTTCTGTAAAAGAAAAAAAAATTCTTCAATATAATGTTGAATATGCAAGCAGAAATTTATATTATATTATTCTATGTATTATATAATTATATTCTTCATTATAATTTGTGAAGGAAATAAATTCAGCTTTATATCACAGTTAAAAAGTATCCGCTAAGAAATTCTTTCTTGCATATGACCAGTGGCAATTTATACTCATTTTGGGCCCTGGGCACAGAAGATCTACAGGCCCTCTCGGCACAGGAGGATCAAAACTTAAGACCAGATTTTCTCTTCATGTCCTCAATCGCCCAATGATTAAACCGGCACTGTATATGAAGGAATCAGTTGCTGTTAAATAGCATTTTTATTGATTTAATCAAAATCTAAAATAAAAATTAAATATCAGTTACTAAAAATTTTCTTATGTAATTCTTTAAAATTACGATCAGGTTAACATAGGAAATATAATAGGAAACTAAAGAAATATCAAGATGAAATTTGAATGTTTTTTGCGAGAAGAACTCAAAAGTATGTGCCATCCAGTGGCATAACAGAAAACATTAGGGCTCCCTGGCAAAAAAAAGGTCCTAAGCTGTACTTTGTGTCAGTCCGGTGCGGGACAGGGGGTATGTAATGGCACTGGAACATCTAATGGTACACAAAGCAATAAGCATGTACAAAATCGTAAGAAAAAAAATATTGTTAGGCTTATATTTTACCTTTTTCATTATTGAATTGAAATTTTGTCCAAAATAAGAAAAAGAAGAAAGTTGTTGGATAAGCACAACATAATTTTTGACACTATATTCGAATAACATGGAAGACTAGAATTTACAAAAGTTTTTCGATAAAGGGACTTAAATTTTTTTTTATAATGCTTTAAATTTAGAAATATTTCCCATACATTGCTATATTTAAACTTTTTAAAAGGAGAGGAAAATTTACAAAAGGATCTAGACAATACTGTAAACATGGTAACATAAAAGAAATAAATATATTGATATCTCCTAACTGAGAGAATAAACTTAATATATTCAAGGAATGAAGAGGCCATGGTACCCAAACTTTCGTAAAAGGCATTGTTTCGAATCTCCACCTGTGACCAGCAGTCATGTGGCAACTAAAAACCTGCCATGTGGAAGAAACACAATTCATGGTACTTCCACTGAAGAAAGAATATCTTAATTTCCAACAGCTGTATGAAAACACTGGAGTTAATCTTGTAACTTAATTGTAGTTTAAAAATTACAAAATTGGAAGTAACCTTCAACCATCAAAAGATAATGTACATAAGTAATCAATAAATCCTGGGGACAAAGTATGTTATTTGATTATATTGATCTAATTTGGAATAATAAGGTACTTCAGTACGGAAAACTGAAATTTTCTATATCACTTTTTTCAAATTCTACTTTATAGCATTCACGTTTACTGATGGACCTCATGCCTCTTCCCCTACACTTCAAGGGTCAATTTCATTTAATAAGCAACATCTACATTACTAGAATAAGAACTCAATATGCAAATATTTGTATAAAAAGGTGACAAGCACCTTTTGTCAGCATTCAAAATCTTAAAAGTTACAAATTATTCAATTCTTGGAGGAAGCAGATGCTAAATTTTGATGGAACATGTGCAAAACTGGAGAAAAGTCTGACTGTATTTGTACATAATTGTTGATGTTATCTGAAAAGCAAGAATTCTCTCATTCTCTGTACAAAAAATTTGAATGGGGCCACCAATCTTGGTTTACAAACACCATGTGTCCTATAAGGGGCACCTAATTATTTTTTCTTCTCTACAACATCCCTTTTAAATGTTTATACATTGATTTAGAAAGAAAGAAAAACAAATTAAATTTCATTATATCTCTTGAGGGAAGAAAATAGGATTTGAATCAGTTAACTGTGATTGACGAATATACTTGTCTTGGAGAAGTTGCAGGATTTTGTGTATTAATGAGTACACTTGTCATGTATAAAAAGTAGTTACCTTTGGCTATTTAAATTATAATTTTTTAGAAAAACAAAATATACTCTCAAATTTCAAGATGTTGAGAATCTTTTCAGGAAAGTCTGATGTAAAACAAATAAATAAAAAGGATGAAAAATTTAAGATGATTCATGTGTCCCCGTAATGCACTGGCTGAAGTTCGGATAACGAATTTATTTATGTGCGATGATAATGTTTTTTAGATGTTAGCCGCAAAAGAGCAAAAGTTGATTGAAATAGGATTCCTTCAGGTATGGTCATCCAAGGGACAAATGTGCTATGCCGACCAGGAACTGAGCCAATTGATAGCTGTTGGCCTGAAGTTACCTAGCTATAGAGAGGTGTAAAAGCCAATTGTTTGATGTTAGAACCATGTTCTGACATTAGAGCCTAATACCGTGCTAACTAAAGAACAGTTTTTTGATTGAGGAGGGGAAAAGGAAGAATGGTTTTTGGTAAGACTATGATCAACACTACCGCACCTCTCCAGAATTTCCTTAGTGTCAAGACAAGTAAAAAATACCTTGTCAATGATGGAGGAAGTAAATCTGCATGTTTAGGTTCAGTCAAAGAATTTTTATGGTCTCTAAAATTCTTAGATATCCGTGAAAACTTAAGGTCAGAAGGACCATCAGTCTCAGGAACCCACGACCAAGCTAAATTCCTTTATAGCCTGTATACCCCCCTAGTATGAAAAGCATTAATAACGAATGGGACAATTTAAAAATAAATACATTTTTTTTATCCAATATTTTAACAGCGCAACTTACTCTGTGATTGACAAGTATACTCGTCATCCCTTGATTTTCATGACACATACAATTGTGCAATAACAAACTGAAGTGCCACAGTTAACTGGTTAAAAGCTAATGCAAAAATTCTTTTTGTTCAAAAAAATAATCAAATTATTTGCATAAATTTCATATTGCTTCCATTAGTCAAAATACTACTAAATTTAGATCAAATTTGTGTGCTCATGGATTGGAATATTGCTGCAATATCTGGAGATTTCACAACAGTTCATCTTCCAATCTTTTTCTGGTGTCTAGATGTGTGAATGTTCATTACATAGCTATAGAGAGGTGCTTTACATAGCTATAAAGGAATTAAAGGGTGTTTTTTAGAGGTCTAGAACTTTAAATTGCAATAAAACAACGATGTAATATTCGATTGACATGAATTTTTTTTATTCGAAAGATAATCTTGTGGCATTACATTTTAAATATGATTTCTGGCATAGGACTGCCATGGCTGGCTCAGATGTAGTCCAATCTGGACGTCCAATTTTCGATGACTTTTTCCAACATTTGTGGCTGTATATCGGCAATAACACAGCGAATGTTGTCTTTCAAATGGTCAAGCGTTTGTGGCTTATCCACATAGACCAATGACTTTACATAGCCCCACAGAAAATAGTCTAGCGGTGTTAAATCACAAGATCTTAGAGGCCAATTCACAGGTCCAAAACGTGAAATTAGGCGGTCACCAAACGTGTCTTTCAATAAATCGATTGTGGCACTAGCTGTGTGACATGTTGCGCCATCTTGTTGGAACCACAGCTCCTAGACATCACGATTGTTCAATTCAGGAATGAAAAAGTTAGTAATCATGGCTCTATACCGAATCACCATTGACTGTAACGTTGTGGCCTTCATCGTTTTTGAAGAAGGATTCCACCAGCCCATAAAGCGCACCAAATAGTCAGTTTTTCTGGATGTAACGGTGTTTCGACACACACTTGTGGATTAGCTTCACTCCAAATGCGGCAGTTTTGTTTGTTGACGTAGCCATTCAACCAGAAGTGCGTTTCATCGCTAAACAAAATTCGCGCTCGCGACCATTATTTTCGAAATAAAATTGCACAATTTGAAAGTGTTGTTCAGGCATGAGTCTATTCATGATGAATTGCCAAACCAAACTGAGAATAAATCACTTGACAGCTGTTAAATCGGTCACCATCTTGGAAAGTAATGCCAACTTAAACTTCTATACCTGGAAAAAAACACTTTACATCCATTTTAAATATCATTTATTTTTTAAGCTTCCAGGAAATTAGTCATTCTTTCTTGGAATATTTTATATAGATAACCCTACATATTAATTCTGGGTTTTTTTTTCAAAAATAGCATTGAAAAACTTTCACTTTTACAATATCTTTTTTTTATACACAAAATTACATGTTGACTTTTTTTAATAATTTTTTATGTTTTTCTGTGATGTTCGATGAACACAATGGTGATGAGGTGGTCAAAATCCCTTTAACTACCATAAAATCCGGCATCTAACGTGCCCTGCCATAAAATGCACAGTCATACTTTCAATCTGATATTTATAATTTTTAGGTATATTCGGCGTGTAACATGCAACCCCTTTTTCACAAAGAAACCTGAAATGTACATGCATAACACTATTATGTTTTGAAATCATTGTTTTTGAGATATTATACCAAGATTTAAAAAAATATATTTTAAGTTTATAAGGAATGTCATTTTTTTTTAAAAATAAACAGTATTTCGATGTATGTAGAAGTATATATATATATATATTTGCCTCTCTTTATTTTTAAAGCTAGCATTTTTACAACCAGTGTATAACGGCATCGATAAAATTGGATCCTATTATTGTTAGAAGTTTGCATTATACTCCAGATTTTATGGTAATACAATTTATAGTATTAATTTCCTGATTATAATATTCCAAAGAGTACAGATATTGTACTATTTTCAAGTGGATAAAGTTTAATTAAAACGGCTAAATCATTTATTGCATCTTATGGAATTCCCGCTTAAATACTGAAATTCCTATTATTACTGAACCAAAATTAAAAATCCATTTAGTGCTGTTTCAGGATAAACGTTTCTAACCTAATTAAATTTAAATCACGTTTTCTGTAAACCAGTATATATACTTATAGTTTTTTTATATCATTAAAATATTTTTTTAAAATTATTTATCCCTACTACAGTTTTATTAACCTCTTACATTAAAAAACAAATGAATGAAACACTTAACCCAGTCAAGAATCATATACATGGATTAAAACATATTAAATTGTAAACTTAAGCAATTAAATTCCAAGTAGCTTTTAAGATTCCAGTGATTTACAAAACAAAACAAAAATACACAACCAGCTGCATGGCCCAGCATTGCGAGGGCTTTCTCAACTTTTATAAATTTTCCCTTTCCTTCACAAAATCAGCACTTCTATACTCTTTTTCAAAATGACTTCCACCCTATCCCCCCACTCAGCACAGCGTTGCTTGGGCTTTTACCGAGTGTATAACTTAAAATTCCCTGTTTCGAAATTTTTTCACTTCTTTTCTTTGTCAGACAGGTTTCTCGCCCCCCCCAGCGTGCATGAACATTTTTAAATGCATAACCTATTGTCATGGAAATTCCCTTTCCTCTCTCGCGTAAGTGAATAGTGGGACTTTAATATACACTCACTCACTTTACAAATTTTTAGGCCCTGGAAACAAAAATATATACCTTTTTAAAAATAGTTGTATGTTGAAAACAGTAGAAATTTTTATAATTACGAAATTTCACAACTGTATTAAATGTTGAATTAAAATTGTGAGCATTTTTTAAAATGTTCGATAGACAGGAAAAAAGTTTTATACAATTATTTCTACAAATGAAGTTATAAAAACTTTGAATTTGATAAGTAGTTATGAATTATTTAAAATTTGAGTAGTTTTTAAAAATTCGTAAAAAAAAGTTTTTGGCATTTTATTTTTTAAATCAGTAGCTGCAAGAGATCAAAGTGTGAGATTTTTAAAAATCATTTTCATATAAACGCATCGATATTGATTCATTTTAGAAAAAATCTTAAATTATGTAAAGTATTCTTGTTTTGTAAAAAAAAAAAATACTGTTTTTTTGACGAAATAAATTATTTTCCAATTACTTAATATCTTTTGGGGAAAGCAGTGAAAATACCTTTAAAATAAAAGGAAGAGATATTCAATTTCGCATTGCATTATTTGTTAAGTTTAAAAAATTTTCCAGGCTTCATTTTCAAGTTAATGCCTTCAAACATCATATACCAATTTTAAACAACGGTAATTTTTAAACAAAAAAATGTAACAATACTTTAGTAATAAGTTATCGTAAAAAGTCTAATAGAGGAAAATCACAATTTTTTTAAAAAAACTTGTAATTTTTCAGTAATTTTTTCAATCTTAGTACACGCTGAAAAAAAGTTTTGTGAGATTTTTATAAATAAAGAAGTTATTATGTATTTAAATAAAATTTTGAGTATTTTTTTAAAAACGGTAAAGAAAAAAAGGTTTTGAGAAAACTGTATTAAATGTTGAATTAAAATTGCAAGCATTTTCTGAAATGTTGGATACACGGGAAAAAAGTTTCCTACAATTATTTCTATAAAGGAAGAAGTTATAAAGACTTTGAATTTGATAAGTAGTTATTAAATATTTTAATTTTTTTTTTAAAAAATTCATAAAAAAAAGTTTTCAGCATTCTATTTTTTAAATCAGTAGCTCTAAAAGATCAAAGTATGCATTTTTAAAAAATCACTTTCATATAAATGCATCAATATTGATAATTTTAGAAAAAATATTAAATTATGTAAATTATAGTTGTTTTATAAAAAAAAAAAACATATATATATATATATATATATATATATATATATATATATTGTGATGAAATAAATTTTTTTTCCAATTACAAACTTGCTGCTGAAATTTTTTAAAGCGCGAATAAAACTGGAGTCTTTTTTCAAAAATCAGAAAATTTAAGCGATGATGCAGTTTTGAACCCGTGTACTACCGTTTTATAAAGAAGCGTGTTAAACAATCATGCCACCATGTCTTTGGGGTAAAATAAAAGGAAGATATTCAATTTCACATTGCGTAATTTGTTAAAGTTAAAAATTTTTTTTAGAATTCATTTTTAATTAAATGCCTTCAAGCTTCATACATCGATTGTAAACAACGGTAATTTTTAAGCAAAAAAATGTAACAAAAATAATGCTTAAATATTTCTCGCAAAAAGAGAAAATAAACGAAAAACACAATTGTTTTTTTAAAAACCGTAATTTTTAAGATATTTTATCAATCTTTGTACAGATTACAGATAATATTGTTCTACAGATGGGAAAAAAATACATAAGATTATTTTTATAAATAAAAAAGCTATTAAGTATTTAAATGAAATTTTGAGTTTTTTAAAAATCGTAAAAAAAATGTTTTTGACATTTAATTTTTTAAATGACTGATTCTTAAAGAGAAAAGCATGAACTTTTTTAGTGTAAGATATTTCTTCATTAATGCGAAAGAAAATACAAGTGGAACAATTTAGAAATCATACTTATAAAAACATATCAATTTTGACTCATTTTAAAAATATCATAAAAAAAAGAAAATATAATTATTTTGTAAAATAAATTATACTGTATAGTGGTGAAGTAAATTATCTTTCCGATTCTGTAATTGTTTTTTGTATGAGTCTCATGAAAAAAATTAGATTGCGTTTAATAAACGTCTGAAAAAAGAAGTTCCGAGATTTTGAACTTGGCCCCTGGCAGCAAAAAGTGGCACTAATTATGCAATTCAAGGTTATTAATTAATATATTTTCAACAAATTGGAACATAAATTGTCAGAACGGAGATTCCTTGGATCATTCCCAAACTTTTGGTATCTTCAGTGAGTTTCTGCGTTGTACGGTTCGCGAGAAGATAGGGTCCCATAGACGCATAGATACATTTGTTTACCTACAAATTTTAATAGTTTAGATAGTTTAAAAATTTTTGAATATATAAAATTTTATGAACATTAATATAACAGCAATGTACAAGTTCCTTTTAAATGTTTGAACAATAATTCTAATTTATTTTTAATTTCAGTATAGTATAAATAAGATAAAAAAAATTTCTCCTTTCCAAAGTAGTAAAAAACAAAGAAGTTCTCTTCTGTAAGTGGAAGATAAAAAATCAACAGCAGATATTTCTCCCCAATCTTCAACAATGAATGAAAATAGAAATCGGCCAAATTTCAATGCATTATGAAGATTTCTATTATGAAAAATATTTTTGAAAAAAGAAATTAATTTATTCTAAGAAATATATTAATAATTTATTCTAAGAAATATATTAATCGTTAAAAAACAAAAGTACATTATAATTAAATCTAAAACATTTTTAATGAGTAATTTAACAAATTAAATAAAAATTGTGAAAAAAAAAATTAAATACAAGAAACGGAAAACATACATTTAATAGAAAGTAGAAAAAAAATTAACTCAACTAAAAGAATTACATTGTCAACCAGATCGTCAAATGAACACATTTCGTCAAAAGCCACATTATGCAACTAATTGTTAAAAACTGTTAATGGAATGAAAAGATAAAATGTTAAAATTACTTATATCGAAATTAAGAAAAGAAAAATTGTAAAAATTTTTAAAAAAAAATGATATAATCATACATATTTAAAAAAAAAACAACAGACAAAAGAACTAATATAACATTTACGCTTTACATTAAAAATTTGTTTCTTTATGGACAGTGGCATAATGAAGAATACTAGCCTCCCCCCCACTCCCTACAAAATAAGGTTTTGGAATCCAAGCCCAAACATGTACAAAATATCAGTCAGGTTTTGGGCCTTCTGCAATGCGGTGGTGTACGTTACTCCACTGTTTATGGGTGGGAATTCGATCTTCCTTCAAGCCCCTTCCTTTGTTATGCCACTTTCCTGAACAACAGGGGATATTATTGATCTATTCAACTACAAACGACACATTTTTTTAAAAAATTTAGAAATGGAGATATATGCACCAACTTACAGATCAATATAGGAAAATTTAAGGGAAGAAAACCTTCAAATTGTAAAATAAAATGCATCAAAAATGGGGGGAGTGGTAAAAAAAATGTATGTAACAAGAAAACATAAACAGGACTTACTTTCTCCAAAAAATTAGTGCAGAAATTTCTATTACAGGTGATATTATTTTCCACAATGAAATACTAAAAAAAATTCATAAAACATTTGTAATGACCTAAAAGTTAAGAGGTACTTAAAATTTTACAAAAAAATAAGACATTTTATTTTAGTCATTACATGAAAATATTTGAAAAATACTTATCATACACAAATAAGTGAATGAAAATTTTGTAATGCTTTGATTGATTAATAAAAACTTAGCATAAACCTATCATACAATACACACACAAAAACTTTTAGTTAATTATCTTCATAACTCTTTGGTAATTCTCTTCCACATCAAAAACGGCCGCGGTAGCCGAGTGGTATAGGCATCAGATCGTGGCTGGCTTTGTCACGAGTTCGAGCCCAGTACCACTAAAGACCCACCGTGTAGGGCAGCGATGCACGCTAAATCTGTCGAGAGCTGAAACGTCCTCCCGTTGGTGTGGTAGTTACGAGAGGGGGGGTGCCAGCTCAGGTGTCGTCCACGTCACTTGACCATGGTTCAAAATTACGTGGTCCGTCGCCAAAAGCCCTCGTGCAGCTAACCAGTGCGATGTTAATCTTCACTCACTCCACATCAAAAAATTATCTAAGCAAATATATTTTGTATAAAGCATATTTAAATTTGAAAAAATTATTTTTATGTGTTGATACACGTACACTCATGTTTAAAATTATCCACATTTTTCTCATATTAAGCAGAATATTTTAAGTTCTCTGATTTAATATTTAGAAGGCCCAGTGGTAGCGTATCGCGTTTCAGACTGATCTGGGCATTTGCTCATGCTCTATCCCAGTATACAATGGTCATGTATACTGGGATAGGCAATGTTGAGCCACTGAATTTGAGTGATTTAATATTTTATGAGCATTTTGCAAGCGCCAAAAAATGTCTCTTTAGATCAACAATCCTTTTTTCCATAAACGCTTTCAAATTCTTTCACAATAAAATTACCTACATGAATTTGTAAATGTTCAGGGCTTTTTTAAAATAAAGTTCTGTCACCAAGCTTGGTGATTTTTTTTTTGCCACTAAAGAAAACATGGGGTTGTAAGAAATTTTGCCATTTCAAAATGCTAGAACTACCCATTCCTATCTTCTGTTATATAGTGGGAGATAAAATTCAAAGGCAGGAATTTCTCAATAAAGCATGAAAATAGAAATAGGCTTAAACTTTGAACTTTCTAAATATTAATCTTTAAAATGAAACATAAAAATGTATTTTTAAATGATTCATGCAATGAATTGATAAATCAAGAAAATAAAAATTTTATACAAGCACACAAATGTGTTACTTTTTTCTTTATTATACCTTTCAAGAAGAAATTAACACTTACATATGTCACTGTTGACCAATTCTTGGAATTGAAAATATCGCATAGCGTTAAATAAAGAGCACTTTTTGAGTTCCTCACACCTCGGGCATTCCTCTTCGGCACGGTCAGAGGAAAAGAGGTTGCTTGTCATTGGTAGATGTGCAATGACGTCATTATTTTGGGTTGCCTGGTTTGGCGTTATAGCATTTTTCTATGCCGTAGTGGTTCATTGAAACATAAAAGTTTTGTCCCCATTTGTGAGATTGTTTTTCAGGCAGTTTTTTCTTCCGTGTCTTGAGTTTAATAGCTAAATTCCCTTGCGTATGAAATTTTCACTGTAAAAATAACAATCGGTTCTTTTCATTCACGTAAATCAAAATATTTTTAATGGATTCAATTTTGTAGAAGAAATATATGTTTGAGCTTAGTAAATGAGGAACTCAATTACAAATAAAAAAAATTGTTATATAGTTTTTAATAATCCATTTACTGTGATTAATAATACTTTGAAAATGAATTACATGTTTCGAGTTTTATCCTTATGTAAGAAAAAAGAAGTCACTTATAAATAAAGAAAATTTGTTTTTTTTTTATAATACCGGTTGGGCAAAAAGTCCGTAAAAATTTTAAAAATTCATAAAATCCGGAGAAATGAACGAAAAAAGAAACTGTTTGCAGGATCAGCATTAGTATGCCACGGGATTTTTTTTTAAGCTAGAAAAAAATAATTCGAAAATCATCCGGTAGGTGGCGCTGATGTACGCAAATCAAAGAAACAATGCATACATAATGAACAGAAAACTTTCACAACTTTATTACACCACATGACCACCACCACAGGGGAGAAGACATTCCAGGCGAGTGACAAATCCAGCAACGGCAGAGTGCAACACGTCCGGATGTATGGAGGATACTTCTCTGCGGATCGCATCTTTCAGTTCCGACAGACTTGATGGACCGGATAAATACACGCGAGATTTCAAATATCCTCACAACCAGAAGTCTGCCGGTGTTAAATCTGGAAACCGAGGAGGCCATGGGTACCTCCAGCGCCTGCTAACGATTCTGTCTTCCCCGAACGTCTGTATCAGGAATGCCTTAACCGGGTTAGCAGTGTGACTGGTTGCTCCATCCTGCATGAACGTGACATTCGCAATCTGACCTCGTTGAATTAAACATGGCACGACAGTCTCCCGCAGAAGCGTTAGATAACGCTGAGCATTTACCGCTTCCGTTATCCGTCCATTTACTGGGCACTGCGTTTCAAAGAAGGGTCCTATGATAAATGAACCCGTGAAACCACACCATGCTGTCCCTTTTGGGGAATGCAATGGCTTCTGTGTGTACTCACATGGATTAGAGGTCGCCCAAATGGGACAGTTATGGTTAACGTCACCATGAAGCGAGAAATGTCCTGTTCCATTTTAGAGAAGGCCCACTTCGCAAATGCTTCCCTCTGTGCGGTATCTGCTGGCAAAAGTTCATGGCACGATTGCAATTTGTATGGGTACAGCTGGAGGATTCGACGAAGAATATTGCGGACAGATGATGGTGGTAAGCCCAATCGTCTGGCAGCTTCACGAGCACTGTTGGTCCCTGAAGCTGCTTCGGACGCAATCGCTGCCATTTCGACAGCAATGCAGGGTACACGTGCTTCTTTCAAGCATGGTCGTCCGGCTCGTGCTCGATCCTCCAACTTTCCTGTTTCCTCAAAACGTTTAACAAGCTTTAAGAGACAAGCAGGTGTTAAAGGGCCTTTTCCACTCTTCACATTTTTCTGAACTCAGAATTTACGCAAGGCAATGGTCGCTGATTCCTCGTTCATGTAAAATAACTTCACCAACAAAGCTTTATCCGGCGCACTGAGCATCCTTGTTCACATTCACTGTATGTAATGGGGAAATAAATGTGGATTCATTGAGAGCAAAGATTTTTATAGCCGTCTAATTTGCATATTTACACCAGACGCTTGTAACAGCGCCACCTACCGGATGATTTTCGAACTATTTTTTTCTAGCTTAAAAAAATCCCGTGACATACTAATGCTGATCCTGCAAACAGTTTTTATTTTCGTTCATTTCTCCGGATTTTATGAATTTTTAAAGTTTTTACGGACTTTTTGCCCACCCGGTATATATTTATTGGTAATATTAATGTACATTTTAAAGGTAAATGAATTCGTTCTTATATCAGAATGAATTTGTACAGGCAAGGGATATTTTAAATTATTCGCTTAATTTCATTTTTGTAATTGGTGATTTGTTTTTTGTATATATATATATATATATATATATATATATATATATATATATATATATATATATATATATATATATATGTGAAAGACTCATTTATTCACATTTCTTAAAAATTCGTCTAATATACTCTGTTTCCTTTTAAATTTTAGAATTAAATTTACTGCAAAAGTTTTTTTAGCTATTATAAACTTAACTATATAAATAAACTTATACATAAATTTTTATTTTCTATCTTTAGTAAAATACTATAAATAAAGTGATTCGTGGCTATTATATAAGAAACACCTCACTGTTCTAACTTCCACATCACATCCATATTATTCGTTCAAGTTATCCCCAACACATTTATTCACATAATTCTCAATTTTTGTAATTATTTTAGAGGTTTCCTCTTCTAACATGCTCTCACATACAAATCTTCATTCAGGGTTTATATCAAAAGTCCTGAAATAGAGTACCACTTGAATCCCTTCATCAGGGGTTTGTTATAGAGAATAGTTTGTTTTTATAACAGGCAAGTATAATGAAGATATAGTCATTAATGGAATTTGGATTCATCTTAAGAAGTATTTTCTGATCGATGTTGTGTCACTCGAAGCACATCCATTTTCTCCTTTCCTAAAGTATGTTTCCTCCTGTAAAGCTACTGCTCGAGAATTAATACGAAAATATGATATAAAATAATACGTTTTCGAGCAAAAATAAAAATTAGCCATTAAATTATAATTTCCAAAAACTTATTTAGATTTTGCATATTATCTTACAAGAATTTTCACGCACTAATTATTGACTTTCTTATAGTTACAATTAGAGATAATCAAGAAAGTATAATACGTAGTAGAAAACATTTAACGAAATCATTTAGAAAAATTTCTTTTTCCAACATTTTCATTCTTAATATATATATATATATATAGTAGTAATTTAAAGTTTATTTTAAAATATCCAGAAATGGGCTTAATTTTCTACTCTGGGGAAAAAATGTTAACTTTAAAAATAAGAAAAAATGCTCCTGGAAAAAAAAATTAGACTTCTACATATATCGAAATATTCATCAGTTAAAAGAAATCAAATTCGTTATCAAATGTAGATCTGGAAGAGTACACTATTTTTTTTCTTGGAATAATACCTTGAATAAGTGGTTTCTAAACATATAGAGCCAGGACTTCGAACCGTAATTTTTTTTGTTCCAGTTCAACTATAAAAAAATATATCGTTTCTCTTCCGGTTTCCGTTCTGCCAAAAATAATGGTTTTCGGTTCAGATCTGAATGAATAATTTTAAATTACGTGTATTCTTATTTGTACTACAAATATAATTCTATCGTAAACAAAAATTAAATTCTATCAAAATTTGGAAGACTTTTTATTTTTTCTTAAAAAGTCATCAGCAAGTTCATTCAACTGAATTAAATTTGATTTCTACAAGTAGTTGCATCAAGAACTGAATCAGAAAGTACTAGTGAACACAGTGGCATACCTACTAATGGGCTAAGCGGTGCCGTGCACCCGAGCCTTCGACCTCAAGCGGGGCCCTCGCACCCTGACCAGCAAGCAAGTCGTACTTGCGATAATTTCTCCCACATTTAATATATAAATACAAAAGGTTACAACATAACTGTAATCAGGCCAACTCAGTTAAAATTGCACAGTGAATAAGTTCAAGCTAATCAATCACTTAAAAAACGGCAGATACCTGTGGAGGCCTTTTTCACGTTTTGAGTGTAAATTTTTGGGAGAGGGGATTGATCTTACATTGATTTTCAATTGTAATGGTTTTTATTGCTATGTTAATAAAGAAAATTCGATTATTGTGAATTTTTCGATTTATTTTTGGACTGGGGCTAATTTTTTTTCTGAGCTGCACATTTGGAAACTATTGTATTACCATACGTCCGAAAAGGGAATATTGTGTTTAGAATTAGAATGACGCGTGCATTATATTTCTTAAAATATTTTTGAAGTTTATTTATTTTCATCACACAGAGATCAGAGCATTTATCTTAGAATTTCAGCAATGTTATACTAACTGATACATCAAAAGAATTATAATTTATTGGAACTTAAAAATAAGAAGCTAACAAGTTTAACTTCTATCCATAAAACTAATAAAATAACCTTTTTATATGAAAGATGAAAAAGTAAGAAATAAATGTGTTGTAATTAGTCATAAAAGAACAATTAAACACGAATAAGAATAGTTTTTTCCTTATATAAATAAGTTTACCAAGATACATGAATGATTTGCTCCTTGCTGACTTAAAGATATGTGTAGTCATAATTTTGTCTTATGTCAACTAATTGTTTGCGTTTTACTAATCAAGAATTTTTCTAAAAATTCAAAGGATTTGATATTTTATGCTAACGAAAGCAGTACATTACAGTTGGGAAAAATTTTAATTTTACATTTATTAACTTGTGTATTTAAAGGATTTATTTTTAAGAACATGCAAATAAATCGATAGTTTATTAATGTCTCATTCAGAGAAAACATGAAGGATATCGCAATGAGATGGACCTCATTATTTGAATAACAATCAAGTAACGAGGATGATATCCGACCTGGAACCCAGTCGATTATGTTATGACGGCAATGAAAGTACTTTAAGCCTTTAGAAAGTTAACGTGTATTAGAGCCTTGCTAGATGATGGAATCCTCAATTGTGATAACTCGGCTACCACAGCTGTAAAAACATGTGGAATCTACAATGTGAGATTTATTTATGATTTTGAGATATAGTATTAAGTTAACGCTACATTCCTGCCATTTATCACATTTATCTGTCATTGTTAATCGATTATCATAATTTTCAGCATACATAGGAACAATTAGATCAAAGATGAACATTATCATATAATTTTAATCCTTGAAAAATGCTTGGTGTAAAAATCTAAACTTAATCTTAAGATTCAATAATTATTATGAAATCTAATGCATCAAAACAGAATGAATTATCGAGGCAATAAAAAAATGACATTTATCAATGTTTTTATTCTTTTAAGAAAGAAAGTATACAAAAATTCTTAACAGAGTGTTATATAAATAACTAATTAATTCTCAGAGAAGCAATTATAAATTGATTAACCACAATATAGCTTAGTTGAATATTTACATGTCTATTGGTTCACAGATGTTCAATAGTTATAAGATTTTTTAAACTCACATATATAGTTAATGTAATTTTGTTATTTGTTAAAGAATTATGTATGTGTCTTAAAGCAAATATTTTCCATTATAAAAAGATAAAGAGCTTCAGATTACTATATGATTATAAAATAGCCCATTATCGATTTGAGATTTTACATTATGACATAGAGAGACAGGCACAAATTTTGCTTTTTCTTTCCATGTTTTAAATTCATTGTATGTATCTAAATGTTCAAATAATTATATTATTATTTGTTTTTCAAAATTAATTAATTTAAAAGTTAACACGATAATTTGAGTTTGTATGTACGAAATTACTGCGTTTAACAGGATAAAAATAAATCTATAACATTTTCAACATTTTAAAACATTTACTGAAAATCAAATATAAATAAATTTTACCTTGATAAATTAATTTGAATTTGCTTTAGGTTATTATACCTGTGACTGAAATGAAATAAGCGTTTCCTTTTTTGTGCAATAGTTTACATTGTGACTAGTGTTTTATATAATAATCAATGTTTTATACTATTTCATTCAATGCCTTTAATAATACTGAAAAAGAAATCTTGGTGGAATGTGGTTTGAATTCGCAGGAAATGCCTCCTTTAAAAGGAAAAGAAATGTTTTGAACTGAAATCAGTAGTAATTATCACACGCGATTTCCAAACACAAGTTTCTCTAAGAAAAGGAAAATGGGGGCTTTCAAACTTAGAAAATTCTACAGTATTGGATAATTTTTTTATAAAAAAATTATCCAATCCAACATATTTGAAAAAATAAATACAATCAGAACGTAGTCTAACAGATAGTTACATTTAAATTAAAATAATATGTTCGTTCTCTTTTTTTTTCTCGCCTATTTATTCGTGAGTCACGCATTTTATGTACAATAGTACAAAGAAAGGAGTGTTCGGGGGCGCTCTAAGACTTTTGAACGTTTGAAACTCTGAATACAGAATAAGATGGTTCTTGTAAATGAATATATGAAAAGCAAGTCGTAAAATCTTTTATATCAACAAAAAATGCTTCTCCCCGCTGATTATTGTTGATTCTTCAGTTTTTGGTCATTGTTAATTATGATATGCCTGTTTGGTGTAAGAAAACCTAGAAATGTACATCTGCCTTCTTGTAAATCTTCTAAGGTTACTTTCAAGTAGCCAGAAAACTATTCTCCCTCTTATTACCGTAATAAATCTTTGGAAAGGGCATTTCCTTTTCTGTTAAATTGTCGGACATAGGATAAATAGAAACTATGCCGACAAAGCTCTCTAAAAAGGCCCTCTTCTACTTACCCGATCACTTTAGGGGACTACTGCTCAAACGAAGAGGAGGGGTGGGGGGATATTTGAAGCTGAAGTCTTTCTTCGTTTTGAAAAAAGTAAAGAAAAATTGTTGTCACAGTTATCTGCAACTCCATTGAGGAGTCAGTGCGTTGAGAAGGAAATGTTTTTGTAATTGTTTTGAATGTTGATCGAAGGAGTTGTCTTCGTAGGAATGTTTTGGCTCTACCTTAGGCACAAAATCAGTTCATCATCGCACAAAAATCAGAGCAGTAATCTTAGAATTTAGGCCTTATGCAATTCTTTTAAAATTTTAAATAAAAAGTAAGGATTATCCAAAGGCTAAGAATATAACTCTTTTTGTACAAAAGTCGAATAAAAATTAAGAAGCCTAGTATTTTGCCATTACTCGCAAAAGAAACAATTCAGTACAAAGAAGAAGAATATAATCCTTTTATGTAAACAAGTTTACCGAGATACATGAAGCTCCTCGGCAAATTAAAAATGTTTGTAGTCCTAATATTTTGTCTTTGATACCAGCTTATTGTTTGTACTTTACTATCAAGTATTCTAAAATTCAAGAGCATTTCCTCTTTTTTACAAATGAAAACAATTTAATACCGTTGAAAAAAATATAATCTTAAATTTCTTATGTGTATTTAAAAAAATTATTTTTAGAAACACGTAGATGCACCACGAAAGGAATCCCCGCTTACCAAATTTTAAGACTGAACGTCTAATAGTTTAGAAATGGAAATATTTATCAATAACGCCCCTTAAGCCCCCGCAACGCCATTTAGGAAGCTATTTTCACAAACCCATCTTATAGCAGATCTCTACTTAATGAATGGAATCTGCTTACTCAATTTCAAGATTTTACGTCTAATAGTTTAAAAAAGGAGTTAATTGCCTATAACGCTGCTTAATTCCCCGCAAACTTGGGGTCGATTTTCACAAAACCCATTTTGTAGCGGATCTGTATGAAAGGAATCCGCTTATCAAATTTCTCAAAACTGTACTTCTAATAGTGTAAAAATGGAAATAATTATGCATAACGCCCCTTGGAGGTCGATTTTCGTAAAAATCATTATGTAAGGTATATCTACTTTATGAAAGAAATCTGTGTACCAAGTTTCAAGACTGTACATCTAATAGATTAATAATGGAAATAATTATCTATAACGCCACTTAAGCCCCCGTAACGCCCCTTGGGATTAGATCTTTGCAAAATCCGTTCTTAGCTGATGTCTACTCCATGAAGGGAACCTACCTACCAAATTTCAAATATGTAGGTTTAATAGTTCCGGAGATATCGTGGATTAGTCAGTCAGTCAGTGAGTGAGTCGCTTTTCTCCTTTATATATATAGATGGTACATTAAAATTTTTTTTAAATAATATACTTGTTTGTTATTAACTTACGTTACAGCATATCTTACCCATCGAAAAAAAATAGAAAGAAAAAGAGAAAAAAGAATGTTGAGGAATATACACTGTATTTACAAAAAGAAAATAATTTTATTTTAAAATTAATGAGCTTTAAGGACATTTTCTAATTTAAAGCATACAAGTAATTTTAAGCATACATTATTTTATAACAAGACTTTTTAAACTTACATCACCACATGCGGACTTAAATTTAATTATGCATAAAACATGTTAATCTTGTTTGAGTTTTTTTATTTGAAAAAATACTTTGTTTCATAATACGTTTCATATCTTTGAAATGCACCAAAAATCCCTTCAGGCGCAATTTTCCGTGTCTTTTCATAAATGCTTCTAGTCATCCATTGCCACGTAGAAATTGGTCTTATCCCAATACCTTAACAAATGGAAAAGCTTTCTCTATTACGAAAGGCTCAGAGATCAGAACATTTTTATCTTGCATTGTATGTATCCACTTCATAACTGCCTCGTCGAAATCTTCATGGACACACATGTTCTTCTGCGTTTTGAACAAGAATTCAATGAATCCTAATTTCGAAGCTTATCTCGATTTCTTATAATAGTTGATAAGCTGTTTGGAGGAAAACCAAATGTTAAAGCCATGTCCTCTTTTTGACGCCTTTATCTACTTCCTGAAAAATTAAAAAAAAATTTCATGCTCAAGCACTTACGATCTATCAGAAATGAAGTTACCAGTACGACTGATCAACACTACAAATGAACGGAAATTAGTTCAAGGACACGGAGACACGATGCAATTCCACTGAGGGTGAAAGAGGATATCGAAAATGTTTCTAGTGAAAAGTAGTACTTCTTGGATGAAACTCCCAGAAATCTATTGCTCTCGGCGCGCTAAACCAAAAAAAAGCAGTTCAAGATTTATGAGAACCATAAAATGTGTTAAGAGAGAATAACTTAAAATGTCCGGAACTACTTTAAAAATAAGGAGAAAAAAATCCAATCACAAGAAAAAAAGTTTGTTGTATAGAAAATGCACTTCACTATAGGAAGTTTATTTTATGAAGAAAATCCTGAAATGCGCGTAGAAAAATTCGCTATATAGAGGTTCGTTATATGGAGGTTCGACTGTATATATATTTTTTGATAAACAGTAGAAACTTTTCCCCTGTCTCATTACTTAGAACCATAAATCTCTCCTTCTCCTGAACCCTTTAACCGCTTCCTTTACACATTTTTTTGAAAAAAATTGCAAAAAATAATCACACATTTTTTAATTTTATTATTAAATACAATGAAACGAAACAAAACAAAATATGTAGGTTTTAAGTTGAGTTTTTTAATTTTTTACAGGCGTAAAAGCATTTAGTTTTAATATTAGTTTACTATCCCGAGTTATATATCTGGCAAATGGAAAAAAAGTTAAATATTAGTCTTAATATGATTGATTTTGAAACAAGGGACAACACAAAATGAGATACCCGACATTCTGTAAACTGGTATCTAGTCTCGTTTCTTACTGGCTTATTTCTGGAATCTCTATTACAGGAGCACAGTCACGGGAACACTGTCTCGTTGGATTTGATTTTTTTTCAGATGCAGGAATAACATCTGAAAAATGCATTGAGGTTAACCTGAGGTGTGAAGGACTAATGCTGGGTTTTCCTGATGTGGCAGAATACTCGTCACGATGATTTTCTGAAATTAGTTTTTCAGTCAGTTTCATTCTAAATTGTTTAGGTGATCATGAACCTTCTGATTTACAGTACAAAATGAAGGAATTTCACAAGGCCAAATCCAATAAATGGAAGAAATTCGTAGTATTTTCCTCTCTTTTTCTGGATGTAAAATAAGGAGCTAAATGCTGGTCAATTTTATCTACACCACCCATTTGGTCATTGTAGTCAACTACACATTTAGGCTTGGACTTTGTCTCTCCCCGTTCATTTGTTACATCCTGCATTTCGATTGTATGTATTGTGGAAATTAGACTAACATCCTTCTTATCTTTCCATGCACAATTGCAGTTACTTTCCCTCTCTCATACCCAATAATTTCTCCTTTTTTTAAAAAAAATTCTTTGTCTTTAGATCTCGAGATAAAGCTCTTCTATTCAATCGAAATGTTCCACTCACATCAATCTTCCTTTCAACCAACGTATCAGCCAAACCGGGCGGGATAAAAATTGTCCTAACTGCCAACCAAAGCTGAGCGTTTCCTTTCATTTCTTTCAGGCCGAGTAAAACCGTGATAAAACAAATCGTAAAGAAAAATTTCGCTCGGGATAATAATTAGCTGTAATATATACTAACCCGAGATAATCAGGCAAGCGGTTAAAGTTCACTACATATTCCCTTTGAAAATTTAACAAAATAATTTTAAATATCACCATTAGACATGATGATGAACATAAATATACAAAGAAAAGAATTTAGCATTTTCCAATTTCGAGAAATTTACGGTTTCACAGTGAAAAACCAGGGAACATTAACGGTCCATTTTTTCTATTCGAACTAACTAATCCAAAAGATCATTCAGAAAAAAAAATCTATTATTTTAAAGCCATAAAATTTTTATATTTTAACGAAATCAATAAAGGAAAACTATTTTAAAAGTTTTTAATTGTTTTTTAAAAAGTTTTCTGCACTTTTATAATTTTATACAAATTTGGACATAAAATTACATACTAAAAAAATTTATATTCCTTAATAAAAAATTGCTAGTCCATATAAATTTTCCATCTATAATTTTTAAGAGAGAATATTTATATCCATTATGTACACACCCACACAGGGTCGCATTTAGGCAGGGTGGCAAAATTTTAGAGTGCGGACAAGTATTGTTAAATACAAAAATTTATCACTATAATTTTTAAAGTAAATAAATATTTTACTAAGATATGCAAATATTGCTTCAAAATATCAGCTCAGCTTCTATTCCTAAATCCCAAAATTCGCTAAGCTTTTTCGAAGTATTGGATTCATTAACAATAACATTCATTGTTAAAAGTTCCTCCCGATCTGACCCAAATAATGTATCTATTTCTATAAGATTTTTGTTTAGACGTGTAATTCTACCTGTAACTACTTTATAATAATAGTCCACGCCAATAAGAATTGATATTTCTTTATCGTTAAATTCATAAGAATCAGGTAATTATACATTTTTTAAATATCTAAATTTTTTTTATCAGGGGTTGGTAAATGTGTGATCGAAATATGTTCTGTCTCGACCGCTTCCATTGCAATGTACAAATTTGGATCATTCCTGTTTTTCAATTTTATTTTAACTATATTTAAGGTTTTCATTTCAGTTTCTTTAGTACCAAATGTGCAAATGGAAAAGTTTTCTTTAATAAGAATTAGAAAGTTAAATTTCTCAGAAGTACTCTTTAAAACGAACCTTCTTTGTGAACCATTATCTAAGAATAAGAATAATCTAACAACTTCTTGTTCATTTTTGTCATCTATTAACTCAGCACATATTTGTAATAATACACTATTTACTTCCGTTTTAAATACTTCTGAAACTATATTATTTGTGTCACTTTTTGGAGAGAAATCGTCACCGTGCCGATTTCGAAAACATATTGTGAAATGGTGGGAGCCATTACAAATAGGACATGACTCTCTTTTCGCACATTCCATTGATCTATGACCGGGCATGAGGCTCAAATAACATCCCCTTTTTTTCTTAAAATTTCTCTCTTTTCGTTAGCGCTTAAGAAATGGCAGGCCTCGAGTTCATGTCCTTTGTTGCAGTATAAACATTTGCGACTTCTATGCAATTCACAGTGAAGGAAAAGGAGTTGGTTCGGGGTGTTCTGTCATCGGATTTCTCTTACGATGTCCGGGGAAAAAGGAGCTTTTATTTTTGCTCTCTTTAGTGGTGGAGGGGAATAATGATATGGTTTATGATTGTTTATTTGAGAGGCTTGTTCCAGAACTGGAATTTCCAAGTTCATTAACCGCAAAAGAGCGCTTTGGTTCAACCCTTAGTCCAGGGGTCCAACCCAAAAGAAATTGCAGGCCACTTCGGAAAAATATTATAATCTCGCGGGCCACACATAAAAATATGTACCTTTATATCAAATTTGGAAACAAAAAAAAACATTTATTGGAGTGAAAATTTAAAACTTTTCTTTTTAGTGTACAGGATTTAAAACCTGATAATTAAATTGCGGATTCTGTTATAAATCATGATTTGACATATCTGTACAAGAATTATTTACTACACAAGCTTGGGAAGAAGTAGAAAAAATATTTACATTGTAACAAAACTTTTGGCGTTGCAATCATTGTGAAAGCGCAACGACTTAAAAAAAATATGGTTCAGTGTGATGATTGCAGTTACTGGTAACATTGGAAATGCGTCAATTTTAAGAATGGGTCAAAAATTAAAAATTGGCTTTGTCCAGATTATTCTATAAAGTAAAAGATGGCGATACCTCTATAAAAACGCATCTAGATTCCTTCCTCATGGTGATGTAGAAACGGGATCAATATCATAAATATTTCTAATATGCATTGCTTATTTCCCCCATTTACTTAATTATTTTAAGAGAGAGCTGCCAAGAGCTGGGAGGCCCCTGATCACCCCTAAGATGTTCTCCCTCAAAATTGGGGTGGAACCCAGCCAAAACGTACTGTTACCTGAATGGTACTCAAAGCTACGGCTAACGACAAGCGTACTTGTAGCCCTTTGCAGCGATGAATTTCTTGGGCCTCGATCTGACATCGTCAGATAGGTGGCATTAGTAACAACAGAGAGAGAGCAACATTATTTCATAACTTATTATTTAGTGTACTAACTCATCAATAAAAAAAATGCTCATTTCTTACATATTAATTAAAAGAAAAATGTTTTCCAGTGAGGATATGTGTTCAAAAATTATACTTTGGAAAATATTTAGGATAATTAATTCCTTCTTAGGTCAACAAAGAAAATCTTTTATTTTAGTTACTTTTTATTAAATAGTTACAATTAATATAAATATGTATATACATATGACAGACTTACAATATTAAGTGAAAAACTAGAAAGCGATTTTCCTTGCAATTTTTCATTTTCCTTTTTATATATGGTGTTAGACTATTTTTTGTTTGTTTGTTACTATTTATTCATTTATCGAATTTAATTATTCCTATAAAATAGTAATGTAAAAAAGAAATCACATTCTCAGAAGTTAGGCCATCCCAGGAGGGATTCGAACCTACGACATTTGGATTAAAAGTCCAACGTGCTATTTATTGCTCAACAGGGGCAAAACGAACGATTTTCCTTTCTATATATGCTGTTGGACTATTATTTTTTTACTTTGTATTCATTTTTTAAATATAATGAATGAATTAATATATGAAAAAAAAAGAAACAATGGTATTAACGTTAAGTGTCATCCACTGCTAGTTTAAAAAGATGTATTTGAACTTCAATGGATGAATAGAAAGTATTTTATTAACGATTGAAAAAGAGTGAACTAGTAGTAGGAATTAATAAGAAATAAACAACATATAAAATATATAGGCATTCCTTTAATATAGTTAAATAAAAAATTAAGATTTTAATGAGAATTTTGCCCTTGTAAAGTTATACTTAATGACGCAATATCAGGGATATAGTTTGTGATTTTCAATTTAACAATGATTCTAATGTTGAGTTGTTACGTGGGGGGATTCAGATTTTATATCAGAATTTATTTTTTTTTACCCAATTACACCAAGTTTTTTAGAATTTAAATGGATAGGCTGGTTAAAGAAATATATAGAACAAAATACTCAAAGACTATTATATTTTTGAAAAACTTTTTTTCTTAATTAATGAATAATTTTGTATTTGTGTCAAAAAATATTTAAAAAAAAAATGATTTATCGTGTAATTATGAAAAAAATTAAAAATTAATTGCTGAATCTAATTGTAAAGATGGAACTATATTTATTGAAAATTCGATAGAGAGTTTTCTCAACCGGTATAGAAACTAAATGTGATTATAGTTGGAAATAGATACCAAAAATAAAAGAATATTCGATATTTATCATCTAGTTATTAGCCGTCACGTAGAAGTATTGATACACGTTAAATCTATTGAGGCTCAAACGTTGGTAGAACCCCCTCAGTATAGAGGGCGCTGCTTGTAAAAACATGCTTTGTTGACACCAGATATCTTGTGTACGTGACCAAGTGCAGACGCACTCCATATTCCATTAAACTAATTATTTAATCTTACACTTGTCTTCGATGATTTATCGAATTTAATTGAGTCTAACGATTGTGATGATATGAAAGTTGATTGATATAAAAGCATTCTACCACTGATTAACTGAACCACCGATGATCGTAACATTGGTGCATCGGCCAAAAAGTTGAAATATCATCGTCTCGACAGTGAATTCAGGTAAGCCGAATTTTTATTGAAACTGAATTATACCTGAATAGAAGATTAAAATGTTAGAAGATCTCTCAAAATTTAAAAAGAAGCGTACTGCGGTACGTTCTTCGTTGACAAAATTGATAAATAAAATTGAAGGAAAGATCAACAATGAAAATGAACCTGTTGATCAATTTGAAGCTTTTATAGAGCAATTAAATGATAAAGAAAGTAACTTAAGTTTATTAAATACACTAATTGAAGATCGTTTGTCTATTGACATTATTACTGAAGATATGGAAGCTTCGGAAGAAATTAAAGAGAAAATTATATTTTGGAAAACGAAGCTTTCTTCTAAAATTAGAACAAATTCTGACTCTATCCAGGTTGATACAATTTCTCGAAATATCCAAGTTATTGATTCCAATAGTTTTGAATGTATGAACATAAATTTACCTAAATTGCATATAAATAAGTATTCTGGAAATTATTCTGAATGGTTAGATTTTTATAATTTATTTGAAAGCTCTATTCATAATAACAATAGACTAAGCAAAGTTGAAAATTTAATTATTTAAAATCATATTTGTGTGGTAATGCGCTTGCTTGCATTAATGGATTTCCAATTTCTGTTGATAATTATGATAGAGCTCTTGATTTATTAAAAGATAGATTTGGAAATAAAAACATGTTAATTAACGTTCATTTGAGCAATTTATTAAATTTAAAAACCTGTTAGAAACCCTACTGATATTGTGGGCTTAAGAAATTTGTACGATAGAGCAGAAACGCAAATAAGGAGTCTTGAAAGTTTAGGAGTTAAAGGAGAATCCTACTCAAACTTATTAACACCCATCCTGTTGAAACAGATACCCTCGGAACTCGTTTTGGAATTCAGTCGTTCTCAAAAGGACGAAGGGTTTGACCTGAACGCTCTTTTGCAGTTCCTACACTTGGAAATCCTTGGAATTTATTTTATTATGAATCAACACACTGTGGTATACCCCTCTTACAATGATAACTAATTAAATCGGGACCCAGGTTTATCGTAGTCATGCTATGCTATATCAAATACATTCTCTATACGTTTGAAACAAATTTTGTTACATAATGCTGCATTTTTTCTTCCTTAACTAAATTATCACAAAAATAAATCTCAGCCAATAATACAGTGGCTTGCAGATATCATCCAACATTAAAATACAGAGAACAGAATACTATGCAAAAGTTGAAATAAAAGCAAAGTAAACTCCGGCATTTTCGATAAAATTATTGAAAATGGAGTTTTACCAAATTTAATGCAGTCGCATACTATTGAAATTGAGGCACCACAAATCTAATGTTTCCGTGTTATTTAGCAACCAATATCACAATTAGCCAACAATGTATTATATTCTAATTTTAAACTATGTTTTAGATTGTATCATATATATATATATTTCAAAACTATTTATCAAAATAACAAACTTACTCGCGTATATGATCAGTTGTATTAAATTTGTTTTAAAAAAATAATGTAGTTTTTGCATTGAATTTACCAAATTTGTTAAAAGTCATGTGTCTTACAAGTCCCAATTTCATGTACCTTATCCTCTTTTTGTATATGTGGTTATTTTCACGCTTCTTTAAAAAGTTTATATATGTACAGTAGCGCACACAGGAATTTTTCAAGGGGGGGTCCGGGGTTGAAAGTTCACCATTCTTGTATCAGGCTCCTTTTGATTTTGTCGATTTTCGCGAGCAAAACACAGTAAAAAACTAGTTATTGAATAAATAATTAGCATTAATTAATAAAATTAATCATTAATATAACAAATACTTAATTAAATTTTACGTACTATATACTTAGAATTATAATCAGTAGGGAAAAAATCAAGGGCTTTAGGGGGCGGACCCCCCTTTGTGTGCGCCACTGTATATATATATAATGCAATTATTTATGAAATTAAATGGCCTTTTATTTCATAAAAAAGTGCTACAGTTGCGATTTGACAAAAATTATCTGTGTCATCGCCCATTTTGCGATATTCAATGCTTCACCATATTCTTTATCACTTTGCGTGATTAAATTTTTATACGTCATTATGAACTAGGATTGGCAT
Source organism: Trichonephila clavipes (assembly GCA_019973935.1). NCBI lineage: Eukaryota > Metazoa > Arthropoda > Arachnida > Araneae > Nephilidae > Trichonephila > Trichonephila clavipes. Next base: position 46,808 of record BMAU01003375.1, on the reverse strand, counting down.
AATTTACTGTATTTAACATTACATGAAAAGCAATTGATTTACACTAGAGGACTGTGAATATTATCTTTGACTCAAAAGTAATTTTTTCCCACTTCAGTATTTATCAAAAAGAGCACGGAAGAATAACAAATAGAAGTAATACTATAGTAATACTACCAGCATTTGACAACGAACATTTGTAAAACAACACTACTTTATAACATTTAGTAACTAGAAGAGTACCTATGTGTGTGAACAGGTAATGAACTACATTGGCCGAGAGATTGATCATTTTGTACTTTTGTGAATGATATCTGACTGATCATAAATTAATAGAAAAAGGAGTTACCGTATAACTTTTATAATTTTGTTTTAGAATATTATTTTTAAATAAGAAATCAGATACTGATTTTTCTCGCATACGTAGATTTACTTTTAAATGCTCAAAACAATTAATTTCATCTTTCTTAATGAAATTGGTAATAAATGACTTATTTTTCAAAAGGTTGAGTCACGACCTATCTTTTCAAATTGGTCTTATCAAATATATCTTCTGCACCCAGGGCTCGAAATGAGTTTAAATCGGCACTGACCGGGCCGTACGATGACTATGAAATTATTTCTATTTTATATACTGTGGTATATTTTTCTCAAGGATATTTGTACGATTTTTTTATGGAAATCATTTTATATATTCCATGTTAAATCTCACTTTATATTCGTTTTTGCTGTAATTGTATTTTATTCTGTTGGCATGTTTAGACACAATGAAATCAAAATTATTAAATCAAAACAATCTAAAATCAACAAGCAACTCCTCCCTCCCCAGGAAGATCGCTGAAAAATTATCAAACATTGACCGGTCCGTGGCGATTAAAAGGTTGGGGAGTAACAGGACATCCAAGTTAAATTTTTGATTTTTCTATAATTATAGGTTTGAAACAGAATCCGTCATTTAGGGGTTCATGGTCAAATTTATGGTATAGAAACGGGTCCATGTGCACACTAAGTTTGTTAACTACTGATCTAAAGCAACACGCAAAGGTTATTGACCACTAACTTCGTAATTTAGAACGGCAATCAAGTAACGATTCTGACACTTGAACTCTAAATTCCCACACCACACTAACGTGAGACCTATTGCGATTTAATGTGCATAACTCTTTACGTGGCGGATTTTCAGTGGAATAAGGACTCGACAACGCCGGCCTCGAAATCATGACCACTTGGTTACGTGGCCACCATCTACTCCTAGGCTAATTATTGTTGAATCCTATGCGATGCCGATTTTCCGTTAACCTTGATGATCGACAGTGACAAGTGATGCCGCTCTAGTTTACCAGAACACAGGAAGTCTTGTCACATTGTTATTGTTACACTTATTGGTAAACTAATTTAAATTTTGCAAAGCTAGCAGTGAAATTTATGTGTCGAGGAGGCATGAAGATGAAAAACAGTTTCTTAAAATTGGCCTTTAATAATCAATCATAAAGTCACTGCGCTCGTTACTGGAGCGATAAAACCAATAAGTTCAAAAAGCAACATTACCAGAGACATCCGATTCGAACCGTCTTCTAATGTAAAATTAATTTCTAATCTAAAATGGTGATGCAACCTGCAGTTGCATTGCCAACCAGCCGTTCTCTCCCTCTAAGAGTTAAACCACTCACACACTTCTTATATTTCCGTTTCTCCTTGCTTTTTTTGAAAAACTAACATGAGCCGAGTTTAAATACTCGCTCGATTTGCATGGCAGTTGCTGCCAACCACAAATCACGAAACTCAAAAAGATCGGGTTCGAATCGGTGTGCTTACTTTCATTGAGATCATGGAACGGGATTGGAAAAACAACACAAGGGGATCATAAAAATTTGGATCCGATTTTTTTAAATGTCTAACAATCGGCCCCATTTTTCCAATCTCTCTCTCGCACCATTATCTCTTACAAATCAGTAAATTAATTTTAATCTATAATCACATGTTATACAATTTAACACAAAAAATACATTTTATTCACAATCTTTATTGTAATAAACAAACTAATATTTTAATCTTAAAGAAACAAAGTCTTATTCTCTCTTATTCTCTAAAAAGAAATAATTTTCTACAAAATTCTAACAATTTTTCCTTTACCATGGGTTTGGTAAAAATGTCCGCCAAATTTTTGGTACCTATATATTTAATTTGGAAAACCTTGTCGTATATGAAATTCCTTAGAAAATGATAACGAACATCGATATGTTTTGTTCTATAATTTTCTACCGGTGACTTTGAAAAACTTATAGCAGCTTGATTATCACAAAACATTACATTTTCACTTAATTCCAAATTTAAACTTTTATTATTAATTACATTCTTTAGCCAAATGAATTCCTTAGCTGCTTCTGTTAAACTAACATACTCAGCTTCCATGGTCGACAGACTAACGGATTTTTGCTTGAAAGTTCGCTATGAAATTGGAGTTTCGTCTATAAAAGTTATGAACCCTCCCATCGACACTCGATCATTCCTATTTGTAGCAAAATCCGAGTCTGAATAACATCTTAGTTTTAATGATTTAACTTTTGAAAGTTCTAATTGGTATTCTTGAAATACCTCGTCAAATGACTCACCTCGTAATTGTGTGTTACCTCGCGCAACTAAGCGGGCCCCTTGTATCTAACAATTTTATTATTTTCATCCTATTTAATGGTATAAACCCAACGGTTTTTCTAAAATTTTTATATTATCCGGATGATCAACTAAATCCCAAACTTTACGTTCCTTCATTACGTTAATTTCTTTATCCATTGCATCATGCCATTTCGATGCGTCTCTGGATCTTATCGCCTGTTTGTAACCGTTAGGAATAGTTACTTCAACCATAAGAGCTTCTTGTTGCTCTGACAAATCTGAGAATCCCTGGGATTCGGCATTATCTTTTCTAAAATTAAATAAACTAGGATCATACTCAATATTATGCCTCTTACAGTATCTCTCTATTTCGTTAAAAGATTTTAATCGGGTTGCTTCCCCTTCTATACTATAATATACGTTAGATCCAGTTACTTTCCTACCTATATTTCGAATCCACTTAACCTCCGTACATGGGATCAAGTTATGATTATCGGAAGATACACCTGGCTTTTCAGATGTTGAGGGCGTTTCCGTACTTGTCTTTGAAACTAAACGACTCGTTGATGAATCTTTTACTCTATCAGAATCATCCTCATCATCATAGTAATCAGGAAGGTTTAAATTATATATCCAAGGTTACTATTAACTTTTTGTCTAAAATTAATTCCCCTCTTATTTTCATCGAATCTTACATTAATAGTCTCGACTAATTTATTTTCATCTATCAACCATATTCTATAACCCTTAGTACGTTGTGCGTATCCCATCATAATTCCCATTTTCGCACGCATATCGAATTTTTTTCTAATTTGTTTTGGCATACCAGCGTATGCCAAACATCCAAAAGGTTTTAGATGCAATACCGATGGTTTTCTACCTGAATATTTTTCAAAAGGCGTTTTGTTACCGTCTTTGTGACAAATTCGATTCCACGCATAAGTGAAACAAAGTAATGCTTCTCCCCAAAACTTATGGGGAACTTCACTAGAATTAAGCAATGTTTTGATGCCATCTAGAGAGGTTAAATTGAATCTCTCCGCGAGCCCATTCATTTCTGGCGTATATGAATTTGTTACCTCGTGCTTTATTCCCTGTTCTGTCAAGAAATTATCCATATCCTTATTACAAAATTCTAGTCCGCCATCAGTTCTAACTGCTATTACCTTTTTACTTAGAAAACGTTCTGCTCGTTTCTGAAATCTTATAAACGTATGAAATCCGTCAGATTTATTTCGGATGGGAAATACAGTCACCTTTCTTGAATAATCGTCAATTATACTCAAGAAATATTTATTACCGCCTTGGCTTTCAGTTGGCATTGGACCACAGAGGTCCATATGCAACAATTCCAATGGACGTTTTGATCTTACGGCCCCCGTCTTTTTGAATGAAACTCTCTTGGACTTTGCTAATTTACACGGTATACAATGAGTCTTACCATTATCAGTTAAGCGTGGGAGACCTTTTACACTATCATTTTTACTAGTTTTTACCAAGTAATCGTTATTAACATGACAAAAGCGTTGATGCCATATTTCTATTGATCCGTTTTTTATTTTAGCGGTTACATCACTAAAAAAACTAATTTCTTTACTCTTTGGTATAATATAATGATCCGGCTTAAAAAAATACAAATTTTCATGGCGTGTCGCCGAGAACAATTTTATCCAGTCTTTATTAAAAACATTAATTTTTTACCTTTAGTACCCACAAAATGCGCACCTTTACTTTCTAATCTGGAACCGGATAACAAATTTCTCCTCAACTTAGGATTAAATAATACATCAGTCAAAGTTATTTCATGAAAACTCCCTTTATATTTTACCCGAAATCTAAGTGTACCGATTCCTTCTACGGGACAACTTTTATCCTCCGTTGCTAACGACATTTTCATGTTAGTTATCGGCTTAAGATCTAAAAATAAACTCTTGTCATTACAAAAATGACTCGTGGCAGCAGTATCTATTACCCAAACACCTTTATCAGAGTTTTCCTCAAATAAGATACAACTAGTTACGAGTTGTTTATCTAGTTCTAAAAGACTACATTCAGCTTCACAAAATCTTAAATTTATATTAAACTCTGTGTTAAAAGTTTCATTTACAGTTGAAGGAGATTTTTGTAGAGACTTTTTCTCTTTACAGTTTACCTTAAGATGCCCGTACTTATTACATACATAACACGGACCTATAGTCTTAATAGATTGTTTAACATTTTTAATAGTTTTACAGTTAAATACCTTACCACCTTTCTTTTGGTAATCATTCTTTCTATTTGGATCTCCATGAGCTGCAGCCGTAGCACCAGGTAACGTCTTCGACTTCTTCGAAGTAAAACTACTCAAGTAAGCATTCTCCGCTTTCTCCAAATCTTGTTTCATCAACTGAAGACGATTGGCTTCTAATATCAGCTCTGCTTCAATTTTGACAACTCTGAAGTCCTCTTCTTTCCATCTGTAGATTTGTTGCACGGTAGACTGGAATTCCTGAGGAAGCCACCTTATTAATTGAAATTCTATGTACAGGTCGTCCAATTTATGATCCGCTTCTTGTAGTCTGGTTGCCGCTGCCTTTACACGAGATATGAAGATTCCAACATCTTCCCCTGGTTGGTATTTTGTTCCAAAAAATTGATCTAATAGTTGAATTACTCTTGCTTTTGTGACTGGTTCGAAGTGATCTTTTAATATCTTCCATGCCGCTACTCCGTCAGTTGTTTCCGTTATCAGATTTTTCAAATCTGAACTGATATTAGTATAGATCAACGTATAACATCTATCCTTACGAAGTTGTAGATCTAATTTTTCCTTGTATGTTGCCTCTTCATCAGGTTGCTCTGTCTTGGTCTGTATTATAAACTGCCAGCAACCATAATGCATTAAGAGTACTTGCATATCATACTTCCATGTGTTCCAGTTATTTGGAGTCAAAACTGTGATATCTGGTTGTTAAACTCCATACCTGTTACTCGATTTAGCGTACTAGCAACAGAGTTCATAAAAATAGTTCTAGACTGGAACAGTATTTAAATAGACAAAGTTCATGGCCTGGTTCAACTGCTTAGCCTGTCTCGACACAATACATGGACTGGGCCCATAACCAAATTTGTTACACTTATTGGTAAACTAATTTAAATTTTGCAAAGCTAGCAGTGAAATTTATGTGTCGAGGAGGCATGAAGACGAAAAACAGTTTCTTAAAATTGGCCTTTAATAATCAATCATAAAGTCACTGCGCTCGTTACTGGAGCGATAAAAAAACAATAAGTTCAAAAAGCAACATTACCAGAGACATCCGATTCGAACCGTCTTCTAATATTGTAAAATTAATTTCTAATCTAAAATGGTGATGCAACCTGCAGTTGCATTGCCAACCAGCCTTTCTCTCCCTCTTAGAGTTATGATGATGCTGGGCGTCACTGGGAAACGGAACGCGATACGTTAGGGTGAATTTTGGAGCACATAGTCCCGTCGGACTCAAATCTCCTATCCTGGAATAAAGATGACTGTAAAAAATTTACCATTGCCCTTTTTAGAAAAGTATTTAAATAAGATTAAAATTTAGTTTATGAAAAATTTGAAATTTAAAAAATTTAATGGGAGAAATAATTACAATAAAAGTTATAAGTAATCAAAAAAGCTCTTTTAAGAGCTGAAAATCGTTTTTCGAAGCGTCCATTAAGTGGGCGGAGTTACAGTGGCCAATCGGGTTACAGCAAGAACCGAGATCAGAAAGTGCGGGAAAAATATCAGGAGGTGGGAATATGGGCTGTGGAACGAAAGAGAGCGATTTTATTGGCCGAGCCAGGAGTTCAGATAATGGGGAATAAGTACTTTGCTAGGAAAGGCAGCCAATCAGAACACACTGCGATTCAACAGAGTTGGAACGCAGCAAAATTTTGAAAATTGGGAGATGAAGAGAAAAAAGAGGGAAAAAGTTAAAAATTAATTAAAATCAGGATCGACCAAGATATCTCTTGGTCTACGGATGAAGGGATAAGTTGGATAAGTAGGGATCTCTTGAATAGATGGGTTTTCATGCCCGTCAATATTACTGAAGAAGTTTATAGCTAGTTTTCTTATAGTTTGTCTGATAGTCGGAATGTTAAGAGCTGATCTATGTCAGCGTTCCTCATGTACCAATGTGCATCGAGGATTTGTCGTAGAATAACGTTTTGGGAAATTTCAATGAGATTGATATTGGTTCTTGCTGCGTGTGCCCAGATTGGTGAAGCATAAGTTAAAAGTGGTTTTAAAATCAGGGTGTAGATAAGCATTTTATTATGTCTATTTAATTTAGACTTTTTGCAGATTAGGAATAAAGTTGTCGCGTAGCATTTTTAAATTTATTTCTTACGTATGTAATGTGTTGTCTGAACGTGAGGTTTTTATCAATAATAACACCGAGGTATTTAGTGTGTTGAGACCAGGGAATTCTTTGGTTTTGGAGCGTGATTTCAGGGGTGGACGTCTTTGAGTAAAGAATACTGCTTCAGTTTTCGTAGTATTAAGTGCTATTTTCCACACGGAGAACCAGATCTCAAGGTGAGCCAGGTGTTCATTTATGTTTTGTGTCAGAGTGTTGGGGTTGTAGTGTCTACTTAAAAGGGCAGTGTCATCCGCATACATACAAATCATAGTGTTAGTAGTTTTAAGAATATCATTTACGTAGAGGTTAAAAAGTACAGGTCCTAAAATGGACCCTTGTGCGACGCCGGCTTTGGCAGGTCTTACTTGGGAAAAAGTTCTGTTAATTTTGACAGTGAAAGATCTGTCACTGATATAAGATTTTTGGAGAAGAATTAGTGGGGGGTGGGATTTTATACATTATTAATTTAAAGAGAAGGCCAGTGTGCCAAACTCTGTCGAAAGCTTTCTGAATGTCTAGAAACACTGCAGCTGTATATTGATGTCTGTCAATTCCATCTTTGATATACTCAACTACTCGAAGCAGTTGATGGGTGGTGGAGAGACGAGGACGGAACCCGTGCTGCTCCGGAACAAGGATATTTTCGTTTTCCAAGTAATCATTAAGTCTGGCAGCAATAATTTTCTCTGCCAGTTTGCTAAGAATCGGTAGTAGAGATATCGGTCGATGGGATTCCGCAAGTTTGGGATTTTTCCCTGGTTTCAGGATAGGAATTACAACTGCAGTTTTCCATGCATTCGGAAAGTATCTAAGTTTGAACATATTGTTAATGATATTAGTAATTTTGAAAACTGTTAGAAGGGGAAGGTTTTTAATCATTTTATTAGTAACTCCGTCTCTTCCCGGACTTTTCTTAATTTTAATCTTTTTAATGTAATTAATTACTTCCGAAGGAAGAGCAGACGGAACGCGAAGCGTTCCTCCATCCCATATCTAGATAGTGTATGTGGCCTGATGTGGGTGGGCCTGCCTGGGAGTGAGTGTCCTGATTGGTTGGTCGAACGTGGCAAGGAGGCGTGGCTACAGAATCTGAGTTTTTCTTGCATACGGTTTCGGCGGAAAAGTCCTGAATAGTCTGAATGGCACTGTTGTGATTGGTCAGTGGCACTGTGAAAGTAGGCTCTCTATTGGTTGCACTGATGCGTTGGTACAAATCAAAGGGGAGGTCTAGAAATCTGCCCTGTGTGGGGGTTGCAATTAAGTAAAAAAGTTAAGAAGTTAAAAGAAATTATAATAAACAAAATGCATTTGGAAAATAAAATAAAGAGAAAATTTAGCAATGAAAGTCGTCACTCTCCACTCGGTGAGTGACTAAATTAATTGTTAGGGGGGATTATACGAATCTAGGAGTATTCTCCTAGGTCTTTTAAGATCAGGCATTGGGATGTAATTATTAAGCATTTTAACATTTTCATTATTGGAATTAGGTAAACTATTAGAAAAGGAGATTGCCAGTTTTTGAATGTAGGCTTTGAAAGGAATTATTTTAATATCTTCGTAAATTTTACTATTTCTGGCATATCTATTAGCTTTAACTATATTTCTTATTAATGAGTTCTGAGCAACTTCGAGTATTTTAATATTAGAATTTGCGGCATAGCGCCACACAGGTGATCCATAAGTCAAAATTGGACGTAGAACGGCAGTGTAGAGAAGCAACTTATTGTATAGATTTAATTCAGAATTCCGGCCAATTAAGGGGAAGATAGCTCTTTGAGCTCTCCGGAATTTATCTCGCGTTTGTATTATATGTTGTTTCCAAGTGAGTTTTTTTATCTAGAGTCAATCCTAAGTATTTTGTGCTCTGAGACCATTGGAGTTGTGTGGAGTATAGGGTAGGAGGTGCTGGTTGTGTTTTCCTGTTTGTAAAGAGAACCGCTATTGTTTTGTCAATATTAATTTTGATTTTCCAGGTGTCGAAAAAGGTTTCTAGAAGTTTAAGGTGGTTATTGAGTGCAATTGTGATTGTGTTATGATCTTAGAGTTAAACCACTCACACACTTCTTATATTTCCGTTTCTCCTTGCTTTTTTTGAAAAACTAACATGAGCCGAGTTTAAATACTCGCTCGATTTGCATGGCAGTTGCTGCCAACCACAAATCACGAAACTCAAAAAGATCGGGTTCGAATCGGTGTGCTTACTTTCATTGAGATCATGGAACGGGATTGGTAAAACAACACAAGATCATAAAAATTTGGATCCGATTTTTTTAAATGTCTAACAGTTATTGTATAAGGGGGGCGTGATGAAAATTATGATTGAATATTGGGTCGCGAATGTTGCAACTTTGAGAAGCACTAAATTAAATCCATATCAACGCGAAGCATAGAAACTCTTGAATATTTAATAATTTTTGTGAACATTTATCTTAACTAGATTTTTAAGAAACCAGCTTCCAATGCAACAGTTGTAAAATGTTTTCAATCAATTAGAATATCACAATTGAAGCTGGCATTAAATAATTCTAATATTGACTTAATTATTATACGGTTGAATAAATAAACTATTTTCAGAGTATATGCATGTTTTGAAGAGTTAAGAGAAGCAGAAAAAATAAGATTATCATCCTTACCCCCACCACACACACTAATCAGTAAGAATCACGCTTTTATGACTGTCTAAAAAGTTTGGGAGGAGGGTTGGATTGATTGATTGAATATTAACGTCGCACTGTTCAGCTACACGAGGGCTTTTGGCGACGGACCACGTAATTTTGAACCATGGTCAAGTGACGTGGACGACACCTGAGCTGGCACCCCCCTCTCCTAACTACCACACCACACCAACGGGAGGACGTTTCAGCTCTCGACAGATTTAACGTGCATCGCTGCCCTACACGGCGGGTCTTTAGTGGTACTGGGCTCGAACCTGTGACAAAGCAAGCCACAGTCCGATACCTATACCACTCGGCTACCGCGGCCGAGGAGGGTTGGAACTCAATAATTAAATTAAAGAGGAATTTAAGTATGATGTCCATTATATAGGTAAACGTGTCTTAAAATTTTAGGGACATTCTTAGAAATAAAATTTTTTTATAATTAGATACACATTTCTATGGAAAAACTCTATTTAAATTATTTAAAATTAGCAAGGGTATAAAATTACGGCCGGAAAATCTCGTAAAAAATTCTAATCACTTTTTCATAAAAAAAATTAAAACATGCTTTGTATACTTAAATTAATATAAATTTAGAAGTGCTCTTTAGTAATTTGTCAATAATTGGCCGTATGATTTTTAACATAGTAGAAAATGCATCCCTTGTATTTAAAATAATTTACTGTAAAGAAACAATTGTGTGAAATTGTGGTTTCTATTATTGCTAAGGTAAAAAATATTTCAATAAACCTTTTCGCGTTCATTTAAATAAGGGAATTTTTTTTTTTTTTTAATTCGGTGTTTAGTATAGTTATTTTAGAAGAGGAAACCATAAGAGAGTATCCTATGGTTTCTTACGGAACAAGAATTCTTGCATTTTAAATTTGTGAATTTTTAACTTTCTCTTTATAAGAAAACTTATTGCGTGTACATTAAGCATAGCGTGTAGAGAGAATTTAGGCTTTTCATACCATTTAATTAAAAACTATAACACAGGCAGTATGTAATTCAATTTTTGTCTTGTTCGAACTCGAATTTCATTAGGTACAAAAAGAATTGCTTTCACAAATATGTATTTATATATGAATAATTACTTTAGCGGTAACATATAATTGAAATCCACTTTTTCATTATTCTATTTGGCATAAATTTAGTAACAAATTGAGTCAAGTTTATGCATTATGTGTGTAGATATATGATTATACTATGGAAGGATGTATACTAATTTCCGTTTGAAAATGAGTTTAATTTAAAATCTGATCTAGCTTGAAAGTATGAGAAAAAAAAATTGTTTCTAGTTAATTTTGAAAGTCTGCTTTTTTATTTTTACAGAGAGAGTTTGATATAAAGTGATAAAATATTAAGCTTTTAAAAATTTTCCGTTTATATTAAACAAAAATATTAGAGAAACTCGATTCATTGTCAGAGTGAAAACCATAGCTTTCGGTCAATCCGTCATTCGACTTGTATCATTATGAATATATATACATATTGAATTGTTATTAATAAAACAAGTATTTACGATTACGTAGCGATCAAAATGTAATTTGATGACCCACAGAACGAGCGGAACAAATAACCGATTTAATAAAAATCTATCAATGAATATTCAGTGCACAAGCTATCTAAAAATTATAAATAAACATTATTTTTTGTAGAATAGAGAATTAAATACGAAAAATAAGCTTTTCAAATCACTTTAGCAAACGCTTTTTATTCTGTATCAAAAAACTTACCCTTTCGATTTATAGTAATAACATTTGTAAAAGATCCGATAAAATCACTTATTGGTTATATTTAAAATACTTATTCGTAACATCTACAAAATGTATAACAGAGGAGCTGCTTCTTTTTTGAATTTCCGTGCTAGGAGTAATCGTATTATCTAAATTAATCCAGTATCGTTTCGTTAAAAACCCGGAGCTTCAAAAAACAATCAAACAATAATGTAAGTGCTTTCTGCTCGCATTTGTATTACTTACCACTGCAATTACATAATTAAACTTTTTATTCAAAAAATGATGAACAAATTATTTAATTTCATTTAAAATAAATTTGTTCCATGTATTTAACTTTGTTATTTCGAAAGATGGTTATATATATTTTTTATGCTTCGATAAGAATATTGCTTTCCCCGTGTGAACAGGTCGACGTCTAATGCGAAAATGAATGATTGGCGTCGTATTCAAAGCAAGCGCCGATATTGGCGAGAAATTTGTTAAGCTCTGTAACCCTGCAGACTGTCATCCCCCTGTTTCCTTCCCCTCTCCTCTTCTAAAAAAGTGCTCTTTATTTAACGACTTCCAAAATATCTGGGAAAATATCTCGGGAAAAATGCTAGGCGGCTGGAAGTAGGATTTTACCTCAGTTCAGTTCGGTACAGTGATAACTGTAAAGCGTTGTAAATTATTTTCAAACCGTCCAACTATGTTTTAATTTAGCTTGTACTGTATGGCAACATGGTGTATATAGTTTGAGTTTGGTTTTTTTAATTTTATTTTCTTTACCTTTAATAATGAGAGCTGTGATATAAAATCAGGCTGAGTAATTGTATTTTAAAAAGACATTATTATATTTTATGAACATATCGGTTCAAGTGTAGTATAGGGGACCACTTTGGATTTGGCGATTTTTCTTCGGATTTTTCGATTTTTATCTAAATGTCATGGTGAGATATCGAATTCATTCTAAAACAAATAATAAATAATATCAAAAAAAGTACCTTGGTGATCACTTTCAGTCACCAAAATAAAGGCCTGCGCCAAGTGCCCCCCTATACTACACTTGAACCAACATATGGTTCATCTGGGAATTCCTTGGATCATTTGAGTGAAGAAAACGGCGTCCGCAACCATACTTTAATTGGCATTGTTTATATTTCTGGCGTCCGCGACAGGACTTTGTTTCTGGAAACAAACATGACAAACATATTTAAAGCAGCTAAGGGCTTCTTGAAAGAGAATTTGTTGTTTGTGGCAGAGGAAATTGGAGAGAAATTTCCAGATAAGGTAAAAATTTCGGAACTGAAAGACATTATTTTGAAAAGCAAAGAGTATCTGGATGATCCAGACTTTGTGACAAATATTTTAGTAACGGCCGTGAACGAGCGAAAGCTAAAAGAAGAATTTGAAAAAGCTGAAAGATTAAAACAGCTAGAATATGAAAAAAGTGGAAAGATAAGAGGACACGAACTGGAGTTGGTGAGAATCAAGGCAACCTTGCCAGTTTCTGGTGATTCAAAAAATACTGTTATATCTGTAGCTAAAAAGAAATTTAATCTGCCAAAATTAGAATTTAGACAGTTTAGTGGCGGTATTATAAATTGGCTACAATTTTGGAGTCAATTTCAACATATCTATGACGATGATGAAATCGTGCCCGAGGACAAATTTCAGTATCTTGTTCAAGCTACTGTAAATGGCTAACGAGCCAGAGAAGTAGTAGAGAGCTTCCCGGCAACAGCAGGTAATTATGCCAAAGCAGTTGAAAGCTTAAAAGCGAGGTTTGGTAGAGATGATCTATTTAGTGGAGGTTTATGTTCGCGAATTGTTAAAGCTCATAATTTCGGCGCAGAAACAGGAAAAAATATCAATGACATCTCTATATGATAAACTCGAATCTCATCTAACAGACTTAGAGATCTTAGGAATGACTACTGAAAAATATGCTTCAATTCTTTATCCCATGGTTGAGTCATGTTTCAAGAGGACTTTTTGAAAGCATGGAATAGAAGTGCTACTTCAGCAGCCTCAACAGATGCTAAAGAACGTTTAACCAATCTAATGACTTTCCTCAAGGCAGAAACAGAGGGAGAAGAAAGAATTAATTTGGCTATGGCTGGTTTTGGCTTGGGTGTAGATGAAAATCGCCAATCTTTTAAGTAAGAGATTTTCCAATGAAAAAGATACCTTCATATGCCAATTTATTAACTACAGCTTCAAAGGAAGTGAAGAAGAAATGTGTTTTTTGTACTGGGAAACAGTTGAGCCAAGACAGTTCTCGATTATACCTAGCTTGCGCGGTTGAGAAGGAGAGGTGACGTGTAATTCGAAATTTAGAGATTGTTGCTTCTGACCTGAATTTTCACTGTTTTTCTTTCTTTTTTACAGTGGATTAATATATTTTGGTATACCTCTAAGAAAAAGATCTTATATATTTATTTCTGTTCTTTTCTGGACTTTGGTAAGTTAACCAATTTCTTCCCCCCCATTTTTGTTGCTTGAAGGGGACTCAAGCTGAGTCACTCAACATTCGGGATTACGGAATCCGATGAAGCAAAAATGAATAATAACATGAAGGAAGATACAGACTATAAATATTTTAAATCTACCCAGACTGCCCATGAATTCTGCGAATTGATAGTAAAAGCTTTAATGAAATTACAATTTTACTTGAACATTCAGAAAAAAACGGAACCACATCCCTAAATCGAACCCCCACTTATTACATGCTGAATTGAAAAACAAAATACCAAGGCATGATAAAATAACGCATATGTACTTCACTCGAAATGGGAAAATAAGAATAAGTACCTCGGATCCTATGTGCGCTGTTCAGATAACAGCTATTGAGAAAATTCTAAATATTCCAGGAAAGCAAACATAAATATTCAGGAAAGCAAACATAATATGGGAAGGCATTCACTTCACGATTCGACGGACCACGTACCATGGTTTGACATCCACCCCCTCTCTAACTAATGTACATCTGACAGATGTACCGCGGCCGTCTGACAGATGTGGCAACTGAATTAAAAAACTCAAATGACATTGAAATTGTTGAAATTCGTAGATTCATCAAGAAAAACAGTCAAGAAGCTTCTCCAGTCTTAATAACTATTCTGGGCATTAATACACCAGAATGTGTAAAACTTTGGTTTTTTAATCATAGAACTCAATTATTTATAGACAAACCACGGAATGTAACAATTGTTACAGTTTCACGCACTCATCACGTTTTTGTCCCAGCGATGTTCGATGCATTAATTGTGGAGGATCCCATTCTGGACAATGTACAAACCCTTCAAATTGCGCAAACTGTAAAGAAGATCATCCAGCAAACTCTCTCAACTGTCCCTCTTTTATAAAAGAAAAAAAATTCTCGAATTTAAAAATGCACTAAACACTTAACTTTAGGAGAGGCTCGACGAAAATTCAAAGAAACTCACTCCGCAAATAACGCTATAGCAGTAAAAATAGCAGCCCCCGGACCAAATATACAAGAATTTGAGAAAAAATTAGAAAATATAGTAAATTTTCAAGCAGCTCTTGAAAAACAAACTACAACTATAATAAACTCGATGCAAATAATGATCGAATCAATGTTCAAACATTTGATAGAAATAATAGAAATTAGTAAACAACCATCATCGCCTATTAGAAAAAGATAGGTCTACCGCAACAGAAATTTGAAATATCCATACCAAGTATATCAAAAAATATGGATAATACATAAAATAATATTGAAATTAGATAATTTTAAAGTTTTAAATTGCAGATATTTTTCGCGAATTCTGAGTTACGTTTTTCTTAAAAATATAGAAAATTTATCTATATATCTGTAAATATATTTCATAACCTCAAGCGGAGGATTAAAATAAAATTCTTTTTAATATTTTATTTTTCTAGTATATCTTTTTTATGCGTTTTCTACAATGGAATTGTAGTTTAAAAAACAAACTTATTTGGTTAAAAATTCCTCCCTTTTCACAATCGGATGTTTTTATATTTCAAGAGACTTTTTTAAAACCTAACGACAATTTGCAAATTCCAGGTAAAATCATTTGCAGACAAGACAGACCAGGAGGAGGGCTGCTGATAGCAGTACCATCAAATATTTCTGCCAGACAAATATCCTTTAACAATACGCAATCTTCAGACTATGAAATTTTAATATTGCAAATTATAATTAATGATACTTCCTTTCATCTGATAAATTTGTATACATCTCGAGGACTTAATATTGCACAACTTAAATATTTTCTTGATTCCTTAGTGGATCCAGTTTTTATTTTCGGAGATTTTAATTTGCATCACCCAATGTGGGGCACGAATCATACTTCTCAATACAGTGAAATTTTTCTAGATTGGTTAACAAATTCTAATTTCATTCTTCTAAATACTGATGTTCCAACGCATAGAAACAATTTTGGCTCTAGTGCTCTTCTGGATTTTACTTTATGCTCTTCAAGTCTTATCGGATACAGCAACACTTATGTTTTAGACAGCTCCTACAATAGTGATCATTGTCCTGTTATCACAGATTTCAATTTTCATAATCCGATTAAACGAACTATAAAAAAAGTGGATTGGCCCTCAGTAATAAGACAAACTAAATCAACAGTTTTTAAGATAGACGACTACAATCATAATCTATCTGACAATATAGCTAAAATAATTTCAAATAATACTAGATATATAAAAATCCCTAATAGAATCTTCCCTCCATGGTGGAATAATGCTTGCGATAACCTTTACAAACTTAAACACTTTAGAAAAAAAGCCATTCGGGAAATTTCCCCAAAATTGTGGATTCGATATAAGCAATATTCCAGCAGGCTCTCCAATTTTATATCAAAAAATCTAAAAAGAAATACTGGGATACAGTATGCAATGATGTTCCTAACCCACGAATATTCTACAACATCATCAAGAAAATCGCAATGAAAAATAATCCTGAATCAACACTGAATTTCCTTCAAATACAGTGGTACAAACAATTGAGGATACACCTTACTTTTTTACTTGATAAATCCAACTTTCAATCGAAATAACACATTAACTAGAAGTGCAAACGTGTTTTTATTTTCACACGTAACAAAAGGGTTAATTTACAGTAAAAATAACGAAAATTAACAAAAAAATATCTAAAATTAAAAATTTCACAAGTATTTGAAATAAACATAGGCAGATCTTTACCTCGAAAAATTGAGGATACACCAATGAAATGTTTAACTACCACTAGATTTTTTTTCTACTTGTTACTATAATAGCCTACATTTGGTCAATTTTATCTTGGTAGATTGTAATTTTCGCAACGCTGACCAGTGAGGTTGAACTGCAAACGCTCTCCCTCTGCTACTACGACCGACCGCCACGTGGCATATTGATTCGGCAGTATCTTGTTATTTTCCCCTCCCCATATTGATAGTGCATCTATTATCTACAGCCCTTGTCAGGGCTAACCTGCTTGAGCAGACACTGTAATTCTCCCCTATTTTTTGACCTGATAACAAATGGAAATGGATAATCGAAACGAACCCACGGATATGGACTTAATCGACTCGCCCAGACGAACACCAACTCCTCCACCTCTTTCGGCATGTGAGCAGATTTTACAAACCAAAGCCCAGCTGCAAAAGATGGAGACTTTCAAAAGTTCAAGCTGGCCTGCATCGCTGAACTTCAAGCCATGCCCGATCACCACCCGGATGAGCCTTTCTACAGACGTGCCGTTTCGGAGCTTCAAGAAGTTGAAGAAACAATTAACTTGGCGGTAAGTGATTTAGCCTCATTTCCTCCTTGTGTTTCCCTGGCTGCCCTCATCATGATTCAGGATTGAAAATTATTACGCCTAAAAACTCCCCAGATGTAACTCCTACTAAAAGAGTATTAAACCTTAATAGTAACAGGATTTCCAATAAACGAAAAGAAGAATCGGACTTTGAATATCCTCCTCTAAGGAAGACAACTAAAAAGCAAATTTTAAATATTCCAAATGATAGCATTTCGATTTCCCCAAATAGATTTTCCTTACCTAGTGATAGCAATATAGAAGAAATCACAGGTTCTCAAAACGCTATTCCCGTTGTTACTCCCAAACCCCCATCGGCCACTGGCCCTACCCCTTCCGGCAATCAAAACCCCGTTAGTACGCTTCCCCCCCAGTCATGCTTAGAATCACTGAAACTGTCAGAAGTCAAATGAAAATTATTAATGAAAAGTTCCCTAAGATAAGATCCCGTACAACCGGAGAATTTATTAAACTTTATACCGATAACTTAGAACAATTTCATGAACTGTTAACTTTTGCTAAAAAACTAAATTCCAATTTTATGAAATTAAACCCAAAAACGAGCGCCCCATCAAGGTTGTACTGAAAGGACTGCCCCGCAACTTCAAGGTCGAAGAAATTCAAGCCGACTTAGAAGAACTAGGCTTTACCCTGAAAAAGTAAATCAGCTAATAGGCCGCCGTAGTAAACAACCTATCCCGGTATTTCTGGTGACTCTCCCAAGAAGTATTGAGAATTTAAAAATCTTCCACTTAAAAACCCTAAGTTACTTAAGCATTCGTGTGGAAGGTTACAACGGAAAAGGTGTCACGCAATGCTACACGTGTAACCACTTCCATCATAATTCAGAGAACTGTCATCTAAACCCCCGCTGCTTAAAATGTGGTGAGGGACATATTACCCGTGAATGCCCAATAACCGAAAGGCTAGAAACTGCCTACTGTATCAACTGCGAAATGTACGGCCACATGGCTAACTGGAGAGGATGCCCCTGTTTCCCAAAGCCCCCTAAGGGCACTGCCCTGAATAATCGTAATTCGTATACTAATGTATACAATAGTATTATAAGACCCAATGTATCCTATGCTCAAGCCGCAAGTCCAAATAAAATTTCAACCAACTTTAACTCCCAAAATAAACAACCGATGGCACCAAAAAGACCTGTGAATTCTGCTCAAATTGAGGCCAATAGAAATCCCTCTGCAAATAACAGATCCATTCCAAATTTTAATAACAAGTCTAATAATAACTTTAACGGATATAACTTTAACGGAAATATTTTTAATAATAATAATTTTAACTTGCAAGCGACCCTACAAATGACTATGCAATGTTTGTGCCAACTTTCTCAATTTACCCAAGCCATAGCTACTTCAAATCCTAATTTCATGAATAATTTTAACCAAGTGCAAAGAGCAAACAATAACCCAAATCAAATGTACGCCTTATTAGAGGCCTCTTGTAACAATAATAATGGTTAAGTCCCCCATTGGCCTCAATTTGTGTTCTTGGAACGCAAACGGACTGCTTAGACGTAGAGTAGAGCTACGAATTTTTATAGAGAAGCACTCTCCCGATATTTTTCTCATACAGGAAACTCATCTGAGACCTTCGCACACTTTTACAATAGCAAATTACACTTGCTACAGAAATGATAGGATCACTAACGCAACGGCCGCCGGCGGAACTCTTATTCTTATCAAAAATCTCTTAAACATTACTGTCTCCCCACCCCACCTATGCAAGCTATTGAAGCGACTAACATTATTCTAACTCCCCTCGACCATGACCCCGTTTCTATTGTCTCTGTTTACATTCCCCCTTCCTCTGACGATAACTTATTTACAATAGATTTAGAATATTTTCTCCAAACGAGTAGTCATTGTGTCGTCTTCGGCGATTTCAATGCTACTCATAGCGCTTGGAATTGCAATGTAAACTCAAACAGAGGCAAGCATCTTTTAATTTTGCCAATATCTTAAATCTGCACATAGCTTTTCCTGACTCTCCCACAAGATTTGGCCATAACTCAGCTAATACAATAGACTTTGCTTTAATCAAAAACTTTTACTACCCTTATACTATTAAATCTATTAATGATCTATATTCTGACCACAACCCTGTTTTCCTAAATTTCGATTTTAAACTTAAAGTGGAATCCTCAAATCCTAGAGCAATTACCACCAACTGGAAGGATTTTAGAATTAATTTAAATAATAACTTCTCTCTTTTTTAACTACTATCCGAATAATATTAATAATACCAACGATCTTGAAACCAAAATTACAGAGTTCACTGAAGCGGTCGTCGCTACCCATAGCCACGCCTCCCAGCCAATAGTGAACGCTCACCGAAACTACACTCCAAATCACATTAATCAACTTATTAAGCATAAAAACAACCTACGTAAACGATATCAGCAGACTTTAAATCCTTTTTATAAAACTTTATGCAATAGAGCTCAAGCCAACCTCAAAAAAGAACTTAAAATATATAGTAATGATACTTGGAATGCTAGACTAGAAGCTCTAAATACAACTGACAATAGCCTCTGGGAGGCACAGCGGTTCTTAAAAATAAAAGATCTCAAATTCCTACGTTGAACTGTGCTACTGGTATGGCCGTCACTGATCCGCAGAAGGCTAACCTCCTTGCTAATACGATTAAAAATAACTTCATTGAAAATAACCGCATGCAGGACAACTACGATCAGGATGACGAGGTTGTCACCTCTGCTGTGAATACCTTTCTCTCTTCCCCCTTCTACTCAAATTGAACCTGTCATGCCTGATGAAATTATTAACTTCATTAAAAATACTAGCTCTAAAAAGGCCCCCGGTAAAGATACTATCACAAATAAAATGCTAAAAAATTTTCCTATCAAATTAATCCTCATACTAACTATTCTTGTCAATAAAATTCTTAAATTTCATCACTTTCCTAGTAACTGGAAAGAAGCTATCATTTTCCCTATTATTAAACCTGGTACAAATAAAAATCTTCCTAATTCATATAGACCTATTTCTCTCCTTTCAACTTTAAGTAAATTAACTGAGTACATTATTCTTAATAGACTTAAAAAATTCATTAATGATAATAGCCTAATTAACCCTAATCAATATGGATTTACAAATAAACTATCTACCCTTCATCCTCTTCTCAGACTAACAGAAAGTATTTCGAAGGTTTCCAAAAAGAAGAGCACGGGAGTGGTCTTTCTGGATATCCAGAAAGCCTTCGACCGTGTTTGGATTTTAGGACTCACTTTCAAACTAATTACTTACGATATTCCTTCTCCCCTCATTCACCTCATCCACTCGTATTCACTAACAGATCCTTTCGGATCAGAGTAAATGAATCATTATCTAACTCTCATTCCATCTCTGCAGGGTGTCCTCAGGGCTCATTGCTCGGGCCCCTGTTGTTCAATCTCTATATAAATGACATTCCCAGCTACTCACTAACAAATATTAGTCTCTATGCGGATGATACGGCCATTAATGCCACGTACAAAAACTTAAAGACTGTTACCTTTGCCATTAACAAACACCTCAAGCTGCTAGAAAATTATTACGACAGATGGAAAATTAGTATCAATGTAGAAAAAATCTTGTGCCGTCATCTTTACCAAAAAGCGCACCATTCCTCCCCCTCTCATAATGTTCAATAAACAAATTCCCTGGTCTCAGAATACCAAATATCTTGGCGTTATTTTTGACTCGCACTTAACTTGGAAACAACACATATTACACGTTCGCGATAAGTTCCGAAAAACAATGTTTAAATTTTTTCCCTAATTTCCCGGAACTCACATTTAAGTAGAGATAACAAAGTGCTTTTTATACAGCCGTTATGCGTCCAATACTCGCTTATGCCTGTCCAGTATGGGGTTATGCTGCTAAAACCAATATTAATATTTTAAATACTCTGCAGAATTCATATATTAGAATGATTGTAAATGCCTGCCGCTACATGAAAAATGATCGCATAAATAAAGCTCTTAAAATCACTAGTTTTAAAGCACATATTCAAAAATTAGCTATAAATTTTTTCGATAATTTGCCAAATACTAATAATGTAAATATGTTAAATCTAAACGATTACAACTGTAACGATAATACTAAAGGCCAAGAAGAATCCTTTTGGATTCTTACAATCCGCCTTAGCTTTTTATCCCTGCAATAATTTTTTAATTATTGCACCCTAGTAAATTTTTAAAATTTTTTATTATTTTTCTTTCAATATTTATTTAATCTCCACACCCAACTGGACAAGTATATATTTTTAACTTTTACCCCCATGGGCAGCCAGCCTGAGGCTAAATTCACTTCTACCTCCAATTCACTGAGAGAGCAGTCCTAAGCTCTCAGCACCGTATAAAACTTTAACTCCAAGTAGTCATCTCTAAGCCCCTCCTCCCGGATTCCATCACCACAGCCAAATCGCCGACATGTCACTCCGCAGACTGAAAAAACCAACGAAGTCAAGTCCTGCATCACAGACATCATGATATGGGATTGAGGACTGTTTATCAGTCCAGGTACCCAAAAATAGACTGTCATCCACTGTCATCCAATTTTATCTTAAACTTTTTCGACTGCTACTTTTGTCTTTTGAAGTTGGTTATGTGAATTTAAAGTCACAATTTTAAATGGAAAATGGGTTCTCGGAGAGAGAACAGTATTTATGTAAGAAAATTTGTATTAAGTTTATTTAAGAAAGAAAAATCTTATCGTGAAATAGCTAAAATTGTCGGTAGAAGCCACTCGTGTGTCCAAAAAATCATTGGAAGATTTAGAAGCGATGGATTAATTGAAAATAAAAGTGGAAGAGGAAGGAAAAGTATTCTGAGTGATGTAGCCAAAAGGAAAGTTTTGAAAGATATCAAGATTGATCCTAAACTAAGTGCAGTCAACCTAGCTGCAGAAACTTCTCGAATAATGGGCAGAAGTGTAAGTGCTGAAACTGTGAGAAATGTGATTAGACATGATGTATATAGCAGTCTAGTAGCTAGAAAGAAACCTTTCATAAACTTACAAAATCAGAAAAAGCGTTTGGAGTTTGCAAAAACTCATCAATTGAAGACTTTTGGAAGAAAGTTATATTTAGTGACGAAAGTAAATTCAACATTTTTGGAAGTGATGGCCATCGCACCGTTTGGAGAAAAGCCGAACACCGCTTTGGATCCAAAAAATTTACGTCTTACAGTTAAACATGGTGGTGGCTCCGTCATGGTTTGGGGTTGTATGGCTTCAAATGGGGTTGGAAATTTAGTTTTTATAGACGGCATAATGGATCATAAGCTTTATATAGATATACTCAACAACAATCTTAAAGAAAGTGCAAAAAAATTGGGTTTAGATGGAAATTTTATTTTCCAGGAAGACAACGACCCCAAGCATACGGCACGTAATGTTAAAATGTGGTGTCTTTTTCATTGTAAACAGCAATTTCACACACCACCTCAGTCCCCTGACATCAATATCATAGAAAATTTGTGGCCCACACTCGAAACAGCGGTCCAAAAACACCAAATTAGAAACAAAGCCCACTTAAAGCAAGTGTTACAAGAAGAATGGGATAAAATATCTCCAGATACCACCAAAAAATTGGTCGAATCGGTACCAAGACGTTTGGAGGACATTATAAAAGCCAAAGGACATGCAACCAAATATCAACACTGTCTTTGTATGTGATATGTCACACAAATTTCATTGGTGTATCCCCTCAATTTTTCGAGGTAAAGATCTGCCTATGTTTATTTCAAATACTTGTGAAATTTTTAATTTTAATATTTTTTTGTGTTGATTTTCGTTATTTTTACTGTAAATTAACCCTTTTGTTACGTGTGAAAATAAAAACACGTTTGCACTTCTATTTAATGTGTTATTTCGATTGAAAGTTGGATTTATCAAGTAAAAGTAAGGTGTATCTTCAATTGTTTGTGCCACTGTACATAACAGAATAATATATCATCCACAGATTCAAGCAACACTCTTTGCAGAAAAACTTCGCATCCAGTAATATTATCCATGAGCCACTTCCTTTGGAATTTTTTGCCCAAGATAATAGTTTAATTAAAAAACCCTTTCACATATCTGAATTGAATAGAGCAATAAAATCTGCCAAGAACACAACCCCAGGTGCAGATCAGAGATCCCGGCTAAATTCTTGAAACTATTGAATCATAGTGAACGAACAATAATCTTAAATTTCTTTCAACAGATATTTGATAAGGCAATTGTCCCAAAGGAGTGGAAGCATGCTATAATTCTACCAATTCCCAAACCATGCAAAGATAAGACCAAAATCTCCTCATATAGACCTATCGCTTTAACCTCAGTTTTTCCCAAGACATTTGAAAGAATTTTAGCCAATCGAATTGCCTACTTCCTGGTAACAGAACAAAAACTACATCAACAGCATTATGGATTTGTTTCTTTTAAAGATAACAGAACAGCAACTCATATAATTTACAAAGCAATTACAGACGCAAAGGTGGAAAAAAAATATTTCTTGGGGATTAGCTTAGATATAAAAAGTGCTTATGACTCTGTATATATTGACGGTCTCATTTACAAATGTTTAGAAATAGGTATAACTGAGAAAATAGCGCTTTGGATGCACATGAATTCTTATCTTACAGATCGCTGCGAATTTGATGGAGGGGGGTGTCTTTCGTCCGAAAAAACACTGCTATACACTATCTGTATGTATGACTTTTTTTAAACATTGGAGACTGGAGTCGAGTGTGCCATATATGCTGACGACATTTTTATTTATTCATCACATCAATCGCTCGATATCATTTGTTGTAAATTACAAAATACCTTAGAAAGAATAAGTCAATGGTGTAATTACTGGAAATTGAGTTTAAACCCAGACAAAAGTACAATAGCTGAACTTTCGAACAAAAGAATTCACTCATTTCCTAACATATTACTAGCTGGGACTCCTCTACCATGGCAAACTTCTATTATTAAATATTTAGGAGTATATTTTTCGAAACGGAATCAAAATACCAATATCATGCATCAAAGGAAAAATAAAGCACTGAAAAAACTCAATGCTCTTCAAGGTATATCTTATAAGCATTACGGTCCCCAAGCTCAAAATCTAATCCATTTGATCAATAATAGCATCTGTAGCACCTTTTTTTTACACATGTCATATAATAAATAAATGGTCTGATAATCAGTTGAAGCCTTTTAATGTAATACAAACCAAAGCTCTCAGAATTGCACTAGGTCTCCCACAATGGACACCAAATATTGTATTAATGAAACTGGCTGGACAAGAAATTCTCTCGGACAAAATAAGAAGACTGACATGTAAATTTTTTCTTTCTCAAATCTCCAATCAAACTTTTTCTCGATTATATAGCAATAATCCTGATGATCCGAATTTAAAAATTATAAAGGAGGATAAGAAAAATATTCTCGGTATACTACAATGCCTTAATGCTAATGGCAGCCAAATCATTACAATCCCCAGAATATCATCCTTTTCATTTCTCCCATGTAAAATATATACTAATAACTTCAGATTTCAGGAGAAAAAGTTACCAATTCAAGCTATAAGGGGTTTATTTGAAGAAACAGTTGAGCATGATTTTCAGAACTTCCATATAATAGCCACCGATACATCAAAAAATGATCAAATAACATCAATAG
Source organism: Trichonephila clavipes (assembly GCA_019973935.1). Classification (NCBI taxonomy): domain Eukaryota; kingdom Metazoa; phylum Arthropoda; class Arachnida; order Araneae; family Nephilidae; genus Trichonephila; species Trichonephila clavipes. The sequence goes on along the minus strand of BMAU01003375.1, from coordinate 22,004 downwards.
CTGGTATCACAGAAAATCTCTCATTTGCTTACAGAATAAATCACAATAACTCTATTTTTTCTACTGAAGCTTTGGCTATTTGCCAAGCTTTAGATGATCTGACTGTTCCAAATAAAAATCTACTAATCTTATCTGATAGTCTCTCTGTTCTCTCTCTCTCCATGCTCTTCAAAATCATTCTATTAAATCACATAGTGCGATTCACAGGCTAGCTAGTAAAATTTACATACAATCATCTTATACCAATAAACAGATATTACTTTGGACTCCGGGACACTCTAAAATACTATGGAATGAGCGGGCGGATTATCTTGCAAAATCTGTCACGGAGTCTGATGTTTATATTGATCGGATTGCTTCAGAAGACATCAGTAAAAAATATACCAAGAAAGATCTAAAAAACAAATAATAATTTTTATTTAAGCAAGTATTTTGAAAATTTGGGCAATATTATTAACATTGTTATCATCTCTAAATGTACAAATAATAGAAGAGAAGAAATTTTATGCACTCGAATCTTCAGTAAAATGATCATTACCCCAGGACTTCTTCAAAAATTTAATTTAATGGACAATGCAATGCGTAGTTATTGTAATCGTTTAAATGAGTTGGAGCATATTCTATTAAGATGCGATAGATACATTCATCCTCGAAATCACCTTAAAGTTTTTCTCAAAATTGATCCTAGTTGCAATATCACTTTTAAAGAGTTACTGGAGAAAGCTATATCAAACAGATCCACATTCAGGTTTTTTATTCAGAAGATGAAATATTTTGACATTGAAACTAACATATTGATACTTGATGGTTTTGTATGGGATAATAGCTTTTGTTGCTCTAAATCCCTAATAATGATATTAACTGTAACTGTAAGACTGTTTTCAAGCTCAGAAGAAGAGTTTGGCTGAAAGGCACAATATTTTAAGAGAGAAGCAATGTTGTTTTGCTTGCTTAACACCAAAGCATACATCTAGTTCTTGTAGGAAATATTTAAAATGTGTAATATGTGGTAAAAGACATGTCGCACTTATGTGTGAGTCTCTAAAGGCTAAGAATCAAGATTCATACAGGAGGGAAAAAAGGGTCCAAAAGTTGAAGTTAATATGGCCAACCAGACTTTTAGACCCAAGGTGTTTCTCCAAACTTTGAATTTAACCCTCCAAGCGTTCCACACGGAAAAGTCCGTCATTGTAAAGATGCTTCGAAAATGCTCTGCACTGGTTGGTTTTTTTGCCTTCAAGTAACGTTTACAAAAGCGGTTGAGCCGTACTTTTCTCAAATCCTTCCCCCTTTTAAAGGGTTAACATCTTGAAAGATAATTAGGGACGGTGGAAGCCACACAGCAGGACACTGATAGAAAGTTTTTATGGCTCGTAGGGAGCCCCGTGTTTTGACCCTGGAGCAATCGTAAAAAATTGGGGGGAAATTTCTTTAGACCCCAGGAAGTGTTTGTTTGTTAGCTTGTATTTTAAAAGTTTTGAAAAGTCCCAACACATAAGTAAAATATGTTACAAAATCCCTTTTGGTTTCATATTAATTTGAAACTGTAACAAGTTGGGGCGTGTCAGGGCAATCTGCTATTTTATATACTTAGACAAATTACCTTTTTAATTATATTCTTTCGCTTCATTTTTCTTATCTTAATCAATGCTTTCAGTTTTTGAAACATGATTATTTCATTATGATGCCAAAAAAAAATTTTAGTAAAACACCAAACACTTTAAAATTTGAAACCTTTTAAACTTTCCAACCACTAAAAATGAATAAATTTAAGCTTCATCAAATAATTTGAAACATTTTCTGACACTTTGATAAAAATAATAATGAAAAAAAACTAATTAAGATCTATTAGTTTTTTTAGATTTCAAAGCCCAAGCGTTCAGGGAAGTTTACATACAGTACCTAGTTATATATTGTTAAACTACACCGAATTATATTTCAATTTTAAGTGCTTGAACTTCAGTTTACATCAAAGACAACATGAATGAAGATTTTCCCACATTTTTTTATAACTTGAATGCTTGAATAAATGGTAATCAAAAATATACGGAAACATTTACAGTAGACATTTATGCATATAAATAAACATAAAAATCAATTTTAAATTCGAGCTATTCAAAACATTCGAATTATTATTCAAAAATATCTATTTATGCAAAATACATCAACATTTATCTTTTTTAAAGGCTAACTGAATAAGTAATTAAAATCTGGATATTTTTTGAAATTTCGACCCTATAAGGCTAGAAATTTTATGTTAGAAATTCCATTTGATATAGCTGCTTTAGTATTTTTTAATATATTTCGAAAATTTCATACAATTCAGTTGAAAACTGCATGCTAAGAGCAAAAAATATACTAAAAAAATGGATGAATATACAATAAAGTTTTACATAGAAGAAAAACTGAGAAGCTAAAGCGTAGGAATGAAAAATTTTGAGTATATCTGAAGTAGTTTTCGAAATATTTATTTTAAAGTTCAGAAAATTTGTGCGTTATGTTATATACTTAATATTAATTAAATGGTTAAAATAATATGTTAATAATAGTCATGTAATCGTTTGAAGACACAGTCATACACTAATAAAAATTATAATGGTCTTTGATACGAATGTCAAAAATTTTAAATTCAGACATTAAGATATAAATGTAGAAAAAATAAAACGACCATCTAAAATACATGGAAAACGCAGTCTGCTATAAAAATGAACTTGACAAACAAAATACGGCACTTTCACTTACTATGGCAGATCCGGCTTAAACAGGGTGGCCGCGGTAGCCGAGTGGTATAGGTATCGGACCGTGGCTTGCTTTGTCACGGGTTCGAGCCCAGTACCACTAAAACCCGCCGTGTAGGGCAGCGATGCACGTTAAATCTGTCGAGAGCTGAAACGTCCTCCCGTTGGTGTGGTGTGGTAGTTAGGAGAGGGGGTGCCAGCTCAGGTGTCGTCCACGTCACTTGACCATGGTTCAAAATTACGTGGTCCGTCGCCAAAAGCCCTCGTGTAGCTGAACAGTGCGACGTTAATATTCAATCAATCAATCAACCGGCTTAAACAGGGGCGATCTGGAAGATTCGAGTTTACGCCTTCACGAAGTGAGGTCGTTTTTCTCAAGCTTTCCGGTATCGGAAATTCTGCTTTTCTTCTTGACGTAGCTTTCGCTTACCTCTTCGCCAGGATTTTAGCTCCAGACTCCGTCGAGAACAGAGTTAGTTTCTGAGCTCATTTCTTTGCTTGCCTGCGACTGCACATCTTGTGCACGTAGGTTAATTTTGGCTCTGCTTCCAATCCTTTTGACCTGGACCGAATTATAGCTACCTCTAATGACCCTTCGATCGTCGTAAAAAGTTCGATTATCGTAAAAAGATAACCCTTCGTTACTATAGCAACGGGGTGTGGTTAAGAAATGATTGGCAGATATAGTCGGTTCAGAACGCATGCGCAGTTGCAGTAAAATAAAGAAACTGCAGCGACCTTACAGCTCAACAAAACGACTCCAAAACTGAACTGAATTGATCTGTTATTCTTGTAGCGTGCCTGTTTTTACCATGTGTTGTAGTTTTTGGAAGCTTACCTCTTAATTGCTCATTTAATCTTTTATCTTTAAAGTTAATAAATATATATTGTTATTTCATTCAACCGTGTTGTAGTGAAGAATGTCTAACCACGCAACGCGGCAGTGGTGACCGCTTTTGGACTTAAAAACACGTAAGCTGTTCTGTTCTACTGGCGAATGCAATACAAATTCTTCTACTACGGATGATCAGTACGTAGCGAAAGATTTTTTTCTCCTTCTCCTCAAGGCCACTTGAAGCATCTGCTCGGAGATTCGTTTCGCTTCCTGCTTATTCAACAATATGACTAGTGAAACCGTTGAAGTCGCTCGTATTGCGTTGCGGCTACCTCCGTTTTGGAAATCGAACGTTCGTCTATGGATTACGCAATGCGACCATGCATTCACATTCAGTGGTATCTCCAGTGATGATACTAAGTATTTTGCTTTGGTTGCGAACCTGGATGCTGAAAGTCTCTCCTACGTGTCGGACATTGTGTTAAGCCCTCCGAACAGTGACAAATATCACACTCTCGCAGCGGCTCATCACCCAATTTAGCGACACGGGGACTCAAAAATTAAGAAACTGCTTACTGACCTTCAGCTAGGAGATGAGAAGCCCAGCCACCTGTTGCGAAAAATGAAAGAGCTGTCTAATGGCCAACTCCAGGATGACTTTCTGCAAAGTTTGTGGCTTCAAAGAATGCCACTAAATATCCAGACTGTTTTGTCTGCATCCTCAGAGCCTTTGGATAAACTGGCTATCATCGCTGATAAGGTTTCTGAGGTTGTTGGGGCGTCCTCGACTATCTATGCTGCCACAACTGTTCATCCACCATCCCAGTCATCTTCATGCAGTGCTCAGCCAACCACGGACTCTCTCGTCAGGCAGATCCAACAGCTGTCTCTACAAGTTGCTGAACTGACAAGAGAGCGCAATTCCTCTCGCCACCAACGATATAGTTCTGACCGCCGGAGATCACATTCACGCTCTAGGAGTGTCAATAGAGGAAGTGGCATCTGCTACTATCATCGCCGTTATAAAGAGCGGGCCCGCAAGTGTGTTTCACCTTGTGCAAAAAAAACGAGTAAGCTCTGTCATAGCTGGAATGGCAGAGCCCTCGCAACATACCAGCCGGTTATTTTTATTAGACCGCAAGTCTGGCCAGAAATTCCTCATAGACTCTGGAAGTGAAATCTGTGTCATCCCACCTTCTTCAACTATGAATAAATCACCTCAGTCTAACTTCTCCTTATTTGCTGCTAATAATACCAAAATTCCAGCCTATGGTATGGTCCGTAAAGAACTGAACCTGGGTCTGAGGCGACCTTTTATCTGGACTTTCATAATTGCTGATGTATCATCTCCTATAATTGGTGCTGATTTTCTAAAGTACTTCAACCTTTTAATCGACCTTAAGAAAAAAAAAAAAGGTTGGTGGATGTGGAAACTTCTCTTTTCACTTCTTGTGTTTTTTCAAATATTGTACAGCCCTCAATCCTCACTGTAGATGCAAACATTAGTTTTAAAAACATCTTATCGGAATATCCAGACCTCAGCAACCCTTCTTTAATTTCCAAATCAGCATCACATGGCACAGTCCACCATATTATTACTACTGGCCCACCAGTCACTGCCAGACCTAGAAGGCTACACCCTAAACTGTATGATGCAGTGAAGGTAGAATTTGAATTTCTTCTTGCTCAAGGCATTATTAGACCTTCCAAAAGTCCCTGGAGTTCTCCTCTTCATGTTGTGCCCAAATCTGACTCTACAGTTAGACCTGTTGGGGATTACAGGCAGCTGAATTCTGTTACTGAGTTCGACAGCTACCCCATGCCTTATTTGAATGACTTTGCTCATGCACTACATGGCAAGAAGATATTTTCCAAAATAGACATTTTTAAGGCATTCCACCAAATCCCTATAGCTGAGTGTGATATTCCTAAGACAGCTGTAACAACTCCATGGGGTCTTTACGAATATACCCATTTGTGTTTTGGCCTTGTGAATGCACCACAAACCTTTATGCGATTCATGCATGAAGTACTAAGAGGACTTCCTTTTTGTTTTGTCTAATTGGATGATATTTTGTGTTACTCAGAAAATGCTGAGGAGCATCGTTCTCACTTAAGAACTATATTCCAAAGACTGAGCTCATATGGTTTAAAACTAAATATCTCTAAATGTGTATTTGGTGTGACTGAACTCATTTTCCTTGGCCACCTTATCACTCCTGATGGCATTAAGCCATTGCCTGACAAAGTTCAAGCAGTTCTTGATTACAAACAACCAGAGACTGTTGGCTCTCTGAGAAAATTTTTAGGACTGTTAAATTTTTATAGACGTTTCTTGCCCAAAGCAGCTGAACAACAGTATCTTTTAAGTGAATTTTTAAAAGGTTCTAAAGGTAAGAAGGACTCAAAGCCTATAAACTGGTCTTCTGAGGCAATTACAGCATTTCAGTGGTGTAAACAAGCTCTTGCTGATGCTGCATTTCTTGCTCATCCTTCACCTTCTGCCCCGCTTGCTCTTTATGTGGACGCCTCTGATTATGCCATAGGAGGTGCACTTCACCAAGTTGCCGACTCTGAGCTACAGCCATTGGCTTTCTTTTCCAGAAAACTTACTTCGTCTGAAAAGTCTTACAGTGCCTATGACCGTGAATTCCTTGCTATCTACTCGGCTATCCGACACTTTCGGTATATGCTGGAAGCTAGAGATTTCAAAGTGTTTACTGACCACAAGCCCCTCACTTATGCTTTTAGGCAAAAATGTGACAAGTGTTCTCCACAGCAGATCCGTCAGCTGGATTTCATCTCTCAGTTCACCACAAATATTGTACACATTCCAGGATCTGACAATATTGCTGCTGATGTTCTCTCTCGTGTTTCTGCAATCACCTTCCCAAGTCAAATTGACTATGACTGTATTGCTGAGACACAACAGACTGATCAGGAGCTTCACACCCTAATAGCATCTGGAACTTCCTTGGAACTCAAAAAGGTAACTTTTCCCAATTCGTCTACTGATATTATGTTTGATCTATCAACGGGCACAGAGAGCCAGACCCTACATCCCAAAACAGCATCGCCAAGATGTTTTCTCTGCTATGCATAATTTATCCCATCCTGGCATACGTCGATCAGTGCATTTGATGAGGCAGCGTTTTGTTTGGCCATCAATCTCATCAGATGTAGCTAAGTGGCCAAAACACTGCCTAGCTTGCCAAAAATTTAAAATTCATCGTCATACTAGATCACCTCTTTCATCATTTCAAGAATCTTCCCAACGTTTTGATCATGTTCATCTGGATCTCATTGGACCTCTACCTCCATCAAATGGCTACACCTATTGCCTGACAATGATTGACCGTTTTTCGAAATGGCCAGAGGCCCAACCTCTCAAAGACATAACTGCTGAGGCCTTCTTTTCCTCTTGGGTGTCTCGCTTTGGAACTCCTGCAATTCTCACAACCGACAGGGGCAGGCAGTTTGAGTCCTCGCTCTTCAAAGCTCTTAGCAAACTACTTAGTGTTCAGAAGTGTTGTACAACTGGATACCACCCTCAAGCTAATGGGATGATCGAAGAATTGCACCGCCCATTGAAAAGTGCAATCAAGTGCCATGCTACTGAGCGTTGGACAGAAGTACTCCCTATCATCTTACTTGGTCTACGAGCTTCTCTTAAAGAAGATATTCTGTGTACCCCAGCTGAATTAATTTTTGGGACCACTATTCGACTGCCAGGGGGAGATGTTTGACTCTTCCAAGCCAGACGATGATGTTGTGAATTTTGTTTCGAAACTTAAGTCTCACATGCAATCACTTCACCCTAAACCACCAAAACACCATGGCAAACGTCCAGTTTTTATCCATCCAGGACTGTTGGAAGCAACACATGTTTTTCTTCGCCGAGACATGTTACGTCGTCCACTTCAACAACCCTATGATGGCCCTTTCAAAGTCTTACAAAGGAAGGATAAAGTGTTTTCCTTGACATCAATGGTAAACGGGTATCTGTATCTATTGATAGATGCAAACCTTCCTTCTTTCTTAACACTGAGGAATTGCCACTACCTCAAACCAAGAATGAAACACCTGCTACTGTGGAACCTAATGCAACAGCTTCAACACATGCTACTGTGGAATCTGATCCAACAGCTTCAAAGCCTACCCAGCCATCTACACGTTCTGGTCGCAAAGTTCATCTTCCAACTAGGTATCGTTGACACTGGAAGGGGAGTATGCAGCGACCTTACAGCTCAACAAAACGACTCCAAAACTGAACTGAATTGATCTGTTATTCTTGTAGCGTGCCTGTTTTTCCCATGTGTTGTAGTTTTGGGAAGCTTATCTCTTAATTGCTCATTTAATCTTTTATCTTTAAAGTTAATAAATATTTATTGTTATTTCATTCAACCGTGTTATAGTGAAGAATGTCTAACCACGCAACGCGGCAAAACTATTCAAACCATAAGGGGGTGCAATGTTCGTTGAATGAAAAAGGGGAAAAAAGAAAGTTTTGTAAGATTGTGCTGTCTTTTAGAATTGCCGTGGAAAAGGGTGCGCAGTCTTTTTTTTTAAGCCGTGCAAATATTTTGGGATATCCACGAGTGAATGAACAAGTGCGTTTACATTTTCTTGGGTATCATAAACATTGCCCATAGGGTTAAGAATAAAGATTGAATTTAGAAAGGAGTTTTAATTTTTGGAGGAAGGATCTGATAGGTCTCCAGTTTTATTTTTCTAGAGATATCTTTTTTATTTCTCTTAGCGTACTTATTTCAATTTTTTTTTGTTTGATAGATATGTAATAAATTTCTTGGTTCACTCCTAGGAGAGCCCACACCCTTGGCGCGAATTACTTTAGTTGGCGATAATTGCGCCATCTTGGTAACCCTACTTTTAAACACTACATATAGCAACCCTAACTATTTCTAGCATTTTCGTATTTTGTGGGCGCGCATTTTGAATTTCATTTTGTTGTTGGTCTCCGGGTTGGCTGCGTGTGTGAGGGAATATACTTAAGAATTTTTTTACTTTGTTGAATGTGAAAGGTAAGAAAGAAGTGATTGAATGGTGTATGAAGGAAGGATTGATTGTTTTGAGTTGTGAATGTCCTAAATGTTATGATCGGCATGATGTAGCATGGTTGGCAATAAAACGCTTTCTTCAAAATCGTAGCAGCCACGCCGAATGTATGTTTGACCATTACCTCGCAGAATAAATATGGCTGTGCTCACGCAATCATTCGCTTAGCGATGAGACCTTTAAGGCTTTTTTAAAATCTTGTTACGCTGTACCCTCCACTCGGAACAGATCAGCAGTAAGAAAGTAAGTGCTGTTTTTATATTTTTTATCTTAAATGTTTTATTTCTGTATTGTTTACATATATTTTCATTACGCATCCACCTTATCCCACTATATTCCCTTGCCGCCATTGTCGGGTCCGTTTGGCGCCATCTTGTTCTGGCTTGGCACTTTTTCGGTTTGTCGCCAAGGGTGTGGGCTCTCCTAGGATTTTACCAAAGTTTGCATAATTCTGTTTTCAAACACATCTATTTGTTGTTTTACAAATTAATGTTATTATTTCAGATACGCAGGAAAATATGACATAAATTTCACTAAATTACAGTCGTCGCTAAACCTGAAGAAAAGTTCGTTGTTTGGAAAATTTCGTTAAATGGTGATTTATTTTTCAATGTAGTTTAAAAACCACTTAAAAACAAAATGGAAAATGCACTTAGCTATTTGGAGGTTATTTGACGAAGAAAATCATAAAATGTTCTTGGTTTCATGAAGAAGTTCGCGAAATAGAGAAATTCGCAAGATAGAGGTTCGCAAAATGGGGAGGGCCGACTATATTATATTCATCGAATTAATTCCCAAATTAAGCTTCTTTTTATTACACTTTCTTAAGTTGGTATGGAATTGAAAACATGTGTCCTTGTTGAATTTTAATAATGTTTATATATAATCCGAGAAAAAGCATGAATATTGTTAAATTTGGAAACCTGGAAGAAATATGAACTTTTTTAAAATATCAACTTAAATGTTTTAAAAAACTAGCGAGAGTTCTCAGATATAAATTTATATGAAACTGTTATTGAAAAATGATAGATAGATAGATAGATATAGATAGATCTTTAAAAAAAATTTAAAATTATCTTGAACAGAAGAAAAATTATTGAATAGAAAACCCTTTCATATATCTTCCAAAATGAAAATCTGAGAAAAACACATTTAAAATTTGCAAAGGCATAAAAAAGAAACTAATAATGTCTGTAAATCTAATCTTTTAATACGTTCTTTTTTCTACTGAAGAAGGTTGTAAAAGAGCTTGTAATTTTCTATGAGACAAAAATCGTTTTAACCTATAATTATATATCATATAGGAGGTAATCTCTGACTGCAATGTAATGGTATTAATAATAAATCCTTATTATTGTTATTAAAATCGATAACTGTATGAATCAAAACTTGAATTTTACTTTACATATGCAGTATAGTATAAGTCTAATTGCCATACATAATTTTTTCACTATTGGTACTGCAATTCATGGTTAGCGGTTCTGTGATTAAGGTTTAATTTTCTTGATAGGTATGTAATTATCTTTTTATGGATCATGTCTAAGAAATGTTTCATTTTTAAAATTGGTCTTTTAAATAAAATAACGTAGTATATATATACATATACATTACATACGTTTAGTAAATGTATATTAATCACTTGAATTAATGAAATTATATACTGATCTATGAAACAATACTTTGTTATAAGCAGATTTCGGCCTTTATTATTATATGTATTTTTATGTTTTTAATAATTTTTGAATTGTGCGTTCATTGAAGATATTTAATTAACATAGTAACTCTCTTTTTATAAATCAATACAAATTATTGGATTTGAAAAATATGTTGAAGCCAACGAGCTGATTCTTTGGGATAACAAAAAAGAAAAAAAATTCTTTGGGAGGATTAGAAATTACTTTCAAACAGCTAAAGGAAACACATTAACAGCTAGAAAGCACAAGTTTTTTCTTGTGTAATGTACGATGAGCAATATTCGTCTTTGAACAATGAAGGGCAAACGGGTCAAGCAGTCATAAAAAACCAAAGAATGGGCTCTCCTCCCCTCTTCCATTGTGGTGGGATCAAGAGGGAGACACCAGATACTTTTTTTGTCCTCAGTTGCTTCCCTAACCAGTTTATGTCATCTAAACTGGAATTCTTAGTACACAGTTCTGTCGTATTTTCATAAATACCAGAAATAATAACATTAATTTATAAAATAAGAAATGGAAATGTGGTTAAAAAAGATTATAACAATTTATGAAAAAGTGCTCTAATGACCATTTTCACAGAAAAATGACGTTTTCTTTTTATAGACTTGTATTGAAACTTATTATGTTCTTGATGAGAATTTCTTATAAAACCATTAAGAAATTCAAAGTTAAGTACAATTTATTTCTACCATCTACATTTTTTTAAACAGGATTCCACATAATGTAGTTTATTTTCTGAGTTACTACATTAAATTAAGCTGTTATTTGGTTATCCAACGCACACGCGCGCGTAAAAATTAAACAATATGTTTGAAATGAATTAAAAAAAGGAGCTTATAATTTTCTTTGAGACAAAAATTGTTTTAACCTTCATTTATATTATATAGAAGCTAATCGCTTATTGTTAGCTAATGAGAATAAAACATCAAATTATTATTATTATTACTAAAATCAAAGACAGTATGTGACTTAAAACATGAATTTCCATTTACATGTACAACATAGAATATGTCAGGTGTATTGATATGCGACACTTTTATCAACGATGTAATTCAGAATTCGAGGAATGCGTAATTATTCGAATCTCGGCGTACACAGGAACGATGAATAGTGAGTGAGTGAGTGAATATTAACGTCGCACTGTACAGCTACACGAGGGCTTTTGGCGACGGTCCACGTAATTTTGAACCATGGTCAATTGACGTGGATGACACCTGAGCAGGCACCACCTCTCTCATAACTATCTCACCACACCAACGGGAGGACGTTTGAGCTCTCGACAAATATAACGCGCATCGCTCCCTTACACGGCGGGTATTAAGTGGTAGTGGGCTCGAATTCGTGACAAGGCCAGCCACGATCCGATACCTTAACCACTCGGCCAGCACTGCCACATGGATATGTTCAAACCTCCTCCAGTTGGTGTGGTGTGAAAGTTAGTAGAGGGGGGTAGCTCAGGTATCATTTTCGTCGCTTGATTATGGTTCATAATTAGGAGATCGGTTGCCAAAAGTTCTCGATTAACGAAAAAGTGCAACATTAATATTCACTCACTCGACCTTTATTAAAAGTTGTATTTTTATGTTATTAATAATTGTGCAAAATTTTTAATAATTGTGTGCTCATTGAAAAATATATTTAATTAACAGTGTAACTCTTATATAAATCAATTCAAATTATTGGAATTAAAAAATATGAAGTGACCTAAACTGATCGTTTGGGATAACAAAAAATAAATAAATAAAATTTCTTTGCTCCCATAAAAATAATTTTTCTAACAGGCTCAGTAGTAAATGTATGAGTTAATAGCCGTTTCTCAGAAAGAACCGATTATTATCACAAATATCTCCTTTTAAAAAAACAAAAGGTGGCTGTAGTAGCCTGGCTGTCAAGGTAACGAACTCGAGCCATGAGTTTGAGCCTTGCACCACAAAGCTGATGCACATTAAATATGTCGAGGCTCAAACGTCCTCCAAATAGTGTCGTTTGGAAGTTAGGAGAAGTGGTGCTAGCTCAGGTGTCGACCTCGTCACTTGAACATGGTCCGTCGCCAAACTCCCTCGAGTAGCTGAACAGTGCGACGTTAATGTTCGCTCGCATTCCCTCACTCAACAAATTTTGTGAATATATTTTAATAATTTTTTAAGAGTTGATTTCAGTTCCGACAACTCGTCTTCACAAAGTTTTACAACACATTAGTCATAGTTTGTTTTTAGTTTTGTGTCATAATGCCTTTGAAATCATATTCCTTAGCAACTTAATTACAGTTTTTACATGTCAGGTGGCTTAATATTTTATTCTTGCTTTGGGCATAAAAATATAATATTGCAATTCCAATTTTTCTTGAAAATTACGATGTTCATCCTGAGTTCATCTTTTTTTTTCTCTGTTCTTGAAGTTTAATTATGTTTTTATTAAATTACTTTTTAGTTTAATATGAATAAAAACCAAAACTTACTTTCATTCACAAACTATTGAGAAAAGACTACACTTTGTCCTGGTCATCTTATGGTTTTTAAATTTAAAAAAATAAAACTTAAACTGTTTCTTTGACGTCACGCTTTTCATCTCTCATTCATTGGAGATTCAAAGAGTAGAGGGGGGGATGCTACTTCAGGTGTCGTCCTCGTCACTTGACCATGGCTTCATAATTACGAGGGCGGTCACCAAAAGCCCTCGATTAACGAAAAAGTGCGACAAAAATATTCACTCACTCAGCCCTTATTAAAAGTTGTATTTTTCTGTTACTAAAAATTGTGCAAAATTTATAATAATTGTTCACTCGTTTAAAGAGATATTTAAGTAACATAATAACTCTTATATAAAGCAATTAAAGTGATTAGAATTAAAAAAAAGTGAGGTGACTGAAGCTGAATGTTTGGGATAACTATGAATAAATAAAACTGCTTTGCTCCCCAAAAAGTAGTTTTTCTAACAGGTAAAAGAAACCTTTGGATAAGCTAGAGAGCACCAGTTTCTTTGCATAACTTCAACCAGTGTTTGTTAAAATAAGGGTCACGTGACTTGCATCTGGGGTCGCTAGAAATTTTAGGATTTTTAATACAATTTTTGCATAAAATAACTTGTTTCCAGTGACGCACATAAGGGACCTTGGGTCCAATTATGTCGCCTAAATGGTATGTACATAGTGGAGCCAATTTCTTCTTTCTTGACTGCTGTCAGATTACAATTATTAAGAAATGGGATAAAATTAGAACAAAGCACAGCATTTTAAAGAATGTCAATTTTGAAATCGAGAGGAATGACATTTTTTTAAATAGTAAGCATTTTCTCTTTATGAAGGAACTCATATATTATATATATATATATAATATAATATATATATATTATATCTTAGCTTGTAGAGCATGTAAGGATAAAAATATTATTTAATGTAGATAAAATTCTCAATTTCGTATTTAAAGCAATAACTTGAATAACAATTAACTCTGAATAATTTAGATATACAAAATTTTAATCTGAAAGGGTAGAAAAGACTTTTTCACATAAGGCTTCAAGTATATTATTATAGAAAAACAATTTTATGAATAAATTAGAAAAATAATGAGGGAAAAAAGTAATCATCAGCTGTGTCATTAATAAACAAATAAATTTTATTATTCTGAGTTCAGAATATAATGTTAATTAAAACAATTTTTTAATTTTTGGTGTTAGTAAAATTTATATAGTAATATAACGGAGTGTATAAATCCATCGTATGTTATTATTTTTTATTACTGAAATACTATGATGTGCAAATTTCATAAGAAATCAAGAAAAAATTCTTCCTTGTACTAGAGATATCACTTTTTATATTGAAAATTATTTTTATTACAAGTATAAAAAAATTCCTTAGAACTATCATAAAACAACACGCATAGTTTTTGAAAGCGATCTTTTGTCATAACATTCTAGTGATTCAAAATCCTAGGTCAAAGCTCGAAAGAGATACCCAATCTCTCTGGTCATCTTCCTTCCCTCCTTTCCCCAACGACTATTTTTAGAAAGTAACGGGGAGTAAGACAGAACCCTATGCAATGACGTAATCCACACGGTTGCCTTATATTCTTTTTACTTTGCGTCCCCCTCATTTTTTCATGGAGAAAAGCAGAATTAACGTTTCTGAAGTGATTCAAGTCATTATTTGTGTAGAAAAATATTCCTTTTCATAAAATATAGCATTATTAATATGTATCTAAGCAGCTTATGCCGTAATTTTCTTCTAAAACAAAGTTAGTTTAACTTTGTGCTTAGAATGCATACACGTAGTGCCATCTGCAGCCATTATATTAAAGCTTGCCAAACATGGCGTCAGAAAATTCTAAAAGCAAAGATATATGTATTTTTCGTAATTTTAAAATTTTCTAGACAGTAAAAGACATTTCTACATTTCATGGTGATTTTATGTGAGTAATTTACGTTCACGGCAAAAGTTTTACACCTACATAATGTGATTTCATTGTGGTAAAGTGTTATTGCGTTTTCAGTGCATGTGGAAGTCGCTTTATAAGTAAAATTTCCCATTTTCTTTGGAACAGTTGGTATTTTCTTTTAAATTTAGGAATTCTTGTTACTTAAATATGAAATTAATATTACATTATTATTACATTTTTATTCATATCTTCTTTATACATATTTTATACATTTTTTTATATATTATTTTTATGGAATATTTTTACAATAAAACTTTTTGATAAATTTATGTAATAATTTTAAAGGTAAAAACCAATATTTGATTAATAAAATATGGTTTTAAAATACCAATATATATATATATATACCAAAAATTTTATTTCAGGGAAAATTTGTAAACTTTTATTAATTTTTAAAAAATTTTTTTTGTGAGATTAATATCATTGTATACCTTCTTAGTTGGTAGTCCTTCAATAATTCACTTGAATTGAATTATACATGTATTATCGATTTTTATAAGCAGGTTTTGATTATTTTGAAGACATGTTTTATAAAAAAAAAGAATATTTTTTATCACTGACACTCAATTTTACCTAAATAATTTTATTTTTCTTTAATATCAAAGTATGACAATTTTTAACAGGATACACTTGATCATCTAATTTACTATTGCAATCCTAAAATGAACTACTTTCTTGAATAATTTTATTTACATTTTTCAGACTTGTTTCAAGTTAAAAATTTTTAGTCAATATTTAATGATTGGAAATGTTATCTCTGTAAATTGTTTTAAAGGGATGACGGTAACGAAGATGGTATATCATTCTTCTAACTGCCACACCACTCCACATTCACTATAGGGAGAAAAGAGTCAAATTCAAATATTATAACCCTTTGCATTCAATTTTTCAAAATTTATTTTTTCAAATACAAATGTAGTTTTAATGTTATTCTTAAAAATGTAGCTATCTTTTCAATTGAAATTTTAGGAATATTTCTAAAAAATTCTATAACTTTCTTTCTTTTTTTCCCCTTAAAAACTTCTATAAAAAGTACACTTTAGTGGGATATATAATTTCTAAAATTTTATTATTAAAATTAGTACAATTGTACTCTTTTTTAATAATTTAAATATATAAAATATAGTTTATTTTTAATCAATATTTAATGTTTCAAAATGTTATCTCTGTAAATTGTTTTAGAGGAAAGACGAGATAACGAAGATACTATATCATTCTTTTAACTGCCACACCACATTCACTATAGAGAGAAAAGAGTCAAATTCAAATGTTGTAATCCTTTGCCTTTTGTTTTCAAAATTTATTTACTCAAATACAAATGCAGTTTAATGTTATCCTTAAAAATGCAGTTATCTCTCTAATCAAAATTTTGAGAATATTTCTAAAAATTTTTATAGCTTTTCTTTTTCAAAAACTACCCCAATTTTATTATTAAAATTAAAGCTATTTAATTTTTGAAAGCTCGTCTATTGACTCTGACATCGATTTGCTTGTTTAACAAAAGCAATTTTCGTTTAATTTGGATTTTTCCCTCTTTATAAAATCCAAACTAAATGAAGCGAATCTTTTACAAATTTAAAATAAATATGTACCTATACATATCTAATTCAAATTTTAAAAAAAAGTATAAAAAAGAAGTTAATTTATTTTAGTAAAATTATATAGAATTAATTTTTATTTCAATTTGTTGAAAAAATATTGTATGTGTAGTTCAGAAATTCTATTTTTTTTTTTATTTTTGCAATGTTGGCCTTAAACGGTCATAATTTACACCCATGGTTTAAGGCAGGAAGAAAAAGAAATTCATAGTATAACATGAAGGGCAGTTTTCAAGTATTTGAATCACTCCCCTATTCTTGATATATTATAGTCGCTGCTAAAAATACGATGAAAAGCCGTTGGGGAGAGGGCTTCTGCGGAAGAAACGTCCCTATATTACAAACTGGTACTGCGTCGCATTTGACATCTAACATAAAATGACCCTTCTCTATTGTTCAAGCAAAAACTGTTCGCCGTGAAAGTTCCAATAGGACCCCAGTTTCTGATAAGGATCTTTATTTGACCATTCCATCCGGTCACTGTATGCATTCATACCGACCTGTATGATCCTTCCGACAAGCATCGATCTTTGCAGCTGGCACATAATAAAATAAAAAACCATCCCATGTCCGTTTCTCTTTTTCCCTCTCCCCTGCCCAAGGAGAGAGCCATATGCCCAGAAATTGTCACCGTAGTCATCGTAGAGAGAGTGGAATGATGCGCTTTTGCGCGTTCTAGGTATTTTTGCGTAAATTTTCATATAACTTAAATAAAGAATTGGCTGATCTTAAAGCTAGTACTTTATTTAGTGTCCCCATGCAAGAGTTAACAATATTTCAGTAATTTAACCAATTTCAACGGCAATTAAAGACAAAATTACAATTTAATTAGTTAGAAAATCGATGTAAAAATTAAAACAAAATTTGCATACTTACTTTGGAAAGATATTTAAATTCATGTATTCCTTAACCTACAATTTTCTAAAAAAAGTTATTGCATATTTAAAAAAAATTATACAAATATTAAAAACTCAGAATTGGATTATAAAAATATTTTAATACTATAAAAGGCTGAAAATTAAACTAACAGTAAAATTTTGAATGTGAAAAAAAGAATGTTTAAGAAATCACTTTTCTCTTTACAAAGCAAAAATAAGTGTTTTAATCAATACGATTCAGATTTTTCAGAGACCATGGCCAATCTTAACCCTCCAAGCGTTCCACACGGAAAATTCCGTCATTGTAAAGATGCTTTTTTTTGCCTTCAAGTAACATTCTCAAAAGCGGTTGAGCCGTACTTTTCTGAAATACTTTCCCCCTTTTAAAAGGTTTAACATCTTGAAAGATAATTAGGGACGGCGGAAGCGACACAGCAAGTCACTGATAGGAAGTTTTATGGCTCGCAGGGAACCCCGTGTTTTGACCCTGGAGCAATCGTAAAAAATCGGGGGGAAATTTCTTTAGACCCCAGTAAGTGTTTGTTTGTTAGCTGGTATTTTAAAAGTTTTGAAAAGTCCCAACGAATAAGTAAAATATGTTACAAAATCCCTTTTCGTTACATATTAATTTGAAACTGTAACAAGTTGGGTTGTGTCAGGGCAATCTGCTATTTTATATACTTAGACAAATTACCTTTTTAAGTATATTCTTTCGCTTCATTTTTCTTATCTTAATCAAATCTTTCAGTTTTTGAAACATGATTGTTTCATTATAAGATGCCAAAAAAGAAAAAAAATTAATAAAACACGAAACACTTTAAAAATTGAAACCTCTTAAACTTTCCAACCACTAAAAATGAATAAATTTAAACTTCACCAGATAATTTGAAACATTTTCTTACACTTTGATAAAAATAATAACGAGAAAAAAAAACTAATTAAGATCTATTAATTTTTTTTAGACTTCAAAGCCCAAGTGTTCAGGGAAGTTAACATACAGTGCCTAGTTATATATTGTTAAAATACACCGAATTATATTTGAATTTTAAGTGCTCGAACTTCAGTTTACATCAAAGACAACATGAATGAAGATTTTCCTACATTTTTTTATAACTTGAATGTTTGAATAAAGGGTAATCAAAAATATACGGAAACATTTACAGTAGACATTTATGCATATAAATAAACATAAAAATCAATTTTAAATTCGAGCTATTCAAAAACATTCGAATTATTATTCAAAAATATCTATTTATGCAAAATACCTCAACATTTACCTTTTTTTAAAGGCTAACTGAATAAGGAATTAAAATCTGTATATTTTTTGAAATCTCGACCGTATAAAGTTAGAAATTTTATGTTAGAAATTCCATTTGAAATTCCGAAAAGAAAAATGTATCGCGCAGTTAAAAATTATTTACCATAAGTTCTAGTAATTCTTTGAGTATAATATAAATTTCAAATTTTGATGTATAGCTTCTTTAGTATTTTTTAACATATTTCGAAAATTTCATACAATTTATTTGAAAACTGCATGCTAAGAGCAAAAAATATACTAAAAAAATTGACAAATATACAATAATTATTTACGTAGAAGAAAAACTGAGAAGCTAAACCGTAGGAATAAAAAATTTTGAGTGTATCTGAAGTAGTTTTCTCGAAATATTTATTTTAAAGTTGAGAAAATTTGTGTGCGTTATGTTATACTTAATATTAATTAAATGGTTAAAATAATATGTTAATAATAGTCATGTAATCGTTTGACGACACATTCATATACTAATAAAGTTATAATGGTCATATTGATGCGAATGTCAAGAATTTTATGTAATTTTAAATTCAGACATTAAGATATTGATGTAGAAAATATAAAACGACCATCTAAAATACATGAAACATGCAGTCTGCTAAAAAAATGATTTTGACAAACATCCGGCATTTTCACTTACTATGACAGACCCGGCTTAGTCAGGGGCGATCTGGGAAAACAGAGAGGGACCCGCGGTTTTGATAGATGCCGCTCTAGCTTTTAAAGTTCTCAGGGAAAAAATATATAAATTACAAATGCAAAAACTAAGTCTAGTAATATTCCATGCATTTTTATAACAACTAATTGTGGAATTGGTTTCCAATACATTGTTGTGTTTGACAATATCTAAGGTAACCAACCCTACTTTAGATAGATTTGTACTACTTTTTCGTAACCGTGTTCCTTTTAAAATTAATTCGTGCGACCAAAATACAACTTTTGCTCTCTTAAAAATTTATGTAAACTATAACGGTTAATTTTAATTTATGCAACTTGTGAAATGTTCATAATTAACCATTTCCGTCTAAACAGTTTACATGAAAAAAAAGTTTGGACTCCCTCATTCATTGGGGAATTACATAAGATTCCAACATTAAGTTTTATTTTTCACCGAATAGGGCAGAGTGGTAGTGTATCGTGTTTACACAACAGGTTTTGAGTTCTATTAATGGGCTGGGCAAGGTCGACTCTGCCTTTCATCCCCGCTACATTGGGTCGATAAATGAGTACCCAGCTTGCTTGGGGTCTTAAACACTGAAGGTATCTCTTCAGACAGACCAGAAAATCGGGACATCTGTTCATGCACCTCAGCGTCCAATGGTCACGTGTATCATGATGGGCACAGTAGTTCCTGGCCCTCATGGATTGTTGTGCTTCTGAGTTTGATTCTTAAGTTTGAGGATTACCTCACTTTGGGGATACCCCTTAGATAAACATGTATTCCCACTCATTTGCAATTAAACATTTTTCTTTCAATTACGTTTATTTCAGAAGGAACTTTGATTTTTCAAATGTATTTGCTTAATAACGTGTATATTTGTGTATTATATTAAAATTTTGATCAATCCAAAATTATATGTTTTTTGCTCCTCTGAAAGCTTTTAGGATTTTAGAACTGATCTTACAAACCATATACGTTTTATAGTAGTATATTTAAAAATGATAAAGACATTTTTATAACTGTGTGAGCTTTTATGCCTCGTTTATAAATATAAAAAATTGCTTTGAGCTACAGTTTTTAAAATGTACTGAAATAAGTGGAGGAATAGGATATTTACATATTATGAATATTTTTGACTGCAGTAAGATATATTCATATTTCAGTTTCTTTACAATTTGAATAGAAGTTGTAAGCCTTTTTGCGAATAGTTTGATATTGAATATAAACTCATAGGCTGTGTAATAATAAAGTGTTTTATTTTCATAACAGCACTCATTAAGATAAGGCTCATTTGCAGTTATATGATTAGCTTCAGTGATATTTAAATTTTCAAAAATAGTCTACACGTACTGTGACATCGTCGATTGTTGTGAATCCCCATCTTTCGATTCACGATAAGTTTTATAGTTTCACCAGCTGTTAAGGGACAAGTACGACTTCTTCGATTGTTGTGAACTCACACCCATCGATTGTCCCTTAATTTTTATAAAAAGGATTTTTTTTATATTTATAACTCCCCGTAACACTCTTGAGGGTTGATTTTTGAAAATACCTGCCTAAGCTGATCTCTGCTCAGCAAAAGTAACACATTGTTAAAAGTCTTGTGATGCTTAAAATATTGTAAATAATTTATAACTGAAAGTATCATACATTAATATAATTTATGGCGATTAATTAATAAATGGCGATTCAATGGAAAAAATAGCGAAATGTTGACAATAGAGTGAAGTTGGCAAATGTCTAGCTACTTTCATAGCTCAAACTTTATTAGAGCTTTGTAAGACCCGCCGTGTAGGGAAGCGATGCACGTTAATGCTTTATCTACCGCATTATGATTTACTACAATTTTTTTCATGCAATATTTTTTTAGGTCACTACATTGAAAATTAAGGGACATACATAAACAAAATACTCCACTTAGGGAAATTTAATCGGTTAGAGCTAATAAATTAATTAAATATATTCCACTGTAAAATTAATTATATACACCATTCACTTAAAATAAATAGTCAAATCGTTTTCTAAGGTCTCCATCAACATACAAAAACATAAGACACTTAAATTTTGACATTAACTATTTTTGGGGGACAAAAATGATAATCTTTGCAATCAACTGAAAACGCTGGCAGCTGAAAATGTAATACATGCTACAAAATTATTTGTCTTCCCTGCTAAAATACTCATCATAGAACCCGTGCTGTCATATATCTTGGAAGAGTGGATTTCAAAGAATACTCAAGCTAAGTATTGGTAGAATATTCCTGCCAAATTGGTGTGGCGTGGTAGTTAGAAGGGGGTGCCAGCTCAGGTGTCGTCCACGTCACTGACCATGGTTCAAAATTATGTGGTCCGTCGCCAAAAGCCCTCATGTAGCTGAACTGTGTGACGTTAATATTCACTCACTGAAAAAAATACAGTACAGTAGTTATAACTATTTTTATACTTAAAAATGCAATATCTGCCTATTCAATTAAAATTATAGCATTATAATTAATTACTAACCACACAAACAAATTTTGAAAATTTGTCCAAATGATGTAGTATGAAAGAGAAAGTTTATTCAGGCAGACAACAAATGTGTCTTATATGCATATAGATTTGTTTGAATTCTAGTGTATTATTACTTTTGTAAGCTTCATGACATACATTATATGGTGTACCAGTACTTTAAAGCTGACTGAGCCACAGCAACATTTAGCTGGGTATAGCTAGTTAAAACATAAAATTAAATCTTAAAAAGATATAAAAAATAAAAGGCGACTCAATATTTTGAATCAATCAT